>JAJIBD010030575.1:0-474383 GCA_021461705.1 Cryptotis parvus
CTACCCGCTGGGCTATCACTGTGGCCCCCATCATCAGGATTATTAAATGGTAATCAGGATTATTAAAATAATCAGGATTATTAAATGGTAATGGTATTAAGACAGACATCAAATATATGTCTGTCTTGATACCATTAAGACGCAATACTGCAACAAATAAGTCTTGTAAATACACATTCACATAAATATATAAGAATAACCTTGACATCTTTGTAACATTTCCCTCTTGTTAATACTACAACAAATAAGTCTTGTAAATACACATTCACATAAATCTGTAAGAATAACCTTGACATCTTGTAACATTTCCCTCTTGTTAACTTTAAGGGTCTTTGGTGTTTATGCAGCTATGAAGGATTGCCACACTCCCGTACATGTTCATCAGTCATTGCAAATACGATGTATTTGTATTGTATAAATACATCAAGGAGGTCCCAGAAACCTGAAAAACTCTTTATTACACCATAGGAAAACCCTCTTGTCAATTCTAATGAAAATTAATATACTGCCAAAGTGATTAAATTTAATTCAGTCTTTTCTTTACTGATATTTGTTCCATATATTTATATTCTTACTGAGCTCTGTCCTGTGGAATAACTCATAGCTAAACTCTCCTTAAGTTTAGTGAAAGGGTTTTTGCTATTGTACTATCTTCTTTTTGATTCTAAGTTACAAAGTAGTTGCTTTGTTTAAAGTCCCCAGGCTTATACCATAGAACAGTGTTTCTCAGTATTTTCCAGACTATTCCCTTTCTATCTGTTTCCTTACTGTGGTCCTCCCATCCTAGGTGGCCCCTCTAGTCTTGTGCTGGCTCTGTCACGTGATTTTCAACTGTGACCCTCGTTGAAACCTCCTCTAGGCCCATAGGGGTCAGACGGATACCAGTTAAGAAGCACTGCCTTACATTATATAGAGGCCTAACACACTGAAAAACTGTAGAACTCTTTCTTTTGAGTATTTTCAAATCATGGTAGGTCAAGTGGAAGAAAGGCCAAACTATGTAACTGCCTGTTGAGTAAATTGCTAGGAAACGTAGAATTACTTCTGAGTGGTTGGCATTTAAGATGTATGATTTTGACAACTGTTAAAAAATAAAAGCTAACTTGTGAATTCAAATGTCAGAGCTGCAAGGATGAATCAGGGAGCGGAGACAGCACTATTTTCATTACAGTCAATAGATTTCTTCACTCTCAAGAAATAAGGCTGAGATATTTCCATTTTTATATAAGACAAAACGTTATTGCCTCTTGTTGCATTAATTTCTACTTACCAATTGAAGATAGCATGTCAGTGTGCTTCAGGAAAATCGTTGTTCTTTCCATAAAATGATTATCTTTTGTAAACTGAAGTCACTCTCCCAAAATACTACATTTTCATTCTTAAACCATGGTACCCTTTCATAACTAGGCAAGAAGAACATGAGACATAAACAATTTGAGAGAATTTTATTAACCACTTTTTGAGTTTTGGTTCAGATTTCTATTATGTAATGTTGACATCCAGATATTATCCTCTTCTTTTTGTTTTAGGGTCAGTTGTGAAGGAAAAAATTCTAATAAAACTATTCTAGTTGAAACATTTTCATGATCTAAAATTTCTTGCTATAAATTCTGAGCAAGGGGGTGAGAGCTAGAGAACAAAATACACCCCCTAAAGTTATTAGGAGGGAATTAAATTTTTTATTAGCTTAATAGTGATTTTCTTCTAGACAATGCACCGCCTTATGATTTCATGAGATACAGACAGGCACTGCATACTGTCGAATAACATTCATTAAATGAAAGCGATTCTTTCCATTTATTGAATATTTATACTGTGCCACTGTACTACGTTTTGCTAAAAATATTTTCCCTTTGTTCTTGTCAACCCCCATGTAGATCACTGCTGTTATATCTTGTTTATACACAAAAAAAAACTGAAGTTCAGGCAATTAAAGTATTCAAGTAAACACACAGACAGAGACACACAGACACAAACACACAAAAAGCATGGATTGAAAACTATGATTCCTTAGCACAATAAAGATTTTAGTGATTTTTCTATACAAACACATGATAAAACAAAATAATTATAGGTCATAAAGTAATTACTAATACAACGAAGATAATTCAACTCTTGTTTGTTTCCAGTTTAAGGGTCATATTCTCTAGTTCTCAAGGTTTATATCTGATCAGTGCTCAGAACTGCCTCTCACAGTTCTGAGGGACAACACATGATGTCTGGGATCTGAATGCAAGTGCCATATCACTGTCATTTCTCTCCAGCTTCCACGTTTATTTCATAGTAAATCTCCCCTTGAAGCTTTTTTTTTTGCTTTTTTTTGGGGGTCCACCCAGCGATGGTCAGGGGTAATTCCTGGCTTTGCACTAAGGAATTACTTTTGGCGGTGCTTGTGAACCATATGGGATGCCGAGGATTGAACCCGGGTCAGCTGTGTGCAAGGCAAACACCCTACCCACTAGACTATCATCTGGCCCTCCCCTTGAAATATTGAATTCTTTTATTTGAATGATGAGACAGAGTCTGGATTTTAGATTTGGGTAGTCACTTGATCACGTGATCACTTGAATCCCGTTATTCATTGATTTGCTCCAGCGGGTGCCAGTAATATTTCCATTTGACCCTATCACGAGCCAGTGTAGCCCAATGGTATCTGCTTGCTTCAGGACTACAAAGAGCATCAAACTGTTCCATCAGGGTCTTGACGAAGAAGTCTGACCATCTTGTAGGCGGGCGGCCACGTGTTCTTCTGACATCCCATGGGATCCAGTCGGTAAGGGCTCTAGTCCAGTGGCCGTCTCCAAATGGCATTACATGTCCAGCCCATCTGATTTTCGATGCCGTGGCAAACGAGACAGCGCCCCTGATTCTGGAATAGCGACGGAGGTCCGGACTCGGATTCCTTTTCTCACTTGAGTGAGGCGTGATATTCCAAGCATAGCTCTTTCGATTCCTCTCTGGGAGATCCGAATAGCATTCTCATCCTGCTTTCTTAGGGGCCCAGGTCTCTGAGGCGTATGTTAATGCAGGGAGAACGGTGGAGTCGAAGAGATGTGCCCGGAGCTGGAGGTTCTTTGTCCTTTTAGCTGTTTCTAGAAGAGATGTGCCCGGAGCTGGAGGTTCTTTGTCCTTTTTAGCTGTTTCTTCGATGCCTTTGAAGGCATTCCATGCCGCTCTCTCTTCCTCCCTGCGCAGCTCAGGTTTTAGGTCATTCATCATATGAGGCCAAAACGTTACTACACCACTTACTTCATCTGTCACTCAGAAAATAATCAATGTGGTGTCTCTGTCTGCTGAGGTTAACAGTATTTTATCTCCACAGGAATAGGAGGAATACCAAGTGAATAGTGAACCTGACATAAACATTAGCAATTATTATGTATATTTAGATTTTTATGTACATTTCAGAGACTCTACTTTTTCCCATGCACCCACAGGTGTCTGGAGGATGTATATAGAACAGCAATTTAACTTCTAGCAATCTAATTGCATGTGATTAATAAATAGCTGAATTCTCAGACAGCGTATGGAGACACAACCAATAGGAAGCAAACAGAGGTGGGAGCTGACCTGAGCTGGATCCTTTCTCTGGATGCAAAGAAGCAGTGAGTGAGGATATCAGGCGAAGCAGTCCCAGGATATGTTCCTCAGTTTGGTCCCTGCGACTCCATATCATCGGTTTAAAATTTAATTCCTATGAAATCAAACGATACTCTCTATAGGGTTCTAATTATTCAAGCTCTGCAGCAAATGTTTATAAAAGAGCTTGTGCTCAATGATGGTGAGGAAAGAGTTAGACAATAGTGAAATATGCTAAAATACACAATTTATCTGTCAAAACTTTTTGGAAGAATTTTGCTTCTCTTACCTCACACTCCTACAATAATTCATTAAACTTTTGGAGAGAATTAGAAGTTACCATGCTAAAAAGAAAAGGATAAGAACTTTTCTTAACTTCTTAAGAACTGAAATGGATAATATCCCTAATGCATTAGAATTTATTTTTAAATTAATTAAATTTGAAATTCAATGAACTAGTAAGTTAGAAAGTAGATGAAGAGTAAAATTACATTAGCTCTCTTCGTCAGGCAGTCTAATGAGTAATAGCATCTTTCCTGTGGTCATGTTTAAATCTCACTCCAAGCAGCTATTGCTGTTGAGATTCTTACGCCTAAGAGTCAACAAACTCCAGAGTGGAAGGGCTTGTAGAATTTTGCTGAGAGAGGTGTAAATATAACAAATTTGTCCGAATTGCATCATGGGAAAGATCGCCATTTGGAATAAATGTAAGTAAAGTACACAAACATGTGCCGCAATAAACAGAGATGAAAATATATTCAGGATTATAGGGATGTCACGGGGTCTTAGCACTCAAAGATGTTTTTCAATAATCAGAGTTGCTTTTCTTGCTAAAGACAGCTAGGCACAGGACTTCTTGGAAAAAAAAGTTTTTTTTTCTATGTTCCCTAAAAATCCATGCTGCTAGTGACACTGAAAAGGGAACATTTTACTGTGAGCACTGCTGAGACAGAGCATTAATTACATTCATTACTACTTCTGTAAACGCTGACTAGTTTTTGCCTCCATAGTAGCTCCATATAATGTCTGGTCTATATTTCTAAATTTTATATTCCAGTGAAAGAAGGCAGAAATCCCCGTTTCCCAACCAGGGCAGGCCTACTCATGGAAACTTACCAATTTAGGGCCTGAGTGTCCCTTTTCATCTTGAAGTAACCTTTTTGTTATCTACAAAAGGCCCAGAACAAATTCCTGTTAGAGGTTATGAGACACCCGCCCAGAATCTACTATCTGGCCTGAATTGCCTGGATTGCATTCCTGCACTTACGCATAGCCGTTACTGACCCATGATCCCACGCGTGTATCTAGCCGCACCAAATATAGAAAGAAGTCTTAAGAATAATCTGATTGGTGGGGATGGTTACTTGGTACAAAGTGATTGGCTGCCTGCACTCAGACTTTGATATAATATTTTAAATCTATTGGATGTTTATGTGTGGGCTTTTCTGTAGCGGTGGGAACTATCTCTTAAAATATCCTCCCTGGATGGGCTCAGGGCTCTTAGCCACTGACCGCTTGGGGTCATGCTATGGGCCTGAGTATACTTGCTTATTAATAAAACCCTTGCTTTTGCATAGGTCCCTGTCTCTCAGAGTTTTCCTTGATAGGTGCAGTGTTCTGAGGCTCCCAGTCAGTCACCCCATCGGGTGGCCAACTCTTTCACCAGAACCACAGAAAATGAATGAATTTATTTGAACCCTAATTTGGACATACTAGTTTGAGTTTAATGCCCATTTCTAGTTCAGGACTAAAATAATGAAGTATTGAATTTTATATACACATATATATTTATGCACACATATACTTATATACATACATCTATCTACATATATATGTGCATAATTCTATTTCAGGAAATTGTTCACTGGCACAAAAGGGGAAGTAACAAAGGCACTTTACCTCTTCTATTTCTTTCTCTTCCTTCTTTTATATATGTGGCCGACAATACATATATTTAGAGGTTATCATGTATATCCCTTTGACTACATTCAATGCACAGTTGGTATTATCATTTCCAACAATTATTAGCACACTGGGCACTGCTCTGTCTTACCTAACCTCTGACTCCCATACACTTGCAGTATATTCCACCCATTGACAAGACCTTCTGATCCATATTTTGCCTGATCTTGGATATTGGTATCATACTATTTTTTTATATCCAACAAATAAATGCAGAAATTTTATATCTGTCTTTTTTCCCTCTGGCTAATTTCACTCAACATGATCCTCTCCGTGTTCATCCATTTATAGGCAAATTTCATATCTTCATTTTTCTTAACAGCTGATAAGTATTCCATTGTATAAATGCATCAAAATTTCTTTATTCAGTTGTCTGTTCTCAGGTACTCATGTTGCTTCCAGATTCTGGCTATTGTGAATAGTGCTTCTATGAGCATAAAAGTGCAAATCATGTTTTTGCTATGTTTTGTCTCCCAGGGTATATTCCCAGGAGTGGTATGGCTGGATCAAATGGGACCTCAATTTATTGTTTTTGGAGGAATGTCCATATTGTTTTCCCAAAAGGCTGTACCAGACTACATTCCCACCAACAATGGATGAGAGTCCCTTTCTCCCAGCATCCACTCCAGCATTTGTTGTCCTTGCTCTTTTGGATGTGTGCCAGTCTCTGTGGTGTGAGATGATACCTCACTGTTGTTTGATTTGCATCTCCCTGATGATAAATGATGAGAAGAATTTTTTCTTATGCCTTTTGTCCATTCAAATTTCTTCTTTGTTGATGTTTCTATCCATTTCTTCCCCCCCATGTTTTGATGGGGTTGGCTGTTTTCTTCTTGTAAAGTTCTACCAGTGTCTGATATATCGTGGATGTTCAACTTTATCCTTTATCAGATGGGTTTTGGGTGAATATTCTTCCCCACTTTTATGATAAACTTAAACTAGTATGTCCCCCCACCATATGGCCCCAATTACCCTCCCCCCTCCCCAGCCTGTGTCTATGGCAGCCTCTTTACCTCTACTCTCTCTCTCTCTCTCTCTCTCTCTCTCTCTCTCTCTCTCTCTCTCTCACTTTCTTCCCTTTCCTTATACATTGTGGCTTGGCAGTTATTTTTAATTTTAGTAATATGACGTTTAAGAATTTAAGCATAGGGGCCGGAGAGATAGCCCAGCAGGTAGGGTGTTTGCCTTGCATGCGGCCGGCCTGTGTCGGCCTGGGTTCGATCCCTGGCATCCCATATGGTCCCCCGAGCACCGCCAGGAGTAATTCCTGAGTGCAGAGCCAGGAGTAACCCCCTGAGCATCGTCAGGTGTGACCCAAAAAAGCAAAAAACAAAAAGAATTTAAGCATAATATAATATGCTTATAAGATACAAGTGGACTTTGTATCTTGGTCACTGTTTCGCTTGAGGTGAAGAAACTTTTTTTAGTTTCATGTAGTCCCATATTCATCTTTGCTTCCAATTGCTTTGTTAGTGGTGTTTCATCTTTGAAGATGCCATTAGCCTCAGTGTGGTAAAGGGTTTTTCCTATATTTTCTTCAATGTACTTTTTGGATTCATGTCTGATACTGAGATCTTTAATCCACTTTGATCTGACTTTTGTGTATGTTGTTGGATAGGAATCTAAGTTCATTTTTTACACTGCCCAGTTTTCACACCGTGCAGTAGCTGCCCAGTTTTCCCAGCACCATTTGGTGAAGAAATTTCCTTGCTCCATTTTGTACTTTGTGCTCCTTTACCAAAGATTAAATGATCACGTGTTTGAGGATGTGTGTCAGGATACTCAATTATGTTTCTTTCTTTTTTTTTTTTTTTTGGGTCACACCCAGCAATGCTCAAGGGTTACTCCTGGCTCTGCACTTAGGAATTACACCTGGCAGTGCTAGGGGAACCTTATGGTATGCAGGGGATCAAACCTGGGTTGGCTGCGTGCAAGACAAACGCCCTAGCCGCTAGACTATCGCTCTGGCCTTCAGCTCTATTTCTTACATCTCACCCCCTTCCTCAACTTTCCTTGGTAAACTCAGTTCTGTTGTGAGTGTCTAAAAGTTTTTCATAAAAAATTGTATACTTCCTTGCTTTCTTACTTCTCATAGCACATATGAGTGAGAAATATGCAGTGATTTCTCCTTTTGACTTAACTGCAACTAGCATGACAACATTAGATTAATTTATCCTATTTTTAACAAAGTTCAATAGTTCAACAATGGGGTAATATTCCACATAGTGCGATATGCCACTGCATATTTATTTATTCTTGAAGTTAAAATAGGTTTAATTTAGATGGTTTGAGGAAAGAGAGAGAATGATAGAGAGATAATGAGAGACAGAGAGAGGCTAGTAGGAAGAGGAAGAGTAGAGAGGGAATCCATATACATCCCAGTATATGGGATAACACAGTGGATACGGCACGTGGACAACATGGGTTCAATCCCCGATATTCCACATGGCCCCCCTTACTATTAGAGCAGAGCCAGGAGGAAGCCTGAACATCACTGTGTGTGACCCCAAAACAAAACAAACAAAAATCATATCCCAGGATTAGATATTAAAGTTCACATCTCAAGAGAGGAGATGTGGGTGACACATGCTTAGGCACCACTTGTGCTCAGCAGCAATACAAGGGCATAGGTAGCACATGGGTTCTGGAAGCACAAATGTGTGCTTGCTTGTTTATGTTCACTTTTATAGGCTTTATTTCAAGCTACCCACATGGAAGTTTCTATCTAAGAGTCCATTTCTATGCTAGTTGCCAAGGGGCAGAGTTAGGAGTACTAATATCCTTTTCCTAATATCCCTTCCCTGGCCTTTGTTACTGCTGATATTTCTCTCAGATGGGGTTTCCAGGTAAAGGTCTAAACAAGTCTTAATTCTGTGTCTACAAGGTGAGTCTCGACAGTCTTAGGGATTGCTGATTTTATAACTTCTCAAGAATGTATTGCCATGTGGGGGCAGGGGTGTGGCCTTTTCCTACCTGACCATGACTTATTTATACTGATATGATGGTGGGTGCTCATGGCTGTTTCTATATCCGGGCTATTATAGATATAACTGAAATAAATATGGATGTACATATATCTTGTCATACTAGTGTTTCTGTGTTGTTGGAATTGATACCAAATACCAAGGAGAGGTTTTACTAGTTTGTGGCAAAAAGGAATCCTCATTCATTCATTCATTCATTCATTATCTATATATTTGTTTTATTTATTTATTCATTCATTTATTCATTCATTCATTTATTTATTCATTAATTTATTAATTAATTCATTTATCTGTCTATTCATTCATTTATTTATATTTTGTTTATTTATTTATTTATTTATTTATTTACCTTTTGGGTCACACCTGGCAAATGCTCAGGGGTTACTCCAGGTTCAGCACTCAGGAATTACTCCAGGTGGTGCTTAGGGGACACATGGGATGCTGTGGATCAAACTTTGTCAGTCGCATGCAAGACAAATGACCTAGCCCTACCTGCTATACTATTGCTCTTCTCTGCACACCCCCTGTCCATGCCCCCACATGCCGCTATTGATTTTTGGATGGATTATAAATTGGTTGAGCTTCTGCGGAAAGCAATATAGAAACTTTGAGAAAATTCATAACTAAAACAACATGACTTAGTAGGCTTTTTAAAAAATATTTTATTATACCACGGTGAGGTATATAATTACAATGCTGTTCATGTTTGGGTTCCAGTCATACAGTGTTCCAGCACCCATCCCTCCATCAGTGCCCATTTCCCAATACCATATGGCCCCAATTACCTCCCCTCCCCAGTCTGTGTCTATGGCAGTCTCTTTACCTCTACTCTCTCTCTCTCTCTCTCTCTCTCTCTCTCATTTTCTCTCCCTTTCCTTACACATTGTGTCTTGGCAGTTATTTTTAATTTTGGTAATAATATGACGTTTAAGAATTTAAGCATAATATAAAATTTCACAAACCCATTCTCTTTCTCTCTCTCCCTTCTCTTACACATTGTGGCTTCAAAGTTGTTTTTTAATTTTGGTAATAATATGATGTTTAAGAATTCAAGCATAATATAAATGTTGACAAACCAATATCCAAGACCCTGCAATTTCATTTGTTAATATTACTGAAAACAAAAGAATCAATATGTCTAATGGAAGTAAGAAATAAGAATGTTAACAGAAGCTTTACGTATAAAAGGTTTAACGTGAAAATGATTTAAATCTCCTTCCTAAGCAAAATTAGTATATCATTAGTTATAAAGAATAAACAATTATATACACCAACACAAGTGAGATTGAGCTCTAAGATAAAGTGAATTTTTCAAAAGACATAAAAGATTGTAAACACTGGATTCAATTTATGTGAAACTCAAGGCTTGAGGGGAAGGATGTGACTTATGTGGTAGAGTAGGTGCTTCACATGTGTAAGACTTTGTTTTTGTTCCCTGGCACCTCATGCCTCACTGAGAACTGCCAGAACCGAGCATATCATGGTATACCCTATCACAAAAAGGAACCACACAGAAAAACTTTTATAGTTAAAGAAAATAGTGTTTATACTGGCAGGGAGAGTGAATCCTGTTGGAAAGAGTAATACAGGCATTTTCTGATGTCATGAGAATAACTCATATCTTATCCACATGGTGATTATGGGTCTTCGTATCTGTAAAATATGTACATGCCATGCATATAAGCATTTTACTATATAAGCTATAATTCAACTGAAACTGAAAAAACAGTATTTATTCATAGGAGTTAAACACAGCTGAATTTAAGTTACCACTGTAGAATTAAATAATTAGTTTGATTTCTATGGCCTTAGTTTCACAGTAAAAATGTGATGACTTTATTCATGTTATATTAAGATTATTACTGAAATAAATGAGTGTAAGCTATTAATGTAATTAAAAGAATGGTCTGAAAATATATAATAGTACTACATCTAAGTTCTATATTCCTTATTTTAGACATAGACTTTGATAATTTACAATAACCCTAATGAGAAAATATTATTTTCACTGAACTGGTAAGAAGATATTCTTAAGAAAATAAACATCACTACAAATTTTCTGATGATTAGTTTGCATGTAGCAAAGCTATAAATCAACCTATACATGGACATTATTTCTCATTTAATAATTTTGGGTGGCCAACTTTTTTCATAAGCTGCCTACAAGTGGTAGTAATATCCCTTACAACCAGAGGACCAAAATCATCTATAACAATGAAAGGAAGGCATGAATAAAAGGCTATATTTTTATAGAACTAATAAAAAATACAAATATGTTTAAGTGATAGGACAATAATAAGATGATGTAGATTAAAATTTGTGTATGTTTTAAACACATACTAAATATATTTAAGAACAAATTTAAACAAGGATAACTATTATAGGGCTTCTGTCTTGCACGAAGTTGACATACTGCAGAGGGCAAGTTTTCCAATATGAAAATAACTGCTAGTGTTTTTCCT
Source organism: Cryptotis parvus (assembly GCA_021461705.1). Classification (NCBI taxonomy): domain Eukaryota; kingdom Metazoa; phylum Chordata; class Mammalia; order Eulipotyphla; family Soricidae; genus Cryptotis; species Cryptotis parvus. The sequence continues at coordinate 10,988 of JAJIBD010030575.1, forward strand.
CTGTAGTGAGCATTATCATACTAAGTGCTTCAGATTTATCAAGCTGTTCAGATTTCAGAAAAGTTCCTATAGAAATTCCTGTTATTCAGTAGAATTTGAGGTATAGAGTGAGTGAAAATCTAAGATTTGGAGTCTGAAGCAACAGTACAGTTGGTTAGGGCATTTGTCTCGCATACGTTGGACTCAGGATTGGTTTCCCTGCGTCATCTCATATTGTCATCCCACATGGGTCATCCCATATGGTCCCCAGAGTTCACCAGGCACTAGTCCTGATTGCAGATCCAAAATAACCTCCAAGCACTGCCAGATGTGACCGAAGAAAATAATCACTTGATCACTTGACGTCCCATTATTTGTCGATTTGCTCGAGTGGGCGCCAGTAACATTTCCATTTGTTTCTGTCACGTGCCAGTGTAGCCCAATGGCATCTCTTTTGCTCCAGGAATACAAAGAGCCTCAAACCGTTCATTCAGAACCTTGACAAAGAAATCTGACCATCTTGTGGGTGGGCAGCCATGTGATCCATTAACATCCCATGGATCCAGTTGTTAATGGCTCTAATCTAGTGGTCATCTCCAAATCGCATTACATGTACAGCTCATCTGATTTTCGGTGCTTTGGCAAACGAGATAGTGTCCCTGACTCTCAATTGTTGACGGAGGTGGGAACTCTGATTCCTTCTCTCTTTATAAGAAAACAGTAAAATAAAAAAATAGAATAAGTATCTAAAATTTCACAATGGTGAGATAAACATTTGAATCCAACTGAGATTGGATTAAAATCTCTAATATAATACAGAATATATATATATAATACAGAATAATACAGATTATTATTCTTTGTTATATAGGATTTCCTGTATTAGTCATAACTTTATGTTACACTTTGACAGAAATAATTGTGTTTAAATACATTTAAAAACATACACAGAATGATTTGTCTATAAACTCCCTTTTGCTTTGATAGATGCACTTTATGCTTTCTCTTTTCTTACTCAAAAAAGATGCATGTCAAGATACTTCTATACTATTTGACAGCTCTTTCAATTGGGTGTATACATGAAGTTAGGTAAAACTGAATTATGTCAAATTACAGATCTCTTCAGTTTTTATATTAGAAGTAAGCCACTCAAATGAAATTTTCAAATGTACATGCAGTGTTTAGAAACCACAGTTTTACTCCCAACTCATCATTAATAGTCTAAGTTAAGCACATGTTAAGAAGGAAATATAAAAGTTGACATAGTGCTTAATCAAGCAAAGAGTATCCCTGGAAACACTTTCGTATTCAAACTACCAACTACTGCTGGAAATTACTTATTTATAGTCTGCAATATCCCTACCATAGGAGCTCATCTTCAGATTTGCAGGGGTCTGAAAACTGTAAACTATTTGGATTCTTTTCAAGAAATGACCCTTTGAGATAGTCTTTTGAAAAGAGCAGCTTATGTGAGAGTTGAAAGGCCTAAGTAGAAGAAAGGAATGAGTCTCAGGGGCAGTTGCCCTTGGTATGGTCTGGTCAGAAAGTTTGTGTGGAAATTTATACAAGGCTTCTGGCAGCTACACATGCTGGTTATTCAGGCAGCTGAGATTATTGGTATAAACTCTCAAAGGTTGTGCAATTCTGTCTTCCTTGTAGCTAATCATTTTACTGTAATTTATCCGAGTTAAATTTAATCAATGCATTAAACAAACACCCACACTTTTCAAATAACATGTTAAGTCATATTTTTTATCATATATTAGACTGTTAGTGACATATACTGTGCTCTAAATTATACACTTAGAACTTATTCTCATACAAAAAATCTATATATACCACCAGACTGGATTTGTACCAAATCCCCGGTCTGCATTACTAGGCTAAGTATCAACGAGAACGGCCCTTCACCCTCTGAAATCTGCTGGGTATGGCCCATGAGAACAATGCTCCCGAGAGGACCACATAAGGTAGAATACCATTGAGTGCAGAGCTTGGTGATATGTGAGGAATATTTGCGGTGACATGGGAAGATGCCATTATTGACGACATCGATGAAGAATACAACTGACTGGTTCAGCAACTCCATGATTGTGCAAGGAACTCCGAGACAGAGAGAGAGAGAGAGAGAGAGAGAGAGAGAGAGAGAGAGAGAAAGAGAAAGAGAGAGAAGCCACAAAAGGACTTCTGTCTTCAAAAGTTCTTGAGCTCATTCGCCAATGTGGCAAGGCACGAGCCTCAGGCAACCATAAGCTAATTAGATAAGCTCGCAAAGCAGTGTAGAGAAGAAAAAAAAAGGAAGACGTCGAAGAAAGAAGAGCAGCAATACTGGAAGATGCAGCAGAAGCTGGGAAAAGCGTTCACAATATCTGATGTCCTTTGCCAACTATAAGACCAAGATGACTGCCCTCTTGCGCCCTGATGGATCTATCACATCTTCCAGAAAGGGAATGGAGATTATCCATTATTTCTCTCAGATATCTTTGATAGCCATGTCCACCTGCCCACATACAAAATTCCACAGGATGGATATGTTGTTCCCAATGTTCTCCCTTCTGAAATATGACATGCCAATTGGTCTGTAAAGAAGTGAACAGTACCCGGCCCAGACAAAGTCAGACCTGAACACCTGAAGAATCTGCCATCAGTACTCATCAATACACTGGCTCGGTTCTTCACACACTAACTGTTTGAATGCAAGATTCCCTTCCAATGGAAAACCAGCAGGACAGTTCTACTGTTCAAGAAGGGAGACATCCATGATATTTGCAACTATCACCCAATCTGCCTGGTGTCCCTCATCTACAAGATGTTCACTCGAGTCATCCTGAACAGGATTGGCAGAACTTTAGATTAAGGACAACCATGTGAGCAAGATGAGTTCTGAAAAGGATTCAGCACAATCGACCATATCCACATGGTAAACAAACTCATTCAGGTTTGTAGGAAGTTCAAGATGCCGCTCTGTCTATGTCATTGATTTAAAGAAAGCCATTCTACAAGGAAGTGATCATTGATGTCAAAAGAGGGGTTCGGCAGGGTGATACCATTTCACCAAAACTCTCCAGCACCACCCTCGAGTAATGCGACAATTAGAATGGGAAGGAATGGGATGAAGATAGATGGTCAACAACTACACCAAGTCTGTTTCGCTGATGACATCATTCTAATAACACCACATATTAGCCAAGCAGCACAAATGCTGGCTGACTTCGACAGAGAATGTGGAAAGATAGGTCTACAACTGAATCTCAACAAAACAGTGTTCATGAAAAACAAACTAGTTCCAGATGCTCCATTCACTCTCAATAGAACAAACATCTCTGAATGCAGCAGTTATATGTACCTAGGTCGAGAACACAGCATTATGAATGACCTAAAACCTGAGCTCTGCAAGAGGAAGAGAGCGGTGAGGAACGCCTTCAAAAGCATCAAAGAAATAGCTAAAAGGACAAAGAAACTCCTGCTCTGGACATATCTCTTTGACCGCACAGTTCTCCCTGGATTAACATATGAGTCAGAGACCTGGTCCATACAAAAGCATGATGAGACCGCTATTCATGTCTCCCAAAAAAGGAATCAAAAGAGCTATGCTTTAGCTCCGAGGGCCTGCTCGCCATGCAGGCGGCCATGCCTCCTGGACTCGGAGCAAGGATTGGGGGCCTCTACTCAGTCCCCAGCCTCTGGGTATAGTGGGTGTGGCCCTGAGCTCCAGCCACTTCAGCCAACCGCCACAAGACAGAGACTCCAGATCCAAGGCTGCGCAGGCACGCGGCAGCTCTCGCTGTCGCGGTTTAATTTTTTTGACTCAATGTATTTTAGCACTATGTCCTTTCAGGATCTTTCTCACTTGTAGACTTCAACGATCACTCTATTTGCATCAAACTGGAGAGGTTATGGGGAATGAGGAATTATGATGTCACACAAGAACTCACTATTAAATAATCAGATAGAGACATCATACATTGTTAGTATCCATAGGACAAGCCATAAAGTGTAGTAGAAGAGAAATTGGGAAATAGAGGGACATAGACAAAGAGATAGAGAAATAAAATGTGCCTGCAATGGGGGCAGGCAGGGTTTGGGTGGGTGTGTTTGGGAATTGGGTGGTGAGAATTGGCACTGGTGGAGGGATGGATTTTGCAACACTGTATTATAGAGACCCGATATGAACATCCTTGTAATTATATATATCACATGGTATAATAAGCATCGGGGAAGATGAAGGAGAGATGGAGAGAGACAGAGAGAAAGGGAGCGAGGGAAGAAATGCCTGCTCTGGAGCTTGGAGAGGGGGAATATGGGGACATTGGTGGTGGGAATGGGGTACTGGTGAAGGGATGGGTGCTGGAACAATATATGACTGAGACCCAATTATAAACATCTTTGTAATGTTGTTCTCATGGTGGTAAAACAAAAAAATAAAAAAGAACTATGCTTGGAATAGCCTGGCAAGAAGCCAGAACAAACCACACATCATGCAGTCATTCTCAACATCCAGACTCCACAGTTCCTCAGAGCTCAATCCAAGAGAAACCCTGATCTGCCCCCTTTAAGTTTCATCAGTAAATGCTCGAGATGAGAGCCTTCTACTGGGCCGGAGCGATAGCCCAGCGGGTAGGGGGTTTGCCTTGCATGCAGCCAGCCCATGTCGGCCCGGGTTCAATCCCTGGCATCCCATATGGTCCCCGAGCACTGCCAAGAATAATTCCTGAGTACAGAGCCAGGAGAAACCCCTGAGCATTGCCAGGTATGACCCCACCCCCCAAAAAAAGGAGAGCCTTCTAATGAGACTATACCACCTACACGGCAAAGCCTGGCAAGCTACCCATGTTTTATTTACTTGTTATGCCAAAAACTAGTCACAATTATGGACCTCAGTTCCATGACCAGAAGAATGGTTTTGGTCTCCTCCTGTCCCTGGAGCAAGCAGATGCCCGTGGGCTACACTTGCTTGTGACAGGACTAATGGAGATGTTACTAGTGCCCACTCGAGCAAATTGATGAACAAATGGGAAGACAGTGATGCTTGGAATATCACGCCTCACTCAAGTGAGAGAAGCAATCCAGTGTTCTGACCTCTGTCGATGATTGAGAGTCAGGGATGCTGTCTCATTTGCCAAGGTGTCAAAAAATCAGATCGGTTGGACATGTAATGTGACTCGGAGACAACCACTGGACTAGAGCCATTACCAACTCGATGTCATGGGACATCAAAAGATCACATGGCTGCCTTCCTACAAGACGATCAGACTCTTCATCAAGACCCTGAACAAATGGTTTGAGGCTCTTCATATTCCTGGAGCAAGCAGATGTCATTGAGCTACACTGGCATGTGACAGACAAATGGAAACGTTACTAGTGCCCACTCAAGGAAATTTATGAATAACGGGATGTCAAGTGCAGAATATTTTCAGTAGGCCACATTGTTCTCTTCTTTAAAAAAAACTGCTTTGGCAAGCCAGATTCTTTTACTGAACACAATTTGATTAGAAAGATGTGAGGGTAGTAAAAGGGAGGAATACGTGTTCAAGAAAGAACATATGTTCCATTTTTGGTAAGGACTGATCCACGCTTCTTCTGACATTGGATTTTAGTATCATAATATGTGTGTATATATATATATATATACATATATATGTCATGCAAATAAATGCAGTCATTCTATATCTCTCTCTTTCCTTCTGACTAATTTCACTCAGCATGATCCTTTCCATGTTCATCCATTTATGATGGCCTCTAAGTGTATGTATTGCAATCCACAATATGTAAGAGAAGGAAAAAAGAGAGGGAGAGAGAAAAGATATAAAGAACCTGCCATGGAGGCAGGCTATGGGAGGGTGGGGTGGGAATTGGGGACATTGGTGGCGGGAAACAGGCACTGGTGGAGGGCGGGGTACTGGAACACTATGTGACTGAAACCTCCAAACACGAACAACATTGTAATTATATATCTCACGGTGGTATAATAAAATATTTTAAAAAAGAAAGAATATGAATTTCCCCAGATTGGATAAAGCAGAAAGAGAGAAACATAATCTAGGAAAAGACGAGGCTAAAATAAAGCACTGGTCCTTTTAATCTTGATTAGCATATTTGCATTTCATGTCGACTTTAATTTTATTTTTAAAATTCGAATTTATTGATGATATCATAACATTTTCAATTTCTAAAGTAAACTGTTCATTTATTGTCACTTAATGTGTCCCTGGAAACTATGTTTCTATGTCCATATTTGAGGTGTTCTTTAAAAAAAATTCATATATAGTATAACCTTTGACTTTAAAAGAAATGAAGTGGAAATAATAGAAAAATACTAGACTTTATAATACAGTATGTACAGAATTAATACTAGTAATTAAACAACACACTCCTATTTCACTTTTCCAAGAGTAAATATTTTTTCCCAAGTATGATTAGATTATATTTTCATAAAGAATGCAAAAGTTTGGGGGGGAATTCATAGGTATAAATTTCTACAACTTAAAAAAAAGAAATATTCTCAAATACAGAATCCAATTTCCAGCACTATGAAACTCAAAATGGAAGAGCCCCATTTAAGCGCCCCCCAAAAATCAAAATTTAAAAGCAGAAAAGAGTTGAAATAAAATTTATGAAATAAACAATAGGGGCACACTAGCTGCAAGCCCAGCTGGGTGAACACTTGTGAGACCACACTTCAGCGGAGGTATGTACTCTCTCTTATCTCTCTTCCTCCTTCCGCCTTTACTCAAAAACCTCCAAATAAAATATTTTCAACTTAAAAAAAAACACAACTAAAGGATAAAATAAATAGAACAAAAGATTATTTGAAAGGTCAATAAAGTTGACAACAGCCTCTATAATGACTGAAAAAAGAACAAAGAGAAATATGACTAAGTGATCGGTATCAAAAATGAAAATGAAGGTCTCCCCTATAGACCCTCTTCTATACATTAGAATGATGAAAAGAAAATACTACAGACATGAATTTATAAATTTCTACAGAATAAACTTATCCCTTAGAAACTACTAACTCACCAAATCTACCCAAAGTGAAACAGATAATCCAGAGCTGTAAATTTAATTTTAGCAAAGAATCTACTTTTAAAGAACCTTGAGGTGAAATCGAGAGCTAAAACAGTAGATTCTGAAACTTAAAATTTTCAAAATAGAACAAAATGGAAACAACAGGGAAATAACATTCAAGTATTAACAAATTATCAGCTTTTTTCCCTTATTTTTCCCTTCCCTTTCACATTTAGATATTGCTTTCTAGGGATCTTGCAAGGTGCAAGTGTTCTTTTTTCCTTCTTTTTTTACTATTAGATAAGTTCCTTTAACTGATAGTTGAAAAAAAGCAGTTTAATTGTAATAAACTTTCTCTATCTGCCATTTGAGAGATTTTTGATCACTTCTTCAAATCTGAGTCATAACTTAATTGTAAGCATATTCTTGGATGAGGTCTTTTCTATTCAGTACTTTGTATATGTCATTCTACTCTCTCCTGACATATAGAATCATTGTTGAGAAATTGTATAGACTTAAAAAGATAACCCTTGATGTGGCTTATATTCTCTTGCAGCACTTAGGAGTCATGTCAATTTTTACCAGTCTAATGAGAATGTGCTTGAGTATGCATCTGCATGGCTAATTAAACTGTGAGCTTCCAGGATTAGAGTGTCTAGATCCTTTCTCAGTTTGGGGAAGTTCTCAGCTATTATTTCTAATTAAAATCAATCTAAATCTGTGAATCATAGATGCTATATTATGAATGTAATATAAAAATGTAAATTAGATATCAAATTAATTCATAAGACATTAATGAACTCTAAATAGGGAAACACAGATGAGTGATATACAAACTGGCTCATTTTCCTAACAATGCTCACCAATCCCAGAAAAGTGCAATTTTCCAAACAGAAACTAAAAGCCACCTAGTCAAGATGCAGTGTAAAGTTCTTTGCTGATGAAAGACGAGATAGATTCTGCTCCTTCTTCTGCTAAATAGCTCCCTGGTGTCTCAAGCATTGCTTTATTTAATTTCCAGCTTTCCGCTCTCAAATTACTCACATCCATAACACAACATTCATGATTTCTAGCTTTTATTGCAATCAAGTGGAGAAATAATACTAAGAAGTTCCCAGAACTTGGGAAGGAGTTAAAAACTCAGACAGAGGAAAAAGAAACAAGAGGTGAATAAAGGCAAAAGGCCTTATCAAAGTCTATATAACATTATTTTTTTTTTTTTAAATTTTTTATTATACCACAGTGAAACATACAATTACAAAGGTGTTCATAATTGGTTCTTGGTAATACAGTATACCAGCACCCATCCCTCCACCAGTGCCCCATTTCCACCACCAATGTACCCCACCCCCTCCCGCCCACCCCCATGCTGCCTTAATAGCAGGTACCCCAGTTTCCTCTCTTTCTTTCTCTGTCTCAATCTCTCTGTCTCTGCATCTCTCTCCCTCTTATGTTACACATTGTGGCTAGCCTTGCAGGTATTTAGAGTTTATCACTTAAGTCTTTTTGTGTATATTCAATGGTGAGTTTTAATCTGCCATTACCATTTCCCACATTTAGTAAAACACTGGTATCTATTTATGTCGGATTAATGAATGCAGTTATTCTATATCTGTCCTTTTCCTTCTGACTAATTTCACTCAGCATGATAGTCTCCATGTCCATTCATTTGCAGGTAAATTTCATAATTTCATCTTTTCTGACAGCCGCATAGTATTCCATAGTGTAGATGAACCACAGTTTCTTTAGCCAGTCCTCTGTTCTCGGGCATTTAGGTTGTTTCCAGATACTAGCTATAGTGAATAGCGCAGAGATGAATAAAGAAGTACAGATAGTGTTTCTGCTATGTGTTTTTCGGTCTCTTGGGTATATTCCCAGGAGTGCTATTGCTGGATCAAATGGGAGCTCAATATCGAGTTTTTGGAGGAATGCCCATATTGTTTTCCAAAAAGGGCTTGACCAGTCGGCACTCCCACCAACAGTGGATCAGAGTCCTTTTTTCCCCACATCCACGCCAGCACTGGTTGTTCTTGCTGTTTTGGATGTGTGCCAGTCTCTGTGGTGTGAGATGGTACCTCATTGTTGTTTTGATTTGCATCTCCCTGATGATTAAAGATGAAGAGCACTTTTTCATATGCCTTTTGGCCATTCGAGTTTCTTCTTTTTGGAAGCTTCTGTTCATTTCTTCTCCCCATTTTTTGGTGGGGTTGGCTTTTTTTTCTTGTGAAGGGCTACCAGTGCCTGATATATCCTGGATATTAACCCCTTGTCAGATGTGTATTGGTTGAATATCCTTTCCCACTCTGTGGATTGTCTATGTATCTTGGTCACCGTTTCTTTTGAGGTGCAGAAGCTTTTAGTTTTATATAATCCCATTTGTTTATCTTTGCTTCCATTTACTTGGTCAGTGGTGTGTCGTCTTTAAAGATACTTTTCGCTTCGATGTCTTAGAGCGTTTCTCCTATGTTTTCTTCGATGTACCTTATAGATTCATGTCTGATGTTGAGATCTAGAATCCATTTTGATCTGACTTTTGTGCATGGCATTAGAAGGAGGTCTAAGTTCATTTTTTTACATGTAGCTGCCCAGTTTTCCCAGAACCATTTGTGGAAGAGGCTTTCTTTGCTCCACTTAATATTTTTTGCTCCTTTATCAAAGATTAAGTGGTTGTATATTTGAGAATGTGTTTCAGGATACTCAGTTCTATTCCATAGGTCTACAGGTCTGTCTCTATACCAATACCACACTGTCTTAATTACAACTGCTCTGTAGTAGATCTTGAGGGTGGGGGAAAGTGATACCTCCCATCTTCTTTTTCCCAAGGATTGCTTTAGCTATTCGTGGAGTTTTATTATTCCATACAAATTTCAGGAGTGTTTGTTCAATTTCTTTGAAGAACATCATGGGTATCTTTATAGGGACCGCATTGAATCTGTATAAAGCTCTAGGGAGTATTACCATTTTGATAATGTTAATCCTTCCGATCCATGAGCAGGGAATATGTCTCCATTTCCTCAGGTCTTCTTTTATTTCCTGAAGTAACATTTTGTAGTTTTCTTTGTAGAGATCCTTTACATTCTTTGTCAAACTGATTCCTAGGTATTTGATTTTCATGCGGCCAATTGTGAATGGGATAGTTTCTTTAATGTCCCTTTCTTCTCTTTCGCTGTTTGCATATAGGAAGGCCATTGACTTTTGGGTATTGATTTTGTACCCTGCTACTCTGCTATAGGAATGTATTATTTCTAGGAGCCTCTTGGTAGAGAGTTTCGGGTTTTCCAGGTATAATATCATGTCATCTGCAAATAGTGATAACTTGGCTTCTTCCCTTCCTATCTGGATGCCCTTAATGTCTTTTTTCTTCCCTGATTGCTATGGCAAGTACTTCCAGTACTATATTGAATAGAAGTGGTGAGAGTGGGCAGCCTTGTCTTGTCCCTGATCTTAAGGGGAAGGCTTTCAGTTTTTCCCCCATTGAGAATGATGCTCGCTGTGGGCTTGTAGTAGATGACCTGGATTATCTTGAGGAAGGTTCCTTCAATCCCCATTTTACGGAGAGCTTTCATCATGAACGGGTGTTGAATCTTGTCAAATGCCTTCTCTGCATCTATTGATATGATCATATGGTTTTTATTTTTCTTTTTGTTGATATGATGTATTATGTTGATTGACTTGCGGATGTTGAACCATCCTTGCATTCCCGGGATGAATCCCACTTGGTCATGGTGTATAATCTTTTTGATGACTCTTTGGATTCTATTTGCTAGTATTTTGTTGAAGATCTTAGCATCTGTATTCATCAGGGAGATTGGTCTGTAGTTTTCCTTTTTTGTGGCATCTTTGTCTGCTTTGGGTATCAGGGTGATATGTGCCTCATAAAAGCTATTTGGGAGTGTTTCTGTTTCTTCAATTTGCCGGAAGAGCTTAAAAAGAATTGGGAGTAGGTCCTCTTTAAAGGTTTTGTAGAATTCACTGGTGAATCCATCTGGACCTGGACTTTTGTGTTTGGGGAGACTTTGATTACTGATTCTATTTCCTCGATGGAAATAGGTTTGTTGAGGTGTTCCAAATATTCTTGTTGCAGACTTGGGAAGCTATAGGAATTCAGGAATTTGTCCATTTCTTCTAGGCTTTCTTGTTTTGTGGCGTACAGGCTCTCATAGTAGTCTCTGATGATCTTTTGAATTTCTGTGGTTTCTGTTGTGATGTCCCCGTTTTCATTTCTGATTCTATTTATTTGGGTTCCCTCTTTTCCTTTTCTTACAAGTCTTGCAAGTGGTTTGTCAATCTTGTTTATTTTTTCAAAGAACCAGCTTTTGGTTTCGTTGATCTTCTGGATTGTTTTTTGACTTTCCATCTCATTGATTTCTGCTCTAAGTTTTATTATTTCTTTCTTTCTGCTTGGGTTGGGCTCCTTTTTGTTGATCACTCTCTAGGATTTTAATTTGTGAAGTCAGACTGTTTATGATGGCCTTTTCTTCTTTTCTGATGAATGCTTGAAGAGCTATGAACTTGCCTCTTGACACTGCTTTCGCTGTATCCCACAAGTTCTGGTAATTCGTGTCTTCAGTCTCATTTTTTTCCAGGAATCTTTGGATTTCCTCTTTGATTTCTTTTATGACTTGCTGGTTGTTCAGCAGTGAGCTGTTTAGTTTCCAGGTACTTGGTATTGGTCTCCGTTTTTGTGTACAATTAAATTCTATTTTCAGTGCATCATGGTCTGAAAAATAGTTGGCACAATTTCTATCTTCTTGATTTTATGGAGGTATGATTTATGGCTCAGCATGTGATCTATTTTGGAGTATGTTCCATGTGCACTGGAGAAGAAAGTGTATTCAGCTTTTTGGGGATGAAATGCCCTGTATATGTCTACCAGCCCTCTTTCTTCCATCTCTTCTTTAATGGCCAGTATTTCCTTGGTAAGTTTCAATATTTTTGATCTATCCAGGGTTGATAGAGCAGTGTTGAAGTCTCCAACTACAATTGTGTTGCTGTCAATGTCTTCTTTGAAGTCTATTAGTAGTTGTTTTAGGTATTTTGCTGGCCCCTTATTGGGTGCATATATGTTTAATAGCGTGATTTCTTCCTGTTATATGCATCCCTTGACTATTAAGAAGTGACCTTCACTGTCCCTTCTGACCTTCTTCAGCCTGAAGTCTATGTTGTCAGATACCAGTATGGCTACCCCAGCCTTTTTGGATGGGTTGTTTGAATGAAGGATTGTTTTCCAGCCTTTTATTTTGAGCCTGTCTTTGCTCCGATTGTTCAGGTGTGTTTCTTGAAGGCAGCAGAATGTCGGATTCAATTTTTTGATCCATTGTGCCACTCTGTGTCTCTTAACTGGTGCATTTAGACCATTGACATTGAGAGAGATTATTGTCATGGGATTTTGTGCCATCTTTCTGAATAGGTTGGTTGTTCTTTTTGGGTTATGTCTCATCTTATAGTAGATCTTTCAGTCCTTCTTTTAAGGTTGGTTTTGATTTTACAAAGTTCCTAAGCTTTTTTTATCCAAGAAGTTGTATATCTGTCCTTCAAATCTGAGCGAGAGTTTAGCTGGGATAAAGAATTCTTGCTGAGGCATTCATTTCATTAAGTTTTTTTACTATATCCCACCACTGCCTTCGGGCTTGGAGGGTGTCTTCTGAGAAGTCTGCTGAAAGTCGAATGGATGCTCCTTTGTATACAATTTCCTTCTTTGATCTTGCTGCCTGAAGAATTATGTCTCTGTCTATGGCATCCATTACTTTGACTAGGATGTGTCTTGGGGTCTTTCTATTGGGGTCTCTTCTTGCTGGTGCGCATCGGGCTTCTTGGATCTGGATGCCTTCGTCCTTTAACTCGGGGAACTTTTCAGCCAGCTTGTTTTTAACTGTTTTAATTTCCTTGGGGTTACTTTCCTGTCCCTCTGGGACTCCTATGATTCTTATGTTGTTCCGATGGCTTCATCCCATTGTTCTCTGTTTCGTTGCTGATCCATTATACGGTCTTTTTCCATCTTATGTAGATCTCTGAGTGCTTTCTGCAGCTCATCTTCAGTCTCACTGATTGTCTCTTCCGCTGCTGTCATCCTACTATTCAGAGCCCTGATTGTGTTTTTTTATTTCGTCTACTGAGTTTTTAAGCGATGATATTTCTATTTGCATGGTTCTCATTTCTGCTCTCATTTCCTCCCGTAGTTTATTGACAGCCCTTTCAACTGTTTCATTTATGTTCTCCTGTATTTTATTGGACATCTGCTCAATTTTTTTCGTTGAGCTCCTTAAACATCCTCCCAATTTCTTCTCTGATTTCATTGTCAGAGAGATCATGCACATCTGTATTCTTTTTGAGTCTTCAGGGTCGATTCCTTCATCTGTTCTTCGAGCTGGGGATCTGCGTTGTTTCCCCATGGTGTTGTGGTGTTCAGGGATAGATTCCTCTGGTGTACTGTTTCTTTTTTCTTGAGGGTATTACCTTCCCTTGGTGTTGAATTTCCTAGTTTTTCTATTAATAAGCGCGCCACGTTAGCCGGCCGCACACCCCAGGGAGGTAGGTTACCTGAGGTGGAATCAGGCCGGTGTGAGAGTTCAAAATGACCGTTTACTTCCGGTTCCGCTCGGACTTCTGGGGGTTGTAGTTCCACCTTCTGCCGAGACCTGGGGCTCTACCACGGCCCCCAGGCGCCCACCTGGCCAGCCGCACACCCCAGGGAGGTCGGTTACCTGAGGTGGAGTCAGGCCGGTGTGAGAGTTCAAAATGAATATAACATTATTTTTAATACATGGTAACAGGAATATGATTCATTGAGGAAGAAATCAGTGAAGCAAAGTCATTTGTGTTTAAGAGAAAGCACCTCAAGCCATTGGCAGTGCAAAGTGAGGAATAAAATTAGCAGAGCAGAAATCAACTTTGTTGGGTTTATATTATCAAGCAGAAGTTAAACCATGCAGTGAATATGAAGGTGGAGAGGAGGATACCTGTTGATATCATTACTGAGACTAAAGGAGCCTAGGGTCAATAGTGGGTAAACTCCATGAGGACAGGATGCAGGTGATTTTGCTCCTAATTTTATCCCAAAGACTATACAACTGTCTCAAACAAAATTAGTCATAGAATTTATTGAATGAATAATTACTGAGTACATAGAAGGGTAATGACTCCATAATCATTTAATTGTTTACTCACATTATTTTCATATTACTTGCTGTTACTTTTATTGGGAAAATCTGACATGATACATTTTTAAGCTGAAATTACTTTGTATGTTACATTTATCCTTAAAACAATACTTAGGTTGTCACAAGGACCCAGGAACCCAGCACGGGACTTCTGCCCACTCACCCTGTGCTAGGCTGTTGGAGGCATCCTGGAAGTGGGGCAGGTTCTGGCCCTTGCCTGTCCCCCCTGACTTACTGTCAGAGGCCGGAAAACCTTGCACACCACAACCAGAGACACTCTCAAGGTCCAGACTACACAGCTCAACAGAGCCCCAACCCCATAACATATGGCTACTTTGTGGCTGCATATCTCAAAACTAGTTTTACTCATATAACAGGTATCCTGTCACATTTCATAGAAACACAAGTGTGTGGACTTGATGTGTGGCCTGTGGAGAAAATATTGAAAAATATCCTATTCAGTGGGCTCAAATGGCACAATGGAGATTTAAGAATCTCCTATGACTTTTGTCAAAGACCATTTTCATAGACTGTGTTTAGAGAAGTGGCCCCAAAGAACAATATTGAATAGATTATTCAGTGTATGCATAGGGCAATCTCAAATAGAAGTTAAGGTAAATGTGAAATAGGAGTTGTCTGTCGGTGCAGTGTTGGTGACGCTGAGGATGACAGTATAAAACCACGGTTCTGGAAACCCAGAAAGTAAATTCAAGAACAGAATTGGCCAGACTCTCACACAACAACCCAGAAAAAAAAAAGCCAAGACTTCATCAATATCATACCCTTATATGGACTGCAATAATCAACATAATTGATGCTGGTTAAGGGAGTTGACAAGGGATCGGTATGGGGGTTGGTGGGAAATGAGGATCTCTGGTGGTGGTGGGAACACACTTGTGGTGGGATTGGTGCTGAACTATGAGTTTTTCTAACAACTCTTTTACGAAGCTTTGTACTTTGTAAATGACAGTGTTTAAAAGAAGGACAAAAAATAAAAACACCAATATTTTTATTATATCACATGGTATAATATTTTCTGTATTTATTTTAGTATCTATTCTGGCACTGTGACTTACTAATCTTACATAGCTGTACCTTAATCATCACAAATTTCTCCTTCATAACTCTGTCTCTGCTAACCAATATTATATTGTTATTATAAAAATGGGTTTTCTTTTTTCAGATTCACAAATATGTAATATTTGTCTTTGTCTAGCTTGTCTCATTTTGCTTATTCTATTCAATGATCCATCTAAGTTGCAAAAGTCAAGACATCTTCCTTTCTTATGGCCAAATGACATTCTATTGTGTGAGTTTGTGCATCAGAGGTATTTTAATGGAAATTAAGATTTAGAATAAGAGACGGCAAAGTTTGGTGGGAGAGCTTTGGTCTGAAGTACCTGCAATTAAATTGGTGAAAAGCTATAAAATGCAGTGGAATGAAAATTCAGGCCTAGATGCAAAAAGAAAGAAGCATCGAGAGATAAAATTCAGGAATACTAACACGGAGAGTTAAAATGAATGAGAACACACCCATTACAGTTTCATAAATAGCGGAAAGATTATTATGGGTGTCAGTTTGTAAAACTGAAGGTAATATTAGGTATGAGAGTTTCTAATTTTGAAGGGAAAATTAGGGGGCGAGTCTCCTTCTATACCCAAAACCACATGATGGCAAAGTGAAGTTTCCTTAGAGTTCTCGCACTAATTAGTAAGACTTGTCCCGATACAGTGGGTTAATCCAATTCAGGGATTTGAATCTGCATTAGATAATCTCTTGGGTTTGCATCAGGAAGCTTCCCAACTAAACTGCTGATGCTTTATTATTTCCAAAGAATAATTTCTGGGCTTATCAATGCAAAACCTATTTAAGTGGCCAGTACAGAAATGCCTATTTTAAGGCATTTTTGATAAAAAAAAGGTCAACAACCATCCTGTACCTATAGAAATAAAAACGTAACTGAGGTGAAACATTGCTTCCTCAGTTATGTTTAACCTGATGTGTCAAAAGAATAATTCAGAGGATGGTATTTAGGGGAAGGAAGGACAGAGGTCAAGGAAGTGCCTCCTCTGTAGCCCACACCAGGTGAATCACACTGCTTCCCAGTGTCCATTCTCATCTGATGGACAGAAAACTGCTCCGAGTAAGGGGCGGCTAATTCATCACTGTCCCTGTGAAACATGAAATGCAAAGTTCCTGCATTGGGTGTATCCTGGTGCACTTAAGAGAAAACAAGACCTCTGTCAAGGGGGTTCCATTCTTTTCACAATATCACAGTAAGAACTAATTTCGGGCCAGAGAGATAGTATTTGGGTAGGATTCTTGCCTTTCACGAGGCTGGCCTGGGTTCAATCCCTGGAACCCTATATGGTTCACCAAGCCTGCCAGGTGTGATTTCTAATTCCACACCTAGGAGTTGGTTCTGACCACTGCCAGTTGTGCCCCCCCCAAATAAAATACAAAACAAAAATAAAGGAAGTAATTGATTCTAAAGTTAATTTTTAAAAAAGGATAAACATATGAGACTACATGAAGTTAAAAAGCTTCTGCACCTCAAAAGAAACAATGACAAAGATACAAAGACAGTCCACAGAATGGGAAAGAATATTCACCCAATACCCATCTGATGAAGGTTAATATCCAGGATATATCAGGCACTGGCAGAACTTTACAGGAAGAAAACAGCCAACCCCATCAAAAAATGGGGAGAAGAAATGAACAGAAACTTTGACAAGGAAGAAGTTCGAATGGCCAAAAGACATGAAAAAATGTTCATCATCATTAGTCATCAGAGAGATGCAAATCAAAACAGCAATGACATATCATCTCACACCACAGAGACTGGCACATATCCAAAAGAGCAAGAACGACAAGTGCTGCAGTGGATGTGGGGGAAAGGGGACACTCATCCATTGTTGGTGAGAATGTAGCCTGGTACAGCCTTTTTGGAAAACAATATGGACATTCCTCCAAAGACTAGAAACTGAACTCCCATTTGACCCAGCCACACCACTGCTGGGAATATACTCTGGGAAGCCAAAAACACGCAGCAGAAACACCATCCCTACTTTTATGTTCATAGCAGCACTATTCACAATAGCCGAATCTGGAAACAACCATAGTGCCTGAGAATCGATGACTGGATAGAGAAACTTTTGGTACATTTACACAATGGAATACTATGTAGCTGTTAGGAAAAATGAAGTTATGAAATTTGTCTATAAATGGATGGACATGGAGAGGATCGTGTTGAGTGAAATTAGCCAGAAGGAAAAAAGACAGATATAGAATGACTGCATTTACATTTCATTTGATATATATATATTCACAGTATGATACCAATAACCAAAGTCAGGCGAAAGGTGAATCATTGAGGTGGAAATTACCACAAATGTGTGGGAACAGAGGTTAGGTAAGACAGAGAATAGAACAGTGTGCCAATAATTGTCGAAAGTGCTATTACCACATAGAACTAAGCATTAAATACAGGCAAAATGATACACATGATAATCTCTAAGTATATATATATGTATGTATGTGTGTGTATATATATATATATATATATATATATATATATAACAATCCACTATGTGTAGGAGAAGGAAGACAGAAAGAGAGAGAGAGAGAAAGAGAGAAAAGAGATAAAGAGCCTGCCATGGAGGCAGGCTAGGGGGGGGGGGGAAGGGAACCGGGGACATTGGTGGTGGGAAATGGGCACTGGGAGGGATGAGGGATGGGTGCTGGAACACTGTATGGCCGAAACCCAAACATGAACATTTTTGTAATTGTTTATCTCATGGTGGTATAATAAAATATATTTTAAAAAAAGATCTCTGCAAAAACAAATCTCAAAATCGCATTCCTTTGTTATTATTTGACCAGCCTCTTGTCAAGCCACTGAAGAAACCTGTGATTATTTCTAGGAAGACCTACCCAGAAATAACTGTAAGGGTTTCACAGTCAACCAGTAGCTCTAGAACAGATATAGAGAACAATCCTACTGCAGTTCAGAACCTGTTGACTCATCTTTGCATTTCCTAAATAGCAATAGGCTATATAATCTCATCAAATAATTTCATTCACTGACTCCTATGCTCGTTCTGGAGCTTTGAATATACTGGGGATTAAAAGAGAAATTGTCTCTCTTTCAAGAGGAATCTGAGAAAGATAGAGGGAGAGGCAAAAGAGATTAATTATGTTTCATTCTGAGAGGAGGGCTGTGAGAAAAACTGAAGCCACTCCAAAGTCACTGATGCCGGGCTGTTTCCTCAGATATGCCAGGCATACTCCCACCTCTGGAACATTTTATTTACTATTCTTTGGAATGCTCCTCCTCCAGTTATCTGTGTGACTCATCCCCTTTTTTCTTTGAATTCTTCAAACAAATGTCATCATGTGGGAAAAAGCTTTTCATACTCTGCTCCTAAGAATGATTAATTTCACTAAGCAATTTTCAAGCACCATTCCCTGTTTTATTTTTTCTGTAGCATGGTTTGCTCCAATCATACTATGCTATTTTATACATTTTGTACTTAAAACAAAGCTACTTAGTTGTACTTATGAATACAGGGGAGTGGTTTAATTATACATCCAAACCACAGAGTTAACAACTCTAAAACCATGTGATACAAACAACCAGACATTAAAATATGCCTATCAACCTCCGTGGCAGGCTCAGGTTGGAGGTTTGAGTGGGGGTGGTGGAGTAGGGATACCGAGGGCACTACCTGGGAATGCTAGTGAAGGAAAGTTGACACTGTTTTTGGAAATGGTGTTAGAAAACGTATGTTTAAAATTCAATTATAAAAAATATGGTAAACTACAATTCTATAATAAAGTTTGTAAAACTATGTTGAGATTGGGCATATTTTGTCTGTTGTATTAATTGATTTATCCAATTTGTTGCATAGTTCCTGACAAGTAACTATGAAACATAGTTTCATAGTTCCTACAAGTAACTAAGCAGAGCTGCTACTTGCTCTCCCTGTGCCCAGCCGCTCACAAGGGAGCCCAGGAGAGATGGCGGGTTCTAGCCCTGGCCCGCCAGCCCAGCAGAGCCTTGTAACAAGCCAGACGACCCCCCCATTCCATGAGGGCCTCCATTTTCCACATCCGGACTTCTCTCTCGTCAGACCTCCACCCCAGCAGACCAGCCTATCACAGTCCGGCTGGCGCGCAGCAAGCCGCGCAGTTCATCATTAAATGCTGGACTTAGAGATGACTGCAAGAGTATGCTATCTGCACGGCCGAGCCTGGCAAGCTACCCGTGTTGTATTTGATATGCCAAATACCAGTAACAATTATAGACCTCATTCGAATGGATTGTGGCTCTTTATGTTCCTGGAGCAAGCAGATGCCCTTGGGCTCTACTAGCATGAGACAGGACATATGGAGATGTTACTGGGGCCCGCTCGAGCAAATCGATGAACAACGGAAGACAGTGATACAGTGATACAGTTCCTGACACTCTATTGATGCTTTTGCTCAGAGAGATAAATCAGAAGAAAAGGCTATTTTTGGATAGGGGAGTAGTGAGGCAGATTCATAAGACTTTGCTGAAAAGTGATAATAAAGAATGGAATAAATACCTGTATATAAAGAAGCAGATGTGTGAGCAAGGGGGCTGAGTTAGGGAGGAAAAAATATCTGGTAAGATCTGAAAATATGCCAATAATAAAAGGTATAATGCAAAAAAAGTTTCTTGGACACTGTCTTAGAAGTAAGAAAGGGACAGAATAAAATCCCTCCTGGATCAGATGAAATAAATTGGGTACTCAAAGAGAAGGTACTCCAAGAGAGAGGGGAAGGGGAGGAAAACATACAAATCCTGGGTTCTTTATGAAACCAGGTTGGTTGAGGTAAGAATAAATGAATAAAGGACCCACTAATTTTTTTAAAATATTCATGATGAAAGAAAAGGTGATATGACCTGGAGACAGGCATAAGAAAGAAATGAGAAAAGAGTTTTTTTTTTTAATTTCAGTGTTTTTGTACATCTACACAATGGATACTACACTGCCTCCAGAAAACTGAAGTCATGAGATTTGTTTATAAATGGATGGACATAGAAAGTATCATGATAGTGAAATGAGTAAGAAGGAAAGGGACAGAAGGAATGATTGCACTCATTTTTTGGAATATGAAAAACTTAGTAGAAGACTAATATCAAAGGATAATATAAACAGGGACAGGAGAACTTGTCCACTCTTGGAAGCCTGTCACAAATGGTTGGGGCGGAGGGAGATGGGTGGTGGAGGGAGAGAACAGTTAGGCTAGAGAAGGGACCACTATGACAATGATAGTTGGAAATGATCACTCTGGACAAATACTGAGTGCTGAAAGTAGGTAAAAGAATATACATAATAACTTTTCAGTACCTTTAATATAAACCATAACGTCCAGAAGAAGAGAGAGACAGTCAGACAGAGAGATAGAGTCAGACAGAGACAGAGAGAAACAGAGACAGAGACAGAGAAAGAGAGAGAGAGAGAGAGAGAGAGAGAGAGAGAGAGAAAGTAAAAGCGCCTGTCATAGAGGCAGAGGGGAAGGTGGTGTTGTTGGTAGGAGGAGGTTGGGAACACTGGAGGTGGGAAATATACACTGGTAAAAGGAAGGTTGGGGTGCTGAACATTGTATGACTGAAACCCAGTCAAGAACTACTTTGTACTGTGTATCTCATGGTGGTTCAATTACAATAATTCTTTAGGGGTTGGAGTGATGGTTCAGTGGGTAGGGTGGCTGATCCAGGTTCAATTCCCGGCATTCCATATGGTCCCAAGAGCACCGCCAGGAATAATTCCTGAGTGCAGGGTTAGGAGTAACTTCTGGTGTTTATCTGGTAATATCTGGTGTGACACAAAAATCCAAAACATTCTTTTTTCCTTTTAATAAAAAATCAGTATTTTAAAAATAAAGCTGACTATTTATAGAGAGATTATATTTGGCTATAAAAAGGAATATGGGACTGAGAAAGACTCCTAGATTTAAAGTTTGGGGATCTCATTTGGCAATAGAAATGGGATCTGGGAGTCCAAAAAGAGTAAATTGCTATGACTGTGTTGTAAAATGAATGGGACATAAATGAGATAAAATACTTGTTGCTTTTATTGAATGCCTTTGCAATCCACTTGTCTAACTCTATTAAGTTGGAGTATAATTTAGCTTGCAGTATCTATTTTAACAAAGTCCATTGAGTTGGAACTTGCAGCTTAAACAAAGACTGCCAATACTTTTTGGCATACTTTTATATCAATATTTTTATATAAAGCTTTTTTATATTAAAGGAATAAATACAAAATATGTTTGTTGATTCTTCATTTTTGTATGCATATGTTGTTTAACTCATATGCCTGCTTTCGTACTCTTTTGCAATCCTATTATGTTTGTATTATTTGTCATGATAAATCTTAGGATCTAATATTTGACTCTACTTAATATTAGTGACCTTATAGTAGAGTCAGCTTAGATCCTGGAATTGCACTGGAATTGTAATACAAACCTAAAGTTCTTCATTCTAATCTGCCTTACCATTAATAACGTTCTATTTCTGATGATTTTTAAATATTCAAAATTCAAATATTAATCTTCACATTCCTGCCACTGAAATCTTCTAATGCATTATTTTCCCTTTTACAGCATTTTTATTTACATTTAGAATACTAAGATATTTGGCTAATGTTGTTAGTTCCTCATTCAGGAACGTTACCCCTGGCCATATAGAAGGGAGGTGGAGTCTAAGGATAAATTGAGAGTTAGTAAAGAGAGGCAGTACTTATAGTTCTATTTGGAAAGGTCCATAACAAATTTGGTGTATTTATAAATAAATCACATCAGATAATACCATCTTATTGAAGAGATTTCTTCCAGTATAATTATAAAAGAGAAAACTCTATCTTAAATCTTCCTCTCTGTCTCTGTTTCTCTGTCTCTATCTGTCTGTCTGTCTGTCTGTCTGTCTGTCTGTCTCCATACACACTAGCTCTGATACAGTAGCTCTCAGGCTCAGGCTCAGGATGACTCACTGTTTATAAGGTAGGAAAGGTTACAGATACAAAAGAAAATACTTTTTTTTCTTTGACTTGGAAAACAGTGTGATTTGAATTTAACCCTTTAGATTCAGATTTAGTGAAAATGTTTCAAGTTCAGAAACACACAGTGTAATGAAAAGCTGTATACATAAATCTTTACATATGTTCTATATTTTATTCTATCCCAAACCTGGCAAAATTGATACAAAACTCTGACAAACTTATTAATGCTTTCTAATTGCATCAATCAGAGAATTTTGCTACTCTTACATACTCATATTTTTTTTTTGTTTTTGGGTCACATCCAGAGGTGTTAAAGGCTAAGTTCTGGCTGTACTCAGGGTCGGTCCATATTTAGTGTCTGGCTCCACTGCAGGTAAACCCTGTCCTCTCTGGACCTTCCCACTTTTATTTTAAATAGCATATAGCATCCCAGTACATATGAATACCGTTTTTATATTGTCGTAGTTAAATTATACTGGAAATAATGTTCCCTACAAGTTTGAGTACCAGGCAATGAGAATGATTTTATTTTCCTGGAAACTGGAGCATAGATACAGTGGGTAGGATGCTTGCCTGGCTGGTGACTGGCCCAGGTTTGGTCCTTAGCACTCCATACGGTCCCCTTAGCACCACTTGGAGTAATTACTGAGCACAGATCCAGGAGCAACCCCTGAAGCACCTACATATTTGCATTCCTCCAAAACTTGTTCTTATGTTATTTTTTGGGGGGTGAAGGGAGTTTCCCAGCTGTGCTCAAGGCTTACTCATGACTCTGTGCCTAGCACTCCTATCAGTGATCTGGGCATCATTGGGGGTGTGGGGAATAGAAATGGAATTATCCTGTATACAATGCAAACGTTGTGCCGCTCTATTTTTCTGGCCCTAGAATTGTTTTATAGCAATTCTTTACATTATAAGTAATACTTTAAAACTCAAACATATAGGGAACAAAGCAGGGGGTAAAGGAGTTTGCCTTGCAGGTGGTTAACCTGGGTTCTATTCCTTGCATCCCATATGGTCTCCCTGAGCATCACCAGGAGTGCTTCCCGAGTGAGAGCCAGCAGGAACCCCTGGGCATTGCCTGGTGTGGCCTCACAGCCCCATCAAAATAAATTTTTAAAAATAAAAGAAATATATAACATTACCTTAGGGAGTCATAAGTGTGGCTTAAATGTAAATTAATTGCTAAGAAAATATAATGATGACCATCTGGTTAGTTAAAATCGCATTACTTCATCCCATTCTACTTAGTAATATTTTTATATAGGGAGTGAAAACTCCTTGATTCCTAAAAAGAAATGCAAGTATATATTCTTCCACAAGGTGGCGAAAGCATGCTATACATTGATCTTTTATCTGACTCAAAACTATTTTACTGTTGAATCCTCTGTTATCCACAGCCATAGTTTTTCCTTTCATAAAGGGTTCACACTTCAAAGAGCCACCTTCTTAAGCAATGCCTGCTAGTACACAGCTATGCATGTTACATGCCAAAGGGAAATGGAATCAAGGCAATTCTAAGCAAATACAATTTCAAACCCGTTCAGCAATGTCTGTAGAGAGACTACAGTTATCACTTTGACTTTATTGTTCTGGACATTCTGAATCCCACAGTAGCAAATGATTTTGCTTTTTCAGCCTTAAAATATATTTTTATAAAATGAATTTAGTAAATTTTCCTTTGCCTGTTTCCAAGGGCACTCTTTGATGTTTCCTAATAATTAGTCCACAATAGCCCGTCAGAGGTTTGGCAATTCAGTTGCCATAAAAAGCTGTTTTTCCTTTACTGTCAAAAATTACACCTCTGGCCTAGCTAGAGGTGATAAAGGTCCTAAAATCCCATTTGTTGAGAATTACTCACTTGGTTTAAATATTAGTTTCTATATTTGACCTTCTTGAAAACACAGATCCATCTGCTAGACTAATAATCTCTAGCAACCACGTTGTGTTTTCTGTCTGTGTGGCCTTTGCTTCTACATTTCTGATTGAACCAGGAATTGGTAGTCCTATATCACAGAATTGCTCTGAGAATTCACGTGAGACAGAAAACTCACATGTAACAGCTTGTTTAGAGCCCTGCAAAGAGTCATGATCCAACAATTGGGACTGTTTCAATGGTCCTCTTGAATAATCTCTAAAAGTTCTTCAGAGATGTTCTGTTTTGTTTTGTGTATGTTTTGTTTTGTTTTATTTCTGCGTTTGAGGATAATACCTAGTAGTGCTCAGGAACTCTTACCGGCTCTTTGCTCAGGAACGACTCCTGGTAATGCTCAGAGAACTTTATGTGGAGCCAAGGATCTGAACCAGGGTCCCACCCCCATCCTTCAGCTGTCTGCAAAGCAAGTGCTTTACCTCCTCTATTCCTCCCACCTTGAGAGTCTTTGTTTGGTGACTGGGATACTCAACAGAAGAAGAGGAAAGAGCACTGAGGGATGGCAAAGACAATTGTGTGTGGCGGCTTTGTCCCTTGGTATGCTAGGATGTTTTTGGATTGACAGGACTTTCAACATTTCATCTAAATTCCTCTTAAGGAATTCTGTTTGGGGCTTTTTTATCCTGCCTGTATTTACTCAATAAAATGCCTGGAGTCCTCCAGAAGAATTCTGTCTTTCCATTCTTACTATGTGCCCCTTTACCAACTATAATGCGATAGATCCCTCAGAGCCTTGACTTTCAGCTACTCATCAGTAAATAATGGTACCATTGCTTACCAATAGTCCTTTATACATTAGGAAAAATCAATAATATTTGTGACTCAACTTTCAGATTAAAGGTCATTACATTTGTAAAATAAAGGCTTAAAAAACTTTGTACTGATTGTTTTCCATTTGTCCCAGATTTGTTCTTTCTCTACCCCAGTCCAGTTCTGTGCTGGTCTCTATGTCAGCAACTTTCTCCCTTGCCCTCAGATTCCTGGTTGAGTTTGGTCCATTTGGTCCATGGAAAGTATCATTGTGGGATAATGAATCGATATATACATATATGATATATAGATGATGTAGATAGATAGATAGATAGATAGATAGATCTATATATATATATATATATATAGTCCTATTACTTATTTTCCATTTTCTTAGTTGTTACTCAGACTGTTGCTACAGTTTTGCTAAACTGGTACATGGTTCAAAACATTCATTGAACTCAATCTCTTGTTCCTCTTCCTTGACTCTTTGGCCTATAGAATCAGAGTGACCTTTTGTTATTTTTCCAAAGGCATCACAACCACCCTTGTGTTTCCTTTAAACCTCATTGCACCTCCTAAATAGAACCTTCATTTAATCATTTCTTTAGAAGTCCCAACTGAACATGTTGTGGTTTTAATTTTATTTATCATTTATCTGGTTCTTGATGGAAACAAAATAGTCATGCAATGAAATTCACTCTCACAGGAATTAATTGGTATATGTTTAGGACTGTTGCTGAAAATGCATTAGCCAGAAAAAAAAGAGAAATGTTTATACACTATTAACTGAGTACTTACTTTTTCCAAATTGAATTTTCATTGGTTTACAATATTAATGAATCCCATGGGTTTATCTTCACATCTCTATATGTGTGATTTTCACTGCTCCCAACATCTAAATTTCAAGACACTCCACCACAAAAAGAGACACCTTCAATTTTCTTATCCTTTTCCCTCTGCTAACTACCATTTTGTTCATCAAATACAGGAGTTAGATTCTTTCCTTCTTGCAACATCATTTTGTGTGCTTCATAATTCCTATTTTATAATGAGCCTCATTTACTTCCTTATCTCAGCACAATCACCCCAAGATCCAATGTTTTCTTGAGAAGCGCAAAATTAAAATCTTTTTAAAGACAAAAATATGGCTGAAGAGATAGTACAACAGGTCCACTTACATAGCAAACAATCATCCCAAGTTAAATTCACAGCATCCCATTTGGTCCCCTGAGCAAGGCTAGATATAACTCCTGAATGCAGTGGTAGAAGTAATCCCTGACCATTACTGGATGTCATTCAAAGAACAAAATAAAAAAATATATAAAAACAGCACTCTAGTGAGTATATATACTACAGCTTCTTCACCAATTCACACATTGGTGTGTATTTAGGTTGAGTCATATTTTGTCTGTTGTCAACAATGCTGTTATATAGATAGGGATGCAAATATTATTTTAATTATTATTTAATATACATGCTTAGGAATAATATTGCTGAAATACGGGGATGTCTATATCAAATTTCTAAAGTAATCTCCATTTTCCATCGTGGCTACATCATTCACTTCCCTATAAACCCCAGAATCCCTTTTCTCCATATACTTGCCAAAACTTCTTTTTCCAATCTTTCTGATACTACCATTCTCGTAGTGTGAGGCGATATCTCATTGTGATTGTGGTTTTAATTTCATTTATCTCATAATACACGATGCCAAGCATTCTTTTTAATATGTCTGCAGGCTCACCTACATGTTTTTATCAGAGAAAATTTTATGTAGGTCTTCTGGTCATTTTCTGACTAGATTACTTATGTTTGATTGTTGTATTGAGTGATTTCTTGATATGCTTTGAATGTTAAACCCTTGTCAACTATATAATGTGAAAATATGCTCTCCCAATTGCTGACTGCCCTTATATTTTTTGTGGCAGTATCTTTTTTGGGGTGAAACTTTCTTTGAATCTGGATCAAAGAAGATGGGCACTGGTGGAGGGATGGGTGCTGGAACACCGTATGACCAAAACCCAAATATAAACTTTTTAATTGTATATCTTTGTAATTGTAAACATAAAAAAATTTAAAAAAAAAAAAAAAAAACAAGATAAACAATTACAAAATTATATACATTAAAAAAAAGATTCAGTAGACCACAGTAGGCTTTTATTTAGTTTTGTGTACCGGTGACTAAGCCGGGGTCTCCTCCCACAAAACATTCTCTACTCTAGTGAGCCACAATTCTGTCCCCTTAAACTGTCAGATGTGTTCCCACCTTCCTCTGATTGCTTATGCTCTTCCACTTACTAGGATAGTTTCACATTGGCAATTCCCCCTAAATCTGACGTCATGTTCTAAAAATCTACTCTCACTCTCTTCCTACCTTCTCTATTATACCGAGATGATACATGTAGATGATACGTTACAGACACATATAAATGATACACACAGATGATACATACAAAGATGATATACAGTGATAACATTTGAAAATATAGAGATAAATATTCTCTTATGTTTTAGCTCTATTATTAATCTAACGTCATAATCAAGCATTATAATGCATTTTATGCCTTTTATATGATGTCATGAAATTAAATAGTTTTATATTATTTCCTAATATTTCACATTGCTGATAATGAAATAGTGTTTACAAAGACTTTTAAAGCTGTTATAAAGTACTTAGTAAAAATATACAATATGGACAAAAATATGAACTTATAAGAATAAATATCCAGAAGATAAAACCAGGGAGTACATTCTGATTGATTGATATGCAATGATTTAATTTTCAATGATATAGATACTTTGTTTAAAATATTTAATAACAGGGGAATTCCCCAGTCTTAGAACTGCACACATGTTATTGATGTGGCTATTCATATGGAAATTGATGAACATAATCTAGTTTCAAGTGAGACTCAAAATGGAAGTAGTGAAAATCTCACAGGAAATCAAGGCAATCAAAGCATAAATTTTGTCTTTTTTTGTTGCTGTTTTCAGATGTCAGAGAATATCTGTGTGTGTTCAGAATAGGAAGTTTCAAGAGTGTCATGTTCACCACCGAATCCTTCCAGCTCAGGTGCAAGCAGATTGCTGGAACCAGCTACCTCTACAGCTGCCTCTGAACAATGTCCTAAGCAACTTTCACAGCTGCACAGCACAACGTTGGAAGGTTTGTGAGGAGCACAGCTGTGTCTGGGAACACAGCTGTGCACAAGAACAAAATGATTGTGGTGTGGGTATAGGTAACAAATGCCACCCTCATTATAAGGATGAACTGTTGGGACCTGGTAACTTGATTTGTGCTAGCAGAGTATTTCTGCTTTCAGTAGCAAAAGAGCATAAAACCACATAGTTGTACTATAAAGTGATGTTCAGCTACAGAATATGCATTTTTCACTATTTCTCACATGCATATACACATATGCATGCACACATACTTGCTCTGTTGGTTTTGTTGTTGTTGTTTCTTTGTGACATTAATCTTATTGGATTATCAATTAACATGATACTAGTTTGAGTTTTTTTGACTCCAAATGAAGCTTTGTTCTCTGATCAGTCATACAAAATTTAAAAAGGATAGGCAAAAAAGAAGGCAAGTTTAATCTGTCCGTGCATGTCGGCAAGAAGGTACAAACTAAAACTGCACAGTTGATAACAACTAACTCAACTCAACCTTCTTAGTCTTTTAGGTAACAACTTACCTTTTCTGGAAAACTACTGGACAACTTTCTGGACAATAAAACATTTATTCAGAAAAATATGTATCACTTATCTACAAAACCCTTAGAAACAAATATTACATTTTACTTTTCATTGATCAGGAATAAGAGCATTTTTTAAAAGACTGGTAAAAATGTTACATATTAATGGAAAAACATATTCCTATGTAAAGTTTATTTAACAAACTTTCTACTATAGCTGTGCTGATGCTAGTTTTAAAATAACATATATGACATACCAATATTTTGGAAAGTTTAAAAAAGTTTTTAAAAAAGTCAAAAGCTATAAAAATGTTGGAAAAGTAAACAAAGAGACTAGTATAGTATCTGAAAACAAAAGCAAACTTATTTTTCTATCTTGTAATTCTTAATTGTTTCTTAATGTCCTTGGCATTTTTCTTCCCTAAAATTGCTTCCGTGACAATTGCTGAAGTTAGCCAGCTTGTTCCTTCTTGGACCTTATATGCAGGAGTAGAGCTGAAAGGCAGCCTCTGGAGCACACTACAATAGAGGTCAATGTCAGAATTCACTATCTGCACAGACCATCAGAAGGCATTGCCTTAAAAAAGAAGACAAATTTTCAAAAATATTGATAATGCCAAGTAAAATATTTAGTTATATACAGAAAGGACAGCTTCTTCGGCCAGAACTACAGTGTATGTCTCAATAGACATTAGCAGGCTTTTTCTATTCTGTACACACATTTAGGTAATGTTGTCAGTATGAGTTCATTCCATTAACAAAAAAGTTCCCTTTCCTGTTCTTTTTTCTAACATGATTTTTTTTCTCCATCCTTCCCACACACACATTCTTCCAGGAACCAATCTCTACGCCCTGACCATAAGCATCTGAAATGTTTAGTATAAGAATCAAAAGAAAGATGGATAGAAATGTGTCCTATCCTATTACTACTAAGTACCAAATTAAAACATTTATCACCCATCCTATGAAAGTACTTAGCCATTAAATTCATTTTAATAACTATCTGTACCAGAAATAACTGTGTTGCTATGCATGAGAATGTCAACATGATTTGCAAAGCAGATTGTATAACTTTAATAATAACTTAAACTAAAAATTCATCAAGGAATAAGAGTGCATAAAGGTGAGTTTATCAATGCTATGGAAAACTAGAAACCCCCCACCCACACGCCAATAGCCT
Organism: Cryptotis parvus; assembly: GCA_021461705.1. Classification (NCBI taxonomy): domain Eukaryota; kingdom Metazoa; phylum Chordata; class Mammalia; order Eulipotyphla; family Soricidae; genus Cryptotis; species Cryptotis parvus. Next base: position 40,730 of record JAJIBD010030575.1, read on the forward strand.
GAGGGTCATGCAATAGGTTATGAGAGTAAAACAGAAAATCTTTGTCATTGAATCTTCAATTCAATGGAAGGAAAATATTCACAACCCACTCTCTTTATGTGCAAATCTGAAAATATGAAATTAATTGAATAATTGCATACAATAGAGAAGCAGGGTGGTAGCTACGTAGGGACTCCTGAGTCGGTATTAGAAGCTTGACCCTATTACTATAGAATGGTGTGGTAGAATGGAACAGCCTATAATCCATAATAACACAATAGTAATAAACACAATAGAAACATAATTTGCTTAAAGAAACTATGTGACTTCCATAATAAATACAATCTATAATAAACACAGTAGTAACATAACTTTTTGAAAGAAGAAACATGGAAGAAAGACAGAGCATTATTAGCAAAAAGAATAGGAGAACATTTTAATTGCCAGGAAATATTTTTTCATGAAGTCAGAGAAGTGGAAAAGTTTTATTTAAAATTTTCACTTAGGAATTGTGATCACACATTCCTTACATCTAATTTTAGAATGAAATATAGACTAATCATTCTATACATACATGTGTACATTAAAACCTATGTGTCTGTGTATAATTATAGAGATATAGATATATGGTTCTTATCTGTCTCGGCAGATTTGGAGAAGGGATGAAATATAAGTTAAATTTCAGCATTTTAGTAAAATTATTAAAGATATAATAATTTTCCACATCATGGAATCCTGAAAGTAGCTTCTTACCACAAGCTACTGGTCAGATGAAAGCAGACCTTTTAAAACATATTTCACGAGAGAACAACTTAACTCAAATGACTTGGTCACATAATGACTTACTTTCCACACTATTAGTAAGAAAAAACAAATAGAATCAATGTAGTAGGAAAAATCACGACCCAGATAAAGATACATAAACTTTCTTAATAATTCTTCTACTAGTTAAGGGTAGCTTATAGGCCTTAAAGTTTCCAGCCAATTCTTTATGTCTCTCACCCTAATTCATCACTAGTTTGCCAGCCACTATTAAAACACTCACATCTAAATGTAAAGGCCCATATCCTGACATTGATCCAAGTGCGGAACTCCCATTGAAGTCGATGAGAGCGTTGCATAGAAATCAATGACAGGATATGGACCTCAAGGCTGGACCATCTCTCCCCTGGAACCTTTTTTTACATTGACAGTCAGAAATTTGAGAGTATTACAAGAAACCTGATACATAAAGCAGAACATCTGCAGATGAGTTTCATGGTGGCCTGATCGTCTCTAGCAAAGCGTATTTTGGTTTAGGTGTCTATTGTAGTCAAAGCAGTGGCAGGGTGAGGGTGGGGGCGCTGCACAAACGCCAGCTTCAACAGGGATGTGACTGACTAAACATTTTGTTTTCTTATAGAATGGTAAGCAGGCCTTTTTTAAAAAAGAATTCTCTTTTGGCAAAGGCACAGCCTTTCAAACTGAATGACTTCTTGTTCTAGCTGTGAACAAAATGATAGGGATAAAATATTTTTCTAAGTATAATTCATATTCAAATAATATTGAACATCGTATAATCTAATTTCTAATAATACTTGGTGTTAATTATCTGTTTCTATGTCAAATATTCTAGAAATAACGCTGAATATTTAAATTAAGTTTTTTTCTCAAGGAACCTAAAGCACTCCACTCATATTAACAGCAATTCTTTTATTTTTGCATACTTTTTTTTAAAGTATTTTATTATACCACCGTGAGATATACAAATAAAAAAGATATACAATTAAAAAGTTCATGTTTGGGTTTTGGTCATACAGTGTTTCAGCACCCGTCCCTCCACCAGTGCCCATCTCCATACAAATAAAAAGATATACAATTAAAAAGTTCATGTTTGGGTTTTGGTCATACAGTGTTTCAGCACCCGTCCCTCCACCAGTGCCCATCTCCCACCACCAACGTCCCCGGTTCCCCCCCCTTCCCCAGCCCTGCCCTCGGTTCTTTATTTCTTTGCCTTTCTCTCTCTTTCTCTTTTCCTTCCCTTCCAGACTATGGATTACAGAACATACATTAAAAAGGTTGTCATGTGAATCCTTTTGCCTCTATTTAATGCTCAATATTTTTGCATACTTTTGAAAAGAGTTTTCTATTTTTCTTTTTAATGCAAACATCTTAAACATTGAACTTCTCATTCTTATTACTGTTTCCTCTTTACCTACTAATATGAGAAAAACACAAAGTTAAGTTTTGGTCTACTTTATGTTTTAAGTAAATCAAGGATTATTTGTTTTCTAAAGAAATGCTTTGATTTATCTTGTTGCTCATACTATTAACCAGTGTTCAAAGTGAACAAGCCAAATTACTCACCTGAACTTTGAGTTCCAAGTCAACTCGATAGCTGAATTGTCTTGAATCACTGGTTCTCTGAATTCAGTGTGCTTTAAAATCACCTGATGAGCTTGCTGAAACAGGTTGCAGAATTCCACCCCTACAATTGGCCTGGGAGAAAGCAAAAACATTCTTTTTAAATAATTTCCCAGTTGGTCCTGTTGAGCTAGGACCACATTTTGAGAAGCATTGGTCTAAAACTGTCCTCTTTAAGCAGGAATAAGAATCAACTGGAAAGCAGCTTACCTAAATGGCACAGCCTTTCTTCATTCCTCATTTGCTTGAACAGGTCTGGAATGGGGTCTGGGTATTCAATCTTCTATAAAGAACAGAGCTAACAGAGCTAATTCTAGTATTTTTAACAATAGATCGCTCTTTGATGAAGTAACTACTTTGGGATCCCTCGTGTGTAGCACTATGGTTACTTTAAAAGTAAGTTAAATTAGGAGGACAAACACAAGTAATCTGAGGACCTAAACTCCAAGTGAGAAGACATCACAGGGCTGTTTTAAACAGACAACCTTTAAAATTGATGTATTTAATAGCAAAATCCCTGATGAACAAACCTCATACATTCCTAGGCAAATTGCTTTATAGAACTTTGTGTATTTATAGTTAAAAATGTGTTTATTTGTAGAGATGTATACAAATTCTATCTGTCCAATGCAATAGGATGATCAGAGTCATCATTTGGAAAACTCATCGTTAGAGCTGTCAGATCTGACAAAATGTAAATCACATTTAGAATTGGACTAATTTCTTTAGTATAGAAATAATAGATTGACACCTTTCTATATAGATAAATTAAAAGGTAGAATAAATTCTATTTATTTATAAAATTACATTTGAGTATTTGTTCGCCTAATTTTAATTATTGTACAGATATAGTTATGATTGATTTATGATTTATGCTAATGTCTAGCAAGATACATGTAGGAATTGTAAAATATTAAGATCTTATTTTATTATGTATTAAATTAAAAGTAAAGTTAATTCATAATAAAGATATACACTATGGATCATCGGAGCTCTTAAATGAGAGATTACAGGCTTCAAATTAACCTTTTCTACTTTTGCTCTTTGCAAGAGGAATATTTGTGAAAATCACAGTTCTTTACTTTGTAGTCCAATAAGGATTCTTTTCAAAGGAAGTCACTAGCACTGAAAAAAAAATTTTATATTTCACTTTTTTATTTCAGAGGTAAAAAATGTGGATCAGTGATTTCAAGGAAAGACTTTATGGTTTAACTATTTAAATTATATATTATTTATAACTTCAGCATGGAAAATAATTTAACTGATGTACCATCTTATAAATACATTATTTAGCTGAAAACAAAGTATATTTTGACCTGGATTGCACATTAAGTGTTCTAACTACAATTTGAAGTTTTACAAGATAAAGGCTATCACTTCATGAAGTATGAAAAAATAAAATAATTTTAGTATAACAATTCATCAGAATTACTCAAATTATTCCTTCTTAGTTCTTTAAATTTTTTTTATATTTTACAATTCCTCATATACAGTACAAATATATATGTATTTTGTATATAAACATATATATATAATGCCTCATATATAGTACAAATAACTGAGTGCTATAATTGTACTATTTTATATTTGGTAGATATTTTTATTTAATTTTATTAAAGTTGTCAATATTCATCTTTATATTCACTTATTCTTTATAACAGAGTAAATGTAAAACTGAATATATCATGTTTAGAATATGAATGGATAAATTAGTTTCTAGCTATTGCAATATTCACAAACTTCTATGAATTGATAAGAGATATGCAGATTCTTGAGTTCTGTATAACAAGCAATATGCCATTTTGTTAAAATATATTTAACCTAGAGCATTTATTCTCTAGGCTCCAAAATTTAGCTTCCTCCTATTAGAGAGTTCAAAAGAGTGGCAGAAGGCAAAAATTTAATCATGGATAATCTCCCAAGCAAGGGTAGAATAAATGTCAAATAAGATCTCTCACAATTATCCCTAAAAAGTTCATTTCCAGACCGGGCCGCCCAACACCCAGTTTCATAATGCCAAAGACATTTTAACTCACTACTCTGTAACACATGTTCTATTGATTCAACCCACATAGTCCTTTTTAGGAAGAGTCAAGTTGAGGATTTTGAATAAAGGGCCTCTAGGCATCTGTAACACAATGAAATTGCATACTCTAATATGTGAGCTATGGCTTTATAGGATTTATTTTTTCTCAAAAATGGCTATCACTTGATAAGTTTAAGAGTCACTGGGATAAACTCTGTCACCCTTTTCAGATTCTACTGTGCCCATGCAAATCCATGTTGACTATTTATTTATTCTTTGGAATATTAAGCTTCCTCCTTTCCAACCACTTAAGTGAAGGTGTACATAGCTCCTACTGAGTTGAGCTGGATCCCTGCTCACTGAATTTCATTGTGTCCCCATTGCCCATGGAATAAACCCCAATTCTAGGTGAAAATATGATCTTATGACTCTCTAGCTGAATCAACAGATTGTAGCTTTTGAACTTATTCTGTCGTCTAAAAAACTTCTATATCCCAGAACTAACTTCACTCACCAATGTTATTCACCACTATTTCTTTTCATCGTGTTTTAGTTAATGAAATCATTTAAACTCCTGACGGCACCCTGAACATGTTCATGTCTCTCTTTTTTGTTCTGCATGCTTTATTTTTTCAATTTTACTTTCCCTATTTAAGTTTTGGATCTTCTGAGGGTGCTTAGGGGTCTGGGTTGAAGACCCATTCCTGCCAATACTCACAGTTAAATGCCAAGGCCTGAAGATATGATACTCTTGACTTCTGGATTATATGAACTAAAAAGGACAACCACTGTGACGCTTAGGGTCTCCACTGGACCAACATCTGGTGATGCTCAGAGGAAAGGTGATACTGGGTCTAGATTTGGGATTGAACTAGAATATCTGGTGCACTCAAAAAATGAATCCTAATTCCTTTTCTAGATCTCCAGCTTCTATCTGCTTTCTTTTTCATGAATTTTATTTTCCCTTCCCCTACCTTTCCATTGCAATTGTCACAGGTATAATATGCAAAATCTTCCCACTTGGTGCAGTGCTCACATTCAAGTGCATGAGGCATGCCATAGGTTACATCTGTGATGTCAGGAATCCATACCCACCATGCTGGTGATCGGACTCAGCTATTTAGGCAGTGAGAGAGACTGAACTTGTGGGTTTACGAGGGTACCCCACCACTGAGACAGAGATTGAACCTGGACCAGCTTGGGCTGGCCGCGTGCAAGGCAAACACCCTACCCGTTGGCCTATCGCTCTGGCTCAGTCAATGCACTTCTTTTAAGCAACTATAACCTTCTTGGCTTCTGTAATTTTAAACATTGGTGAAACCATACTGTAAGGTGACAGGGGAGCAAGAGTCTGGTCATTAATTAATTTAAGTTAAAAAATCTGAGCTCTTTAAACTTTATTTGGTAGGACCTGCTTTGCAGAAGAAGTTTTACTTTTTCTGCATAAAGTAACAAGTAGAAAGTCATTCAACATTTCCCCCAATTATTACTTTCCTGGGACTTAAAAACTGCCAGAAGAATCTACAATCTGCTACAAGTTGTATTTTAGCAAGAAGTGCACAGAAAAATAAAAACCCTGACTCTTCCTAGTCTGAGACTACCTATCTTTCCTCAAGGTTCCCGCTTAGTTGCCCCAAAATTCACCACCTTGTTTTTTTTTTTTTAAAAAAAAAAACACCTAAAGAGATATTTCAATTCTCCCTTGCACCTGTATAACTGGTGGTCCCTAAAACACAGGACAGGGGAGGGAAATTTGTTTCAAAATGTCTACTGACTGAGGCCTGGCACACGGTGGCCAGCGACAGTCACCTAAGTTCAGAAAGAGCCTGGCTGCCTCTCCCTGGGCGTGGACTGGCCCTTTATGCATTTCATTCATTTGCAGAATAAACTAATCAACTGTGAAAGAGGTCAATAACGCCATTATGTATGTGTATGCATACATACATTATATTTTAAGTAAAATTGTTTATCATATTAGGGGGGGAGGGGGGGGGGTAAAAAATTTAGCAATGAGTGGGGAAAACCTAATCTACATATCTGAAAAGCACAGTGAGATGTGAGGTTCTAAGTAGAGATCTTGCATAAAATTCTATACTGTAAAAAAATCGACAAAACAAACTTAAATCCAAAAGGTCTGCATTCTGCCCAAATCATAACAAATAAAATTATTTTTCTATTTGCACTATTTATATATGGAAATTTATTCATGGGAGCATGGGGTTTCAACTGTATCCCACTTGCTCAAGGCTTTCTCTTTTCACTGTGCTCAGAGATCACTCCTGTCAATCAGTGCTTGGGGACAAATAGGATGCCTGGAAAAGACTTTGGGCTGACATGTGCCAAGTGAGTGCCTTATTGCAGTATTATCCCTAGGAATTTGTTATTATTATCCCCTCCTCACAGTAAATGATACCCTTTTTAGTTTTTATTATTTTCTTCATTTACATATAATCAGATAGGAGTAGCTACTCACAAGCATGCTGATAGCATGTAGTCCCACTTTGTTTCCAAATCCTGTTATGCGGATTCCCTCAACTTATGTATGCAAAACACATTCTTCCACTCAATTCCAACACAAAGTCGTGGACAACATTAGGTATTACCACCAAGTTCTAGAATATCTTATCCTGTATCTCTTAAAGCAAATATTTAAAAGGTTCAGACTTCATTTCTTGATAATCAATGCTTTTTTGTGTGGCCAGCCCTCACTAGTAAATGCTTTATTCTCTTTCAGGGCAGAAAGCCCTGGGGAGAACAATGTGGTCCACATTCCAATAAGAGAGTAGCAGGATCCGATAAGGAAAAGTCACTGGGTGAAATGAGCAACATAAAGAAATAAAATGGCCCACTTATTAGTCAGGAGACTGAGTGAATTCCTTTTAGGTTTCTAGATTTAGAAAAGGGAACAAAATCTCACACTTTCTAAATTTGTTTCACAAATTTATTACTTTCTCCAAGGGTACATTGATTTTCAGTTGACTTGATATCAGGGTCTTTAAATCAAATCTAACTTATTGTGTTTTTCTGTCATAAAGAAGGCTGAGCAAAACAATAGCAGGTGATCATAAGGGAAATTAATCCTCAAAGCCATTTTAAATTACAAACAACCTTAGAACTGAAACGGCGGCCCCATTTAGAGTGTTACTGTGCCATTATGTGCACCCAAGGAAGCAAATGATAATGAAGACAATGTGATCATTTATTTAGCTAAGGTAGTGGTAACTTATATTATTTACATATATGTGTATATATGCCTATGAAAATTTAGAGTGCACAGTCTTCTTATTTAAACTCTACATGTATCTCTATATGTGAATCACTTCACTTCATTTGAATCCCATTATTCATCGATTTGCTCGAGCTGGAGCCAGTAACATTTGCATTGGACCCTATCACGTGCCAATGTAGCCCAATGGCATCTTGTTGATTCAGGAATGTGAAGAGCCTCAAACCGTTCCTTCAGGGTCTTTACAAAGAAGTCTGACCATCTTGTAGGTGGCGGCCACGTGATCTTTTGACATCCCGTAGGATCCAGTCGGTAACGGCTCTAGTCCAGCGCTCATCTCCAAATCGCATTACATGTCCAGCCCATCTGATTTCCGATGCCTTGGCAAATGCGACAGTGTCCCTGATTCTGGAATACTGACGGAGGTCAGAACTCCGGATTCCTTCTCTCACTTGAGTGAGGCATGATATTCCAAGAATAGCGTCCTTTTGTGGCTTTCTCTCTCTCTCGGCATTCTTAGCACAATCATGGAGGTGCTGAACCAGTCGGTTGTATTCTTCATCGATGTCGTCAATAATGGTATCTTCCCATGTTGCTGCAATGGTGCCAAAGAGTTCCCAGTTGGTGGTCGTTCTAGGAGTTCTCTTCTTAAACTTTTGCAGCCTTTTCTCCCTGTTGTGGGAAGTAGAATTTTGCACGAAGGAGACGGTGGTCTGATCCTGTTTGGAATTTGGGGATGACAGCAACATCAGTCAGACAAAACCATTGATTGAAGATGATGTGGTCAATTTCATTGTGGAACTGTCTGCCAGGAGATTCCCATGTTCAACGTTTTGCTTCAGCCTTCTGGAACTGTGAGTTCCCATGAATGGTCTTGGTGGACATGATGAACCCTGTTCATTCCATTCTAGGTCATGGGTCCCGATGTGGAGTTCTTCAGCCGATCTTCTCGGTCCTATCTTGGCATTAAAATCATTGACTATGATCTTGTAGAAGGTGTGATCTTTTTTATAGAACTCCTCCAATTCCATGTAGAATTTCTCAATTTCATCTTCTTTGTTTGTGGATGTTGGTGAGTAGACAATGAAGATGGAAATTGCTGGCAGTGGGCCACATCTCTTCAAGTGTAATCATCCTATTCAGTTTGTTAGGCATTCAAATGAATCAATGTTGATGGCCATGTTCCTGTTGACAAGGACACCAACACCACCAATGCCTCTTTTCGACGCATGTTCCAAGGAACAATTCTTCTCCTGTTTCAAATACAGCATGGTGCAACTGGCGCCTCCTCATCTCAGTCAGACCAATGATGTCGTACTTGATCTTTTGCGCTTGCACCATCAGATCCTCAATATATGCTTGCGATGCCAGTGTACGAGCATTGAAAGTACAGACAGTCATTTTAGTCCTTCTTCGTTTTGGCAGCCTAGGATGGCTGTGAAATTTTTTATATCAGGCACTGCTTGTTCGCCTTTCTTACTGCTGCCGTATTAAGGGCTCTTTCGGGTCAGGAAAATAAACATTTCTGTTACTGGTTTTGGCATATTGAACACGCATTGAACAGCTTGCCAGGCTCTGCTGTGCAGGCACTATATTCTCATTACTTTGTGGGGCTCTCTCAGAGGGTGGGTAGAATATTCATGGTAATTTGGAGGTAAATCGCCTGTCACGCAGCGTGCAATAGTGAAAGCTGATTTCTGCTCTGCAGGGTGTTTCTGTGTATATGTGAATTTATAACACATTATCCATTTCTGTAAATACTCATATCACCAACAGAAAATATAATGTTAAATTATAATAACCCCCGTACAGGCCAAATTCCATAGGTTCATTCATGGTCTTTCTATCATCAATTTCTGTTACATAACTGCTATACTGCCACTTCATTTCGATTTGTTCTATAAATTATATAAGAAACAAAAAGGTTTGGGTAAATGACATGAAACATTATGGAAATCAAAGGAAACAACTAGAATTTGGAAGAATGAGAATTTAGGTGGAAGAAACTTGTATTCCTTAAGGGCTTTGATAGACCTAGCAGAATCTCACTCAAAAATATGGGAAATAACCTGCCTCCCTAACCAAGCCCAGATACCTGAAGAAATAGCAGAAGCTTAATGAATCCTACCCTGAACTTATCCTACACCAGGCCCTCTCTGACCCTCTACTTTTCACAATAAGATATAATTTTCATGAAACGTGTGTAGATATGACTAGTTTGTAAGGATTCTTATAGTATGAATTTAATTTTGGCTTTAGTCCATCGATCTTGATAAAAAGGAAAAAGACGGGGTAGAACCAACATAATGAGTTTATTAAGTCAGCAAGAATCATATATTTTTATGTAAGTGTCTCTGATACTCTTTAAATTTAAGAACTGGTATGCACTGTATGACAATAGGCACTTTAGTTTAATTCTGCTGAATATCAACTGGCCTATCATAGGTTTTGTTGTTTTCTTTTCATGTGCAAGAAAATGAGATCCTCCCTGGGGCTAAAGTGAGTTCAGCAGGGAGAAGGATAAAACAATAAAGTTCATCCAAAATGTGACTTTAAGGGGCAGAAGCGATAGCCCAGTGGGTAGGGCGTTTGCCTTGCACGTGGCTGGCCTGTGCCAGCCTGGTATCCCCCTCATCCCATATGGTCCCCCTAGCACCGCCAGGAGTAATTCCTTAGTGCATAGCCAGGAGTAACCCATGAGCATTGCCGGGTGTGACCCAAAAAGCAAAAAAAAAAAAAAAAAAACAGTGACTTTAATACAATGATTTTGTATGCTTTGAGGAAGTAAAACTGAAAGGTGACTTTAATAAAGAGATGTGAGAAATCCAGAAAAAAATGACTTCTTTATCACAGTCTTCAAATATAGTACAGGAGTAATTTCTTGCTATGTCTAATTGACTATAGCCTGACAATAGCCTGATATCCACAACAATATGAGATCCCCAAGCACCCCCTGGGGTCACTCTGAAGCATAGTCCAGGGTGACTCACCCCTGACCTCAGCTGGGCGAGTTCAATGATCCCCCAGGTGTGTTTAAAAATAAGTAGATGACCATCCATGATAAAAACTTAATCACAAGAATTCAGTGATGGAAAATTCAACTTTGGGTTATTTACAGAGCTGAGCTAGGAGCAAAGCAATAGTTCAGAAGTATCTGAGAGAATGTTTGAAGGTGTAAATGCTAAAATAATGTAACAGTCCACGAAGGATCAGAATAAAAATTCAGATTTTCCTTTTATTTTGCTAGTTTGGGGGAGAAACCTGATTGGGGACCAACTCTTGCTCGGTGTGTGCTCGGGGTCACTCCCAGTGGTGCCGGAGGGCATGAAGGCTCAGGTGGTGCTGAGGGAGTGAACTTCCTCACAGAGCAAAATACATGTTCTAGCCCTTCAAATCATCTGCCTGGTCCCAGGAGTCTCTATTGTAATCATCTATAAATAGTTACTGAAAGTTTCTAAGTAGATGGAAAATATTTCTATTGCAAATTAATCTGTAGAAGGCACTTATATAGAATAAATCCACAGGGTAAAGTTGAAAGCGCATTTTAACATTCATAGAAGAGTAAATAAACCTGGGCACTTGGCAATATAGATACACACCGATGAGTGAAAAGAGGCAATGCAATTCACTGCTCCTGATTTCACCCCCAGGAGGAGAGAGGGACTGTATACTTAATTTATATCTCCAATACAATAACCATAAAGTGGAAATTCTATAGTATAGAATTTTGGGCTGAATATATTTAATTTGAAGTTCTGACTTCAGTTAACAAGCATATTTCAAAGAGAAAAATATTTACAATATTTCATGTGATAATACAAATCTGATAATATTTTGCATCAGTACACATCTAATATGAGACAAGGAACACTGAGTGGAGCTCAGTTTGAGTGCTCTGTGCCTCTTGTTATATACAAATGTAAGAACGTTACAAGATTAAGTGTTCTATCATTTGGGATTGTGCTCGATTGCTAATAACCACAAAGAAATCAAAGCAGAGTTTTACTTTCTCTCAAATATGAAGCTTGGGATAGGTATCGCATTTTATACCATGGTTCTTTTATTTCTACTTCATCAATCTTGCAGAGTGGCTTGAATAATCATGACTGTAAAGTAAATGTTGCCATTTGACCCACACATCTATGTCACGGGCCAAAGGATGGCATATACAACTTTCTTAAGTCATCTTCAAAATCCTTTCCAACCATTACCACCTGCGACTCATAGGTTATGCTATTTGCAGGCTAGCTGATTTATGCTTTAGCTGACACATGGACATTATGAATGAAAGAGTGTTCTGTTAGTAAAGTGGAGGTAGAGATGACTACTAGTTAGGTCACATGTATAGTGATAAAATTGCCTTTCAGCTCTAAAATTTTGTTATTTTATTTATTTTGAGGGATACACAGGCAGAGCTCAGGAGAACACATGTGGAGCTAGGGATTAAACCTGATTGGCAGTGTGCAAGACAGGCACCCTATCTGCTGCCCAAATTTGTAATTTTATTTCTGCATAGATCTCCATGTACACACACACATATACATAAACACATGCATGTACACATACACACTCCTAATTGCAGGTGTCTGAATTATGGGGATTTGAGCCTGTCTTATTATACTTTTCAATTCAAACAAATGTATTATGTTTCACTTTTTTAGTCAGGATTTTTTCACTTAACTGCAACAAACTACAGATTTTGACTATTCAAAACTTTGTTGGACACTTATGTATTTTAATACAACAAAAGGATTCTCTGTAGATAATTTTGCTTGCTTTTGAAAATCTGGAACTATCTGCTTTTATTCAATATCAAAAACTAAGACTGATGGTGTTTCTGTTGTGTGTTTTGGGCCCCAGAGTATATTCCATAAAGTGCATTTATGGGTCAGATGGGAGCTCAATTTCTAATTTCTGGATGAATATCCATATTGTTTTTCAAAAAAGGCTGGACCAGTCAGTATTGTCACCAGCAATGAATGAGAGTCCCTTTTTCCTCGCATCCCCACCAGCACTGGTTGTTCTTGTGCTTTTGGATAGTGTGAGAGTATAGGTGAGGTGATATATCATTATTGTTTGGATTTGCATCTCCCTGATGATCAGTGATGAAGAGCATTGATTTCATATATCTTTTACCATTTGAATTTCTTTTTTGAGGAAGCTTCTATCCATTTCTTCTCCCCATTTTATAATTGGGCTGTATTTTTTTCTTGTAATGTTCTACCAGTACCTTATATATCATGGATATTAATCTCTTATCAGATGGGTATTGAGTAAATATTCTTTCTCATACAGAAAGGCTGTCTTTGTATCTTGGTCACCATTTCTTTTGAGGTGCAGAAGTTTCTTAGTTTTATGTAGTCTCATATGTTTAACTTTGCTTCCACTTGCTTGGTCAGTAGTATTTCAGCTTTGAAATGCTTTTAGCTTCAATGTCATCAAGAGTTTTGCCTATATTTTCTTCCATGCACCTTATGACTTCAGGTCTAATGTTGAGATCTTTATTCCATTTTGATCTGACTTTAGTGCATGGGGTTAGCTAGAGGTCTGAGTTTATTTTCTGTATGTGACTGCCTAGTATTAAGCATCACTTATTAAAGAGGATTTTCTTGATCCACTTCATATTTCTTGCTCACTTATCAAAAATTATGTTATCATATACTTGAGGGTGTGTGTCAGGATGTTCAATTCTATTCCATTGGTCTGAAGGTCTGTCATTATTCCAATACCGTACTATTTTAATTTACTATTGCTTCATAATACAGTTTGAATTTGGTGAAAGACTATTAACAATTCACAAGCCAGAATTCACAAGCAACCTGGTTGCCTATGAATGTACAATAGGATAAAAAAAACTAAGGAATAGTATGCAGTGATTAGGAAAAATGAAGTCATGAATTTTTTTCTATGAATCAATGGACATTGAAAGTATCATGCTGAGTGAAATGAGTCTGAAGGAAAACAATAGATAGAGAATTATTACATTCATCTGTGTTGGGACATAAAGGAAATAGTATGAGAATAATATTCAAGGCCAGGAAAAACCGGGGTTAAGAGGAATGTTTAAAGTTGTAATCTACTACAAGTGTGTAGGGGGTGGAGAGTAGTTAAGACCGAGAAGGGGCCAGTTTGACAATAATAGCTGGAAATAGTAACTATAGACAAGAACCAAGTACTGAAAGTAGGTAAAGGAATATATATATATATATTCCTTTATATATATATATATACATATACATATATATATACACATATATATAAAGGAATATATATATATTCCTTTATATATATACATATACATATGTATTCCATATATATATGTATATGACATATACATATATATATATGTATATGTCAGTATTGCAAGCCATAATGCTCAAAAGGAGAGAAAGAGAATAAAAGAAAAGTGACTGCCATTGAGTCAGGTTGTGTGGGGAGGGAACCTGGGAATATTGGTTTGAGGAAAATTTCACTGGTGGAAGGATGGGTGTTGGAACAAGGTATGACTGAAACCCAATCATTAACACCTTTGTAATGGTGTATCTTATGGTGATTCAGTTCTTTCTCTCTCTCTCTCCTTTTTGTGCATTATGGTTTGTATACAAACATATCTATCTATATCTATATCTATATCTATATCTATATCTATATCTATATCTATATCTATATCTATATCATCTATATCTATATCTATGTCTATGTCTATGTCTATGTCTATATCTATATCTATATCTATATCTATATCTATATCTATATATGTCTCTATATAATCTATCTATCTATCTATCTATCTATCTATCTATCTATCTCTCTCTATCTATCTATCTATCTATCTATCTATCTATCTATCTATCTATCTATCTATCTATCTATCTATCTATCTATCTATCTATCTATCTATCTATCTATCTATCTATCTATCTATCTATCTATCTATCTATCTATCTATCTATCTATCTATGCCAAGGCCTTATCTTTAAGTTCAAATCACCTGCAGTGGATTTCACATCCCTGTTACCTGAATGTCTCTATGGAATTCTATAATCTGAGATCACTATATCCTTGAATATTGAAATACAATGAATGACTACATAAGCTGAATTCTGTGAGAAACTCAACCTCACTCAGTTGATCCCCAACCTATAAATACTATTGGGGTGAGTAGCATCTCCTTGCCATATATTGATATATTTTACCCTGAAACTGATATCACTCTCCTCTCAACTTCCTCCCATTCTGTGCCCACCACCACTCTTTTTTCATGTGGATACAATCTTTGTTCCTTAATTTCCCCTAAAAAACTAGTTCTAGAATGCTGTTACTAGTAATTACAATTTTCCAAACAATATCGAGTAACAGAATTCAGAGCATAGCAAAGAAATGTTCCCTAACTAAAATCTTAATGTCAGGGGCTAGAGAAATAGTACAACAGGTAGAGTTTGGC
Source organism: Cryptotis parvus (assembly GCA_021461705.1). Classification (NCBI taxonomy): domain Eukaryota; kingdom Metazoa; phylum Chordata; class Mammalia; order Eulipotyphla; family Soricidae; genus Cryptotis; species Cryptotis parvus. Next base: position 55,808 of record JAJIBD010030575.1, read on the forward strand.
TTACATCCCATATGCCCCCCCAAGCACTGCCAAGAATATTCCTGAGTACTGAACCAGAATAACCCTGAGCATCATAGGGTGTGGCCCTAAACCAAAGCAAAACAAAAACAAAAAAGACAAATAAAATACTGAGTGTTAGACAAATTGTGCTGCAAATTCATCAGTTTTTCCTAGAATAAAGGAAACATATTTCATTCACTGTCTCTCTCTCTGTCCTTTACACAATTTGTTGCTTATAACTGTGTTTCCCCTTTCCCCTTGGCCTTTCTTTTCTAAATTCTGGAAGCAAAGGAATATAGGTTTTTATCCCTTACTTCTTTGAAAAAACGAACAAGTATTATACATACACACATTTTATATATATATATATATATATATATATATATATATATATATATATGTGTGTGTGTGTGTGTGTGTGAACTAAATATACTAAAATTTGTGTTAAGATCATCTGCAAAAACACAACAACTAATCTACTGCTGACTTTGTTTTAATAAGGAAGCAGTAAACACTTTGACATAAGCAGACTATTTTCCTTTAGAATAACAACAAACATCAGAGACTTACAATACAACATGGGTGTGAGACAATTTGTAGACATTGTCTACAAATAGCAGATGGCCAAATACACTATCATCCTGTTCATCATCTATTTGCTGGAGCAGGTACCAGTAATATCTCCATATGTCCTGTCTCTTGCTAGTAGAGCCCAAGGGCATCTGCTTGCTCCAGGAACATAAAGAGCCTCAAACCATTATATTAGGTCATGGGAATGAACTAATATAATTGTTACTGGTATTTGGCATATAAAATAAAACATGGGCAGCTTGCAGGCTTGCTGTGCGGGTTGCATACTCTTGTAGTCAGCTCTAAATATAGCATTTATTGATGAACTGCGTGGCCACTTGATAGGCTTGTCTGCTGGGTGGAATTCTGATGAGAGGGAAGTCGGATGTGGAAAATGGCGGCCCTCATGGAGTGGGAGGGTCGTCTGGCTTGTTGTGAGGCTCTGCTGAGGTGGCGGGCAAGGGCTAGAACCCATCATCTCTCCCGGGCGCCTTGTGAACGGCTGGGCACAGGGAGAGCAGGGAGCAGCTCTGCCCCATGTCTGTAAGTATCTGGATCAGCATCCAAATATACAATGACAAAATAGTTACAGTATTTATATCCATTGCACTTAAAGCCTTTATTGTAAATCTTATAATCAATAACACTATTTCACAAAGTTCCTATTTTTAATTTCTCCAAACCTATTATACATTACTAATACTCTAAGGTATTTCACAGATTGAACTTCTATGACTCTTTCCTTTACTGTTATCTTTTGATTCTACAGTTTAGTTCCTCTACTACAGGGAAACACTGGGATGCCCCAATCAGAATCCGGGAGCAGGGTCAGGGCTCCCCCTTCCTCCCCAGGGCATCAGTGGCCTGCGGACAGAGAAAGATCGCGAGAATCCAGAGAAGTTTCAAAATGCTTTACTTAACACAGGTTCTGGCATACAAATCAGCTATAGAAAAACCCCAAACTTAGGGTTATGGGCTCGACCCCGCCCTGGCCAAGATGGCAGTCACCATGCACTAAGGCCCTGCAGAGAGGAGACAGTGAAGTGGCAAGAAGGGGAGCACCCCCAGAAAGGGGGAAAAAGAACAAAGAGAAAGGAAGCAGCCTAGTTTTATATCCCTGCAACCCAGACCTCCACTCCACAGAAAGCCATGAGGGTCAAATCCCTTCAGGTAATGTTGGCAGAAGGTAGATATGCGAAGGCAGGTCTGATGGATACTGCCGGTTAACAGATACACAGGGACTTCCTGCAGACTGTCTCCCAATAGAGGTAGTATGTAGAAATTCCTAGTGAGACTGTTAATCAAAGCTGCAGGTACCCAGACAGGGCTATCCTAGGTCATTTCTCTGCACATTTCCCTGTTGGCTATAACTAGCCCAAAATGGAGTCTAATGGACGATGCTTAAAGTTAGGCAAAAAACAGGTTTTTCTTGTCTTCTGTCTGACATCATGGGCTAGTCCAGAAGGCTGCATTTAGCAACTGTAATGCGTTCTTTTGTTCATCTCATCTTACCTAGATAGCACCCCCTGCAGGTTTTTGGTTCCTGGTTGTCTACTTCCTATTATTCCTAAGTCCTATTCAATGAATGTGAACTGTCTTTGAAATGTAAACCATGCAAACTTTAAGCTGTATTGCCCTTTGAGAGGAGGGATAAGGGAGTTGGGGTCTGTGTGGAGGTGGTCAGTCAGTCAGTCAGTCAGCTCAAGTCAGTGAGTAAAAATGAGTTAGTCCAAGTGAGTGAGCTCAGGTCAGTGAGCTCAGGTTTGTCAGCTAAAAGTCAGCTGCCGTTAGTCAGCTGCCATGATGAGAACTGCTGCCCCTCCGGCTGGTGATCATTAAAAAATATTATTGGATATGCATCGTGTTCCTGGTGTCTCATCTCTGTGCCTCCGACCCGACAGGACATTCCTGCTTCAGGTAATTTCTCCCAGGACCTTACTTAGGCCCTTTGAGATGTTAATATTGTCAAGCCAAGATCTGTCTTGGAAGTGTACTGCTTCTTAGATGAACTGTGTCTCAGAATACAAAGGCATGCATCTATACCAAAGAATATTCCTATGGAATAGAATTGAGTATCCTGACACCCCCATCACTGCCCGGCCTCGCCCGGCCGCTTGCGCCGCGGTTCATCAATAAAGGCTTTATTTGGAGGTGTTTATAGAGTATGCCTCCCGCACGGCAAGCCTAGCAAGCTGCTCGTGTTGTATTTGATATGTCAAATGCCAGTAACAATTATATTAGATCATTCTCATGACCTAATATAATGGTTTGAGGCTCTTTATGTTCCTGTACCAAGCCGATGCCCTTGGCTCTACAGCATGTGACAGGACATATTGAGATATTACTGGTGCCCGCTCTAGCAAATAGATGATTAACGGGAAGATCGTGATCGTGATCGTGATCGTCTAACACCATGCACAAAAATAAGATCAAAATGGATTAGAGATCTGAATATCAGACTGGAATCCATAAAGTACATTGAAGAAAATATAGGAAAAACCCTCCACGACATTGAAGCTAAAGGCATCTTCAAAGGTGAAACATCACTAACAAAGCAACTAGAAGAAAAGATAAACATATGGGACTACCTGAGACTAAAAAGCTTCTGCACCTCAAAAGAAACAGTGACTAAGATACAAAAGCAGTCCACAAAATGGGAAAGAATATTCACCCAATATCCATCTGATAAGGGGTTAATATCCAGGATATATCAGGCACTGGTAGAACTTTACAAGAAGAAAACAAACAACCCCATCAAAAAATGGGGAGAAGAAATGAACAGAAACTTCAGCAAGGAAGAAATTCGAATGGCCAAAAACATATGAAAAAGTGCTCACCATCACTAATCATCAGAGAGATGCAAATCAAAACAACAATGAGATATCACTTTACACCACAGAGACTGGCACATATTCAAAAGAGCAAGAACAACAAGTGCTGGCGTGGATGTGGGGAAAAGGGGACACTCATCCATTGTTGGTGGGAATGCCGGCTGGTACAGCCTTTCTGGAAAACAATATGGATATTCCTCCAAAGACTAGAAATTGAACTCCCATTTGACCCAGCCATACCACTCCTGGGAATCTACTCTGGGAAACCAAAAATACGCAGCGGAAACACCATCCCTACTTTTATGTTCATAGCAGCATTATTCACAATAGCCAGAATCTGGAAACAACCAGAGTGCCCGAAAATCGATGACTGGATAAAGAAGCTTTGGTACATCTACACAATGGAATACTATGCAGCTATTAGGAAAAATGAAGTTATAAAATTTGCCTATAAATGGATGGACATGGAGAAGATTATGTTGAGCGAAATTAGCCAGAAGGAGAGAGACAGACACAGAATGACTGCATTTATCTGCAAAACATAAATATATATGTACATATTAAGATACCAATATCCAAGGTCAAGTGAAACATATATCAGGAGGTCTGGTCAAAAGTGGAAATTATCACAAACGTGTGGGGAGTCAGAGGCTAGGTAAGACAGAAAAAATGCAACAGTGTGCTAACAATTGTCGAGGGTACTAATGCCAACCTAGAAATGAGAATTAAATAGAGGCAAAAAGATACACATGACAACCCTTTAATGTATGTTCTGTAATCCATCGTCTGGAGGGGAAGGAAAAGAGAAAAGAGAGAGAAACGGAAAGAAATAAAGAACCTGCCATGGAGCAGGGCTGGGGAAGGGGGGAGGGAACCGGGGACGTTGGTGGTGGGAGATGGGCACCGGTGGCGGGATGGGTGCTGGAACACTGTATGACCAAAACCCAAATACGAACTTTTTAATTGTATATCTTTGTAATTGTAAAAATAAAAAAATTTTAAGAAAAGAATATTCTATTGCCAGTTATAAATTTCTCCAAGTCTTCAAAAGAATCTCATCTTTACTTCATGTTTTTTCTTTATATCAGCCTTTGACTTTATCAGAGAGACATGCTTGCTTTCTTGGAGGCAAACAGCATTTCTCTCTGGTCTAATTACTTAGTGATCCAGTGTAACCATGCAAATATACTAGTAAGATCTAGCTAGTTTCACGATGATTGTGGCAGCATGAGAGAATATTTATACCAGCCAGTATAGAATACATGGTCAGATGAACCACCACATTCAAACTGTCCTCCTCCTATCTACAAAGAGACCTGCAGTAGGTAACTCCAAGCCAGATGCAGAGGCTTTGGGCAGCAGGGGCAGCAGTGTGCTGCAACACTCTACCAAAGGTTTTCATTGTTCATTACAAATCCACAGAATCTGGGCAGGAACAAGAGGAAGAAATTAAAAACTATAGCCTCCTGGAGATGAACCGCTGTAATAGAGCCATTACTGACTGGATCCCACTGGAAGTCATAAATATCACGTGACTGTCCACCTACAAGATGGTCAGATTTCTTCATCAAGACCCTGAATGAACAGTTTGACACTCTTCATATTCCTGGAGCAAGCAGATGCCATTGGGCTACACTGGCACGTGACAGGGATAAATGGAAACATTACTGATGCCAGCCCAAGCAAATTGATGAATAACAGGATGTCAAGTGATCAAGTGATACCTCCTAAGGAAAGCGGATAGTAACTGGCTGAAATATATCTGTAGCGGCATACCACAATAGTAACAAGTGTCATCTCAGAGACTGACATATGGATAAAAGAAAGTCAAGGCTGATGAGAAATTCACTGGTCAAGGGAGTATGACAGAGAAACATCAAGAAAGTACTCAAGGCTAGTAGCCCAATTAGAGTAAATGCATAAAATGTATTCAACCCAATAAAATTCTCTGTTTAAGCCATAAAATATATAAAGCATAATGAGAATAGCAAGAATTTAGAGCTAATGTCTAGATTTTGGTTTTGGTAGTTAGCAAAAAAAAATCTAAAAGGAGGTTGAATGGTAATTTTCCTTTTGTCCATATATTGTTTGAAACTTATATGTGCTAGATTAATATGTGAAACTATGATTTCATATACTCTATATACTGTCACTGTCAATCACTGTCTTCCCGTTTATCATCGATTTGCTCGGAGCGGGCCCCAGTAACATCTGCATATGTCCTGTCTCATGCTAGTAGAGCCCAAGGCCTCTGCTTGCTCCAGGAACATAAAGAGCCTCAATCCATTCCGGAATGAGGTCTATAATAGTTACTGGTATTTGGCATATATATCAAATACAACACGGGTAGCTTGCCAGGCTCTGCCGCAGGTAGCATACTCTTGTAGGCATCTCTAAGTCTAGCATTTATTGATCAGAATACTCTATATACTATATATACATATATGTGCATATATGTATATATACATGCATATTTATATACATATATAATTCTGTATACTCTATGTTCTAGTGATGGCAGTTGGTAGAGAGATATTTATTGATGTTCTATATTCTAGTGATGGCAGCTGGTAGAGAGATATTTAGTCCAAGGCACTTCCACAGGAGTCTAATAAAGTAGAGAAGGATCATTTCTATTAAAATAAATAATGCATCTATTAAGATAAATAATGCACTCCTAAAGCCCCCTCCCCCCCAGCAACAGACATGGTTCTCTAAGAGAGCCATTTGTATCTCCACTGAATCCTTGTTGCAGGCCTCACTGACTGCCCACACAGTGAATGGGAGTGCAAAGAGGGAGTTTGGAAAAGTGAATGTCTGGTTCCCAGATTTGTGAGTAGTACATTTTCTGTGACAATAGGATTCTCACCTCTTCTGTAGAATGCTTTGTTTTTCTTTGTGATACTGTTGTTATTTTGAGTCACACCTAGTGGTACCCAGGGCTTTTTCCTTGCTCTGTACAGGTTCAGGAATCACATTACTGTGGTGCTTGGGACCATATGTTTTGCTAGAGATTGAATCAGGGTTGCCCACACATAAAGCAAGTGCCTAAACCCTACATTTTATTTTTTACTTTTCTTGAGATTTCTAAACAGAGCACACTCGCTGGAGTAGACTGAAGAATAATGACAATAAGTTCTATTAAACAAACTGCATATGAAGTAAATGGCTAATCCCCAAAAGGGCAGAAATCCCAAGAGTGTATGTACTCCGATTAAAGTAACTCAGAGAATCAGAGCCCGCATATCAAGTTTCGTTTACAACCATATTTTCTTTGCTTCTTTTCTAGATTTTTATAAGACTTACATTATCTTCGCATCATATCTTTTTGAGGTAACTACTTACTGATGATAAAACCTATATTTCAATTGTCTATTAGGATGTTGAGCTAACCAGACTCAAATTTTGACTTCCTTAAGATCACAACTACAAACAGAGTCCCACAGACGGGATATGTGTCTACTTATATCCAATACCAACTTTTCCTAGGCTGTCAGCATTTCTCAATGGGAATTCTACAAGTAGTCTCCAAAGCAGACTTCCTGCTTCTAGTCTTGTCTTCTCTCTTCCACCTCAAATTCAGAAGTAAGTTTCTTCCAACGATAAAAACTGGATCTTAGACTTGCTTGGAGATAACATAAAATCTAACTGTCTTAATTTGCAATAAAATGCCCAGCATGATCTGGCTTCTATAGCTCCTCTCATTTCACCTCTTTGACCTGCTGACACTAAAGGGACAGACCGATATGGCATGGCTCCAAGGACAGGCACACAGACAAAAAAGAATCAGGCAAGCAAACAAAAAATACTGCTCCACTCCTCTGTTTCTCAGGAACTGCTTTCTAGAAACAGTTAATATGCTACAACTGTTTTTCAGAAAGGAAAAATGAAGCAGATACTCATTGCCACCTCACCCTTACTGCTGCTCATTTTACCTTCAAATCATCAGAAGATTCAAAAACCTGTTACAAGTTATGCTTCAGAAGGCAATGCAGTCACTCCATTCTGACACCTATAGGATTTTCCTGTACAGTGTCGGCTAGGCCTCCCTGCCCATCATGACCAGAAATCAGGGTAGGAAAAGAACTGGGAGTGGGAAATATATGTTTAGGAAATAGATGTGATCGATGCAAATCAAAACAACAATGAGGTACCATCTCACACCACAGACACTGGCACACATCAAAAACAGCAAAAACAACCGGTGCTGGCGTAGATGCAGGTGGAAAAAGGGACTCTCATCCACTGTTGGTGGAGTGCCTATTGGTCCAGCCCTTTTGGAAAACAATATGGGCATTCCTCCAAAAACTAGATATTGAGCTCCCATTTGATCCAGCAATAGCACTCCTGGGAATCTACCCTAGAAACCAAAAAAAGCATAGCAGAAACACTATCTGTACTTATTCATTCATTGCTGCACTATTCACTATAGCTAGAATCTGGAAACAACCTAAGTGCCTGAGAACAGAGGACTGTCTAAAAGAAACCGTGGTAACATCTACACAATGGAATACTATGCAGCTATTTGAAAAGAAGAAATTGTGAAATTACCTGCAAATGGACGGACATGTAGACTATCATGCTGAGTGAATTTAGTCAGAAGGAAAAAGACAGATATAGAACGACTGCATTCATTAATGGGACATAAGTATATACCAGTGTTGAATGTGGGAAATGGTAATGTCAGACTAGAACTCACCATTGAATATACACAAAGAGACTTACATGATAAACTCTAAATGTCTACAGTGCTAGCTGCAAACATGTAAAAGAAGGGGAAGAGAGATGCAGAGACAGAGAGAGACAGAGAGACAGAGAGACAGAGAGAGAGAGGAAAAAGGGGGGTACCTGCTACTGAGGCAGCCTGGGCATGGGCAGGAGGGGTGTGGGTATACTGGTGGTAGTGATGGGGCACTGGTGGAGGGATGGGTGCTGGAATACTGTATTACCAAGAACCAATTATGAACACCTTTGTAACTGTATGTTTCACTATGGTATAATGAAAAAATTAAAAAAATATAATAGAGTAAAAAAATAAAAGAAAAAAAGAAAATAGGTGTGATGGCTAAACCAGATTATATCATCACTCCGACACTCTCTATAAAAACTGAGAACACTGTAAAAAATAACACGGTTCTTATGCCATCTAGGAGAGAAGTATAAGAAACTATAGATGATGGCCAAAAAAATGAACCCTTAAAGTTGCAGATGTCTGCTGACTATCTGTAAATTCTACGGATGATATATTGGTTTAGAATCAAAAATGCAACTGGAAGGGAAGCACAGCAACAAGAAAATTGGAAAGTGGTAAGTTATCAGAGGTAGAATGCAGCTGAATAGTGTAACCTGCACTTGAGTCTATGTAAATATAGAATAAATTTGCCAACATTTGAAGAGAAATTAGCTTCAAGGACAAGCCTAGTTCAATAAGCAAATCTCCATAGTCCTTTCTTTCTTATTATACTCTCAGTGGTCTTTACAAAAAATAATTTACATTTAATTAAAGTGTTTATTAAACAAAAACAATCATCCAATTGATAAGAAAATGCACAAAGAACTCAAACTAATATGCCTATCCTACGACCTCCTGTTTTCCTCAAGTTCTCTTTTCTGTTTAATCCTGAAAGCGAATCCTACTTTAAAAAGGGGAAATAGAAATGTTAGGAAGGGATGTTTGAAGACTGCCCCTACCAGTTTTGTACTCTGAACTGCAGTCAAGCATTTCCCTTCTTAAAAATATCTGTAAGCAGGGTTTTGGCTTCTGATGCAAAGCAGCAAATCTTTATTCTGCTTTACTACTAAGACTTTTCCTACATCTTTTTCTCAATGTTTCAGCAATTTTTTTTGACTTGGCTATCATGCAATGAAACAGTAACTCTAATAGCAGAATCATTTATTTTCAATTATAAAATGAATCATGAGGGGGTTAATGTTCAGAATAACAATTCACTGATATGAGCTTGTGATGCTTAAAGATTTGCAAAATCTCTCCATTTCTTCTTCATAGATCTGTCTCTACTCTATCACTTCTTCAAGGGGGCTCCAAGCATTAGATAGAGGTCAACCTAAGAAAAAAATGATTTTTATATATTTTGGGAGGGTGATTACACCCACCAAAGGTCAGGCCTTACTCCTGTCTTTGCACTCAGCGACCTTTCCTGGTTAGCTCAGGTAACTGTGTGGGTTACTGCATATTGAACTCCAGTCAGCCACATGCAAGGCAAGTGTCACACTCACTGTACTATTGCTCCAGCCCCAAAAGAACTTGTAATTTTCCAAAATAGCTATTGTAATAGAAACACACAACTCACACACACAAAAAGTTAAGTATATTACACTTCATATAATTTTTTAAATGGGTAATCTTGATGATCCAGTCCTATTGCAATCTGGCCCCACTAAACCTATTCAACCCATGTATTCTTTGCTATAGCCCAGGTTAACTTTTCCTTGACTCTTGAGCAACAAAAACTTATACCTAAGGAAGACAATTCAAAAGGGCTGGGATGCATGTTAAGCACATGGGAGGCCCATCGAATCACCAACACTGCTCAGTCCCCAGCACTACACCAGAAGTGATCCAAGCAATAATCGAGGAGTAGCACAAGAGCACTATTGGGTGTGCTCCCTACAAAATAACAAAGAAATACCCCTACCTAGTTCCTTAAAACAAACAGGAAAACTCACATAAACCTTTAAACTATACTATCCGTTGAACTTTTGAGGGAAAATATCTATGGTTTAACCATCTCCAATTGCCATTAAAAATTAAAGAATACAGTGAGCACTTAAAGTGAAATATGGAGAGCTATGTGTAGATACTATATATAATATATAATATTTGTGATACATTATATATAATTATATACAATTAAAGGTTAATTATATTGTGTGGTTAAATTTAATTTTCAAAACTTAAGAAAACTCATCAAAAGGTCACACAAATATTACAAAAATAACTGGAGCTTTATTGATTTGGATGGCCCGACTATTCTTAGGAATGTAACTTATTAGTGGTAGCATGAAAGATGAGTTGATCTACCCATAAACACAGGGCTCTGATTCAGCCTGAATGCAAGTGATTTGAATGCCAGACACATCCACTTTCAGCTGGAGGGTATTTGTTGAGAGCTGCCGTGGAGAACGCTCACACTTAGAAAAAAAATGCACACCCTTAGCAACCACTAATGAATTAAATAGAAACCCACAGATCAGGATTTAAAACTTAAAAAAGAGAAGTGATGTGGAAGTTTGAAGTCATTATAGGTAGGTAAGTGGAAATAGATTTTACAATATAGGTTGGATACTACAGGTGTTACCCAAGCTACATTGCCTTTGTGTTCCATGGGCATTTTGCCTAAATAAGCTTTTGAAGCTTGAATCTTATTTTTTAAAAATTCCTGGACTGTCTTCTTCACATTCTGTGAACAGCAGTGAGCAGTTAGAACTTATCATGTTGGTGTGTTGAGACCTATGTCAAGCCAACTGAAATTTGTCTCTGGAACAAAGATAAGCATTTTGGAGAAAGATACATGACATGAAAATCCAGTGACAAGCTGGAATCTGCCCCTGCATTTCTGACCTCTTCTATTTTTTTTCATTCACCCTAGACATTGCCCAGATAACTGACTATTTCATGGAGGTAAACGGGGACTGACAAAATAAAAAGAGGAAAAAAAATTCACTACTACCAATTATAAATGGAAAGGCTAGATTGTATTTCTGGTTTTCTCTTAAAATGCCTATGTCAGAAGATGGGCAAATCAGGTAAACAATTGGAATCTAACTTCCCTGACAAGTGAAATAGAGGCTCAAACCTTTCTTCACCATAATCTGTTTAACATTTGTTGAGTAGTTACTAGTGCCAAGGGCATTAGTGGATGTTATGCTAGATATAATCACTCTTTTCAGGCAGTTTACTGTTGTTTTTATTGCAAGGGGGCACCCAGTAATGCTCAGGGGGTACTCCTCGCTCCGCTTTCAGGAATTATTCCTGGCATTTCCGGGGACCATATAGGATGTCTGGGATTGAAACCAGGTTAGTCGCATATACGACAAACATTCTACTGACTGTACTACAGCTCCGGGCCCAGCTTACTAATTTTTTAGAAGAAATAAAAACATATAAACCTATAAATACTATGCACACATATAAAAAGTGGAGAAAAAAGTAAGAAGCTTACACACATAGAGCTTAATCTGGTAGGTCAAAGAACATCTCCTTAGGGAATGACATTTAAGCAAAAAAAGGGTGGGAAGGTAGGGGGTGGAGAGAACATTCCAAAACAAGGGGATAACATGTGCAAGAGCCCCAAGGCAAGGAGGATTTTAATATTGTCCAAGAAAAGCAAGAAGACTCTTGTGGCTACACTGAGGAGGAGAGTGGCAGGAGATAAGGCTCCCAATGTTGTTACAGGAATGAAAGGGAAATGTGTGTGAACATGCTCTGCACAGTACAAAGCTCTGTACCACTGTGGGAATTAACACAGTCATTGAAATTCCAGGTGTCTGCTATGAGCACCAGAAGCTGCAGGTTGGGACTAGGGCTGGAGCAGTAGTATAGCTCGTAGGACACTTGCCCAACTGTTGGAGGATGAGGGTTCATTCCTTACCACCACATATACTCCTCTGAGCCTGCTGGGAAAGCTGCCCATGCTAAGAGCCAGGAGTAAGCCATGAGGATCACCTGATCTAGGCTGAAAAAGAAAACAAGACACTTGGACACAAGTTGGTAGTTTCTTTCACTCCTCCTAAACTATTTTTTCTCATCATAGCCAGCAAACAAATACAAGAGCCTTTCTAATTTTCAATAATATTAGGCATTGTAAAACACATAATTATACCTTCTTCAAAGACCCAGTAAGTTTCCTTAAATCCAGAAAACAGTATTATTTAAATTGTTTTATGTCTTAGAAACTGAAAGAAAAGTACTGTGAGAATCCAGGATTCCTTAATATTTCAATTTGTATATATAGTGAAAGAAAAGAGCTGGACACTTTCTTCCATAACACCTTCATCTTTTCTACTCATCGTTTTAATAGAATTTAAATAATCAAAAGTGAAAGACTGATAGGTCACTTTCCCAGCAAACCCATCCATCTGTTCATTCAGAAAATATGTATTGATATCCATTCGTTTCTATTGATATTAAATTAAGGGAATATGGAGATGGAATTTTATTATACATATTTGATTTCAGAGACATCTATAAGAATCAAGGAATAGAGTCTCATTTATCTTGCACCACTATTTATTTTATACAAATATATTGTCACTCATAATGATAAACTGGATACCACTATATGAATACGGCCTCAGAAACAGAGTCCTTGGCACTGAGGTGGTTTAAAGTTCGTGGTTGAGAGTTGAGGTCAGGGGCTAAGAATAGGGTCTAATGTGGGGGGGGTGTTGGTTGGAATTGGCCCAGGTGTGCATACATGAACACTGATGACAATGTATATGGACAGTAACCTTGAATGTGAACTTTTATATTTCTCCAAAGAATGTCTCAGGAGAAACCTGGCTTGGAAGAAAGTCTTAAACCATTATGGAAATAAATCAGCAATAAATACTACTTCAATAAATGTCTGCAGGCTATTTGTCTTGTCTTCTATACATTGAACGCCTTGAGAAAACCGAGCTGACCGTGACTCATAGCAATATAGTAGACATCGACTGTATGAGAATTAGAGCAAAAGGACTCATCTGCCAAGTCCTGCTAAAACTTTATTGTTTTGAAAGAGAATTACCCTTGTGTCTGACAGAAACTGGGAATAGGGAGTGAGAGGAAACCATTTTAGAATCAGTTATAGATGGTAAAGCTCATGTTTGATAGGAAGTCATAGAAATCAAACAGACCACGGAGACAAAGTCTAGTAAATATATCACAGAAGAGTCAGGGGCAAAACTCAAAGGGATGGAGCCTACACCCTTGCATCTGGAGGGTTTAGTTCAATCCTTGACACTACATGCTCCCACTGTCCTGGCCTCTCCCAAGTACTGGCAGGTTAGCCCTAGAACCCATGGTGGTCCCTTGCAATTCATCATCAGCCTGAGACCCTGTGAACTTCTTAGGTTCCCATGCTGGGACGAATATGACCTGGAGCAGCCACTGGGCCATATGCTCTGATGGCATTTCTTGTCTTGTTTTTCCAGAAAGAAACACAAGATGACATATGGCAACTGGGAAGACACCTTAAAAGGAATGTTAAGTGATAAACTTCTTAGAAGCCTGCTCTTCAAAGAGCAGTGCATAACATTCAATTCAATGTCAAGAAGGAAAATTCAGAACTAGTAAAATTTAAAGAGACACAGAATGTCTATTCAAATACACACATCATATGTTTTACAGAAATCTCTTCCTTAAATAAAAGGGAGAATCCAATAGAAAGTTTATGTAAAACAATAGATGTACCCTTGAGCCCTTGTTTGCCATATTATACACCGTATTATAGATGGAGTAGTGAGCACTTACAAGACTCCACGACTGTCCTTTCACAATCTGTCCCAAAACATAACTTTTCACTTTTGAAGTGCAAAATAAAATAAGATTAATGTTCCCTGGGCAGGGGGCCACCACCCACATTATTACCCCAACCACCATTTATGCTAAAAGTGTTTTCAATAAAATTTACCAAGTGAATATAAAAAGGAGATTGAATCAATGTGAAAGTCCTAATCCTTGCCACAGGAAGAGAACTGACCCTAGCTTTCTCTTGCATACACATATTAATATACACATATACACAGTGCAGAGCTGCTACTGACTCTCCCTGTGCCCAGCTGATCATGAGGCACCCGGGAGGAAGGCAGGTTCTATCCTTGGCCAGCCACCCTAGGAGAGCCTTGCAAGAAGCCAGAGGAACCCCCACACCATGAGGACTGCCATTTTCCACACCCAGACTTCCCCACTCTTCGGCCCCACCCATAAGAAGAGCTAATCATAAGCCTGGCTTGCGTGGCCACTTTGCTGCCGCATGGTTCATTAATAAATGCTCGAGATTAGAGGTGACTATAAGAGTATCCCACCTGCAAGGCAGAGCCTGGAAAGCTACCCATGTTGTATTTGATCCAAATACCAGAAACAATTATAGACCTTATTCCCATGACCTGATGGAATGGTTTGAGGCCCTTTATGTTCCTGGAGCGAGCAGTGTCCTTGGGCAACACTAGGACGTATGGAGATGTTATGGGTGCCCACTTGAGCAAATTGATTTACAATGGGAAGACAAGTGATACAAATGATACACATATTAACTATGGATCTAAGCGGGAAGCCAAATATTAAGTGGAAACATACATTGGCAGAAAAAGCAAAATTTTAGATCTACTACTGAACAGTAAAAGTGAATTTTCATTTGGTTTGGTGTTAGTTTTTGTTCCTGGGCCACACTGACAGTGCTTAAAACTTACTCTAGGTTCTGTGCTCTGGGATAACTTCCGGAAATGCTCAAAAGACTGTATGGAGAGCTGGGCATAAAAATGCAAGGAAAGAGCTTGAACTCCTATACTATGTATCTGACCTCATAACGTATTTTGCAAATCTCATCAACTAGCAGTTTAGGATATTTTTTAATTTGATAGTGATTAAGTAATCTTTACCTTTTCATTAGAACCTATTTTCTTTGAAGAAAAGGTTCATTATTGTTACATTGTTCTAGGCTTATGTAGCCTATCTAAACAATTAATTGCTCTCTCTTACCCTAATCTCTCAATCCTTAATATATCCTATATCATGTCAGGACTTCTATATTACTAAAAAATAAAAATCTAATTTATGTACCCATTTATCCATCATGCTAGAGAATAAAATACAATTCCTTAGCATAATCTTCTGACAAATGTGCCCTGGTTGGCCTCATCTTTCCAGAATCATTTCATATATCTAGTAACTCAACCCTCCTAAACTCTTCACTCACAATTACTAGGACTTTCGTTTTCATACTGTCTGACTGGGATAACCTTCTCCACCTATACCTGTAAAGACTCCACCCCATGAATGAACCTTTGAACCACCTTTCTTAATTCCAAACTCTTGTTTTAAAAAAGAAAACAAATGTCATTGTCTTTGTACAGATAAAACTTACACACTTAGGGTCGTATTGCTGGGGGTCAATATTCTGAGTAGGCCATACATCAGCAACCCCAAAGCATTGTCTACATTCCTCATCCAGGGTACACTATGCTAGAATTTTATGTTGCTTCTAACTACCATTTGTGACTCAAGGGATCTTATGACCTTGACATAAATTCGTTCCTTCCATGTCAACCCCAGTATCAGAATAAAGATTAGGCATCTACTCAGTTCATGTTGAATTGCAATGATGTGCAAAAAGTTTGCATTGGCAGTTTGGTCAGATTCAAGTTGATTCTATAGGTTTCCATCTAACGATTCTTTTTGGGGTGGAAGGGCACACACTTGGAAGTGTCCAGAATTTGCTTCTATGTCTGCTCAGAGATGAGAGTATTCAGGGGATGGTAAATGATGCTGGGGGTCAAATTGAGGTCAGCTGTAAGTACCTTACCCCTTATGCTATCTCTCTGGTCCCCAAATACTGCTTGAAGGTCAATCAGCTTAAGACTTTTCTGGTTTATATTTTTGTTTTTTTCAGTAGACCTGCTTTCAACACATTTTTTAAAAAGCTAAGACATAGAATACATCAACTCCACTAATGCTAAGTTCAACTAAATCCATCCACATACTTCTTACCCTGTCTCCAATAAAAATATTCTCAAGAACATAGGTAAAAACAGTTTAAAAAAAGTTATAAAATACAGAAAAAAATTACTCTCTAAATTTTGAATCCCCAGATAAGGGACTTTATCTCCATAAAATTTATGAATTTTATCAGGTATAGACAATGCAAAAAACATACTGTCTAGAGAACTGGTTTCTTAACTAAAAAGACTGTTTTATAATGGCTATATGATAACTGCCAAAAGCAGGACTCTAATGTTCTAATTTAAATTTGACACTGGAGGACAAACTACTTAAAGGCAACACAGTGCAGTTTTTATGTGTCTAGATCTGAAATGAAGTCGCCTGGCCTCTTTTTTGGATTTTGGCACTAGCTTTATGACAAATGAATCTCTTATTAGTTTCTTCCTTTATAGATTTCAATCAAGACTATCACGTACTTCACAGTATGTTGGATTATATACAACAAGATGATACAAGTTTAAGATCATTGTCACATACAGTGTATGTAGTTGATAAATTAGTGTTATTAATACATGTTCAACATACAATGATTTATTAGGGTTCATGATAAAAAAAGGTACATGAAAGTAGATATCCTGAGAGGTATTGACTTGGTGGTCTCAAACGACAACCATGGTGCTCACTGTGACTGCATATACATGCTGCTTGAAATCCGCATAGTCTACTTTATCTTCTGAGGAATAGTCCAGCTTATAAAATTATCATTTTCCTTTAAGACAGACTTCCCGATTGAATGATTATGGGTTTCAAATTCTGGTATTTCTAGTCTCTAAGTCCTATGGTACAGTTAACCAAATAAGTTTCTGAATGCTTTTGCTCACTCACCATATGAAAACCTGTCATTAGACCCCACTCATCCTTGGTAACACTTCTCTGCAGATTCCTTAGTATGCTGAGCTGATTTTCAAGCTCCAAAGGTAATTCTTAGAATTCTGTGGAGCAATTGTCTTTCAAGGAAAAAGCAAGAATTGAAAAGAAGGGACTGAAATGAGCTGAACAAATCTATTCCAGGTACTTATCTGAAAATAAAACCTCATGCTGATCTTGTCATAGTGAGGACAAATACCGGGCTGTCTCAGAGACCCCTATTAAATCATTTCACTGGACTGGAAAAGAAAAGTGCTACCCTGGATAATAAAACAAAAAGAAGCAATAGGTGGTCAGGATCACATATTTCAGATACTGTTGAAATATCAGTTTGGCTGCCAGGTGCCTCGGTGAAGCTGAGGCAATGTCCTTTCTGCTTCTCAGGCCAAGATTTACCCAAGAAGTTCACTGTTATCTTGTGAGTATGTGGCACTGGAACAGATTTCTAGAATGGGATGTTGTTGTGATACCTGAACAAGAATGAGCAAATATTAAAATCAGGAAAGAGACGTCTCTCTTTCAGCAGGAATTAAAACATTTAGGTTCACACATCCAATTAGACAGTCAGAACCAGTGATTGTCAAATTGAAAACTCCAAACAACTTCCTTGGCAGTCTATTTTAATGCATTAATACCTTTTGAAATAAAGAGGGTGACTCTGTTCATAATGCTTAACCCTATGCCACTTTTAAATCGTAGCCCCTTCCTTGCCTGTTCCACATGCGGACAACCAAGTTCACAGCACCAAATATGTAAGCCATCCTTAAGCTCTATGGGAAATTCAAATAGCTCATACTCCCAGTTATGCTCCCAACATTCCTCAGTCTACTGAATATTCACTGTATGACCCCGGCCCACTTTCTCTCTGTTTGCTCTTCTTTCCTGTAAGACCTTCTTAGAGAACCCTTCAGTATTTTTGCTAAGATGCTGACATACTTTATCTTATATCCATTGATGCCCTTGGATCTTTTATTCTGATGTCCTTGACTTTCTATACAGTCTGTTTAATGCCCAGCAGAGAATCCTAGCTACCCAAATAAAATATCAGAATAAATTTCAGAGATTTTAATTCAGCAAAATATTGGAGTGGACAACTGGCTCATGAGAAATAATGTCCACTTTAAATAAACACTGCAGGCTTAATCTGACTGCTTAAACCACCCTCGTTCTTTTCATTATTTAACATGAACCTGCATAACTGTTCTCACTCTTCCATGAAGCTACTCTAATTTTATAGCATATCTTTATGGTCATTTTTATTCTCAGTTCATCAATTCTCTTGCAGTTCTTCCACCAGACAGACCCTATATAAAGTGAGTGGGAACAAAACAGGCTAGTCAGACCTGCTTGTACCTAAAACCATGGCAGTTTTCCTTAAGATGTTTCCTCATAGCTATCTCACTGCCTTTGACATAATTACTTGAGGTTAAATAAATCAAATGACATTAGAATATTAAACACAAGCATTTTCTTAATTTATTAGAATAAACTCAGTTTAGCTGCCTACATGAACTCTAAGATGGAGCATCACATCATCCAGAGCCTCCATCAATACATCAGTACATCATCATACACCTATAGGTCATCAGTATGTTAATGGCCATCTAGTGTAATGTGGGAGTGAAGGTAAAAAAAGATCACAGATGAGAGAGAGAGAGAGAGGATAAGTTTCCTTAAAGAAATAGCTGTATTAGACAAAACAGGGTCAGTCCCTATTTATCTACAGGACTAACTTTCAAAGCTGTTAAGAACCAGAGCATTATCCCAATTTCTGTTCAGACAAAACAATGAGCCCAGAAGACTGAAAGCAGAGAATATAAGTGTTTAGTACCCCATGGATTTACATGGGTCACAAAGCACATAGTGGTACATTTTATAAGGCTCAGAGCAAACCTATATGAAACTTTATGATAAATATATTTTGGTATTTACAAAAAGACAAGGCACTTTTAGAAGATAATAAGATAAGTAAAATTAAGGAATGTAACTGTGTCATAACTTCTATAGTTACATTTTGCTATTCACAGTCATATATGACAAAAATACTGCTATGCTTCATTTATTGCTATATAAACTTAAACATAGGTAAGCTAAAATTTGGCCAAAGAAAACTGTAACTGAAAAGCCAAACAACAATTAAGTCACAATTCTGACTGCTCTCACAGAGAATTATTTTCTCCCACTGTCTCCATGACAAATAAGTTCCTCCCTTTTAAGTTATGAAAATAATAGGAACCTATTGGATTTCATCTTCCTATATCGCCGAAGAAATCCTTTTTGTCAAGTGGAAACATCTTATTTATCCATATTTATGAACTAATGAGATTTATTTGCATCTTACTAGTATATAGTTTCAAAAATCTTTATGGGAAAAGTGGCAAGGCTTAAGTATTCAACAATTTGTTAAGTTTTTTGCTCAGACAAAAACTATTTTTAACCTCATTAAAATTATAAATTAAGAGCTTTATATGTAATTGCTAGTATGTGAAATAAATTCAAAGTTGGATTGTTTAATATGCCTTTCACCTTTCCCTCCTTTTTCCATTTTTATTAAGGATTTAATACAAGATTTTTTAAAATCTGGAGAAGTAACACAGAGAAACCTTCTCAAACCTACATTTCTACTTGCTCACGAAAACTTAGCAAGAAACACTGCTTGGTGCCCTGATTATTAGAAAACTTTGTTTTAATAAGATTAAGCATAATATTGCCTGCCAAGATGTAATTTTCCTTGTACATTATTTTGAAACAGGTTCACGTACTATAAAGGACATCTGCACTAGCAGTTGTGAGTCACTAGAAATTTCACAGACAGCAACTGGGGTCTGTGTCACAGAAGCAAAGCTGACTCATGGACAAGATTTAGATATTCAGCTTCCAAACTTGATAGCTGAATAATAAGTTCAGGAAAATTTATACTGACCTGTTTGCAAAGGTGAATAAACAAATCTCAAGTACTAAAGAAGTATAACCTGGGTATTTGCTCTCAGTGAACTGCTGAAAACCAGTTCACACACATAAAAAACTTTGTTTCTCTAAAATGATGAACTGGGTGTCTAATTTAAGGGAGCTTGAACATGAAATGTCATCGTGATTTTGGCAAGATTCATCTGACCCAAACTACACTCTTATCACTTGTGTTGAGGAGACTCATCAGCACCCATAAGGATTAGTGGTTCGATATCTACAAAGGCTGAGATGACATTTTAGAAACTTCTTGGATAGAGGAAGGGCTTCCATGTGTAAGACATATGCATAGTGGATGCTATCCAAGAGAATTTTTCAGGAAACTAAGCAGAATAATGTTCTTCATGAACTGGAACTCTCCAAAGCAGAAACAGGATCTATTCAATGAATAAAAAAAAATTTAAACCTAAGACCTTGTAAAAGATAAGTTATACTTCAGGGCCTAATATAAGGAATTGACTTTTAAAACAAAGGACAAACAAATCTTTTACAAATTGATGCATAGATTTCATAGATATAAGTATTGCTTATTTAGGTTGAGGAAAACAGAATAATTTTGATCTACATTTCCCTACGATCAGTGATACACAGCATCATACACCTACTGGCCATATGTGTATCTTTCTAGCGGAGGTTTCTGTTATTTTTCTTTACATTTTTCTGGATGGGGAGAATGAAAAGCGTATTAAGTTTTACAAGTGCTTTATATATCTTTTGTACTAAATTTTGTCATAGGAGTGGTGGGAGAATATTTTTTCCCTGTCTAAGGGCTGTTCTTTTTTATTCTGGTCATCATTTCTTTTTGCGGTGCAGGAGATTTTTTTATTTGATACTATCCCAAATGTTCACCCCTGTTTCTGTTTACCGGGCCAATGACAATGAATCACTGAAGATGCCTCTAGATTCATTGTCATTAGGGTCTCTGTCTATGTTCTTCTCAATATAATTTATGAATAAAGTTTGATAGGTCTTTAATTCATTTTTTCTGGCCATCTGCATAAAAATACATCACTTTTTATTTCTAAATTTTGATATCATACATTAAACACACATATCTTCCTTGGATAAAAAGTTTTATTTAGAAAAATGCAAGCTGAAAAGGTATTGCTTCTATATAAAGGCAACTAACAGCAGAAACTTTATGGAAGTTAATTAATGGCAGGAACTTTATGGAAGGATAAAGAGCAATCCCCAAAAAAACTGGGGGTAGAAAGATCAGTGAATCTATAGGGTTATGTTATGAAATTACAGATTAAACTGGGGAACACATAGTTCAAAGTCAATGGTATATTCTAGACTCACCTATCTGCTTTGCTTCTTATATTAGCTTTCATCTCTCAGCCTATATCTGAACACATTTATCAGCAATTCAAACCTTACAGTCAAAAACTGAGAGGGAAAGATGCCTTCACCTCTAGTTCCAGTTAAACAATTATTGGGAAGGACCCTGTGTGACTGAGATTGTGTCACTTATACATGATTGAATCAATTGCTCTGGCTCCTTGAAACAGCCATACGCCAGCTTTCCAACTGTGGTCAAGGGGTAATGGGATATTCTAATCAATACCCACCATCAGAACCGCATAATCAGAGATAATTGATAATTGGGCAATTATCACAGATAATTGAGCAGATACAACAATAAATGAAAATTTCCCGAAGTCCTAATAATATGGACCATGTACATACATATATGTCTAATACTTATTTGCATGTGTATTACTTGCAAACAAAAGAGAAAAATACTTAGAGAAAATATATAATATTTTTATTTGTATTTTCCTGGCTTATCAACATGAACACACCTTAAGTATGTTTTAAATGTTCAAAGAAAAGAGACATTTGTTAACATACTAAATTCTTAGCTGAGGAGATAAAATTAGAAGAAGAAAAAGCATTGACGATCAATCCTATCAATACTGTGAAAGATACAAATTCAGAGATGAGGGGCAGGCTGGCATTATCTTCCAGGGGACTAAATTATTTGCACTTGGCAAAGGACTCTGGGAAGCAAAATTTTGCTCTTCATAGCAATATATTATATCTCCAATCCCGAAGTGGATCTTAAATGTTTACCCTAAACCAATGAGGAACCTCTTAAAGCTGGATGTCAAATCCAAGCACTGTAACGAAGTCAAGTAAATTATACAGAATGAAAGGGAGCTCGGAATGTGGAAGTAAGAGAGAAAGACAGCCATCAGGAGAGAAAAGCAGAATGTGTTCTTTGAGATAAGCGCCTTGCTTTGAATATTATTCCTCTAATACTGGAGATCTGCAACTTACCCTGTACGTTATGTAATCAAGAAGTATTTATTAGAAGCAAGTACAAGCCTGATTTACATTTCCTTTGGTTAAAATCTAAAGTACCTTCTAAGGTTTTTCTCCTATCTGTTCGTCTGTATTGTGATAGAAGTCTTCTGTTTGTGTATGGTCCAAGGCAACAAGAGAAACTGGGAAGGAATGTTGGACACTAAATGGCAGGTTGGGATTAAACAACAACAAAAACGATTGGCATTGAGCCACTCACACCTGGTAGAGTGTCAAGAAAAACAACAGATTAATGCCTAAGGCTTTACATGTTAAAAAAGTTAATTAATTCTTTCAACAAATATGTATTGAGTATCCATTACCTTTTAGACAATTTGCTAATTCACTGAGATACAGAGGAGAAAAATTCTCTTCCCTTACAACATATGGGAGTGGGGCAACTGGTAAAATTTACATTATGAGTTTAAGTGTAACAGATATATTTATTACTATAAAACCTAGATTAAGATAACATTTCACTATCTGCAGGTGAGCCGAGGGCCAGAATCAAATTATAACAGATGATACAGTGTAAAATGAAGGTTATCAAAAGACTGGATTTGAGGTTTAAAACTACCAAAAAAAAATCATGCTCAAATGTATTTCTTGTAAATATGAAGTTCTTCCTGTTTTAGGAGGGGTGGGTCAGAAAGAGCAGGATAACAAGTTTGATATAGTCTGTTGGCACCAGAAAGTAAAGGTAACTATGACAACTAAAATAAAAAAAAAATTGAAAAGGCAGTTCCAAATATCATACAGTTGAAAAACAATCTTAAATTTGGAATGTTAAAAAGGAAAGATAGGGGCGGAGTGATAGCCCAGCGGGTAGGGCGTTTGCCTTGAACACGGCAGGCCTATGCCCACCTGGGTTAGATCCTCAGCATCCCATAAGTTCCCCCGAGCATCTCCAGGAGTAATTCCTGAGTGCAGAGCCAGGAGTAACCCTGAACATTTCGGAGTGTGACCCAAAAAAAAAAAAAAGGAAAGATAGGTATTTTCATTTAATATACCAATATACTAATTCAGTTTATAATGTTTCCTTAACCAAAAACTTTACAAAGAGAAACATGAATCTAAGATTGTCTCTTATTCAGCAAAACTCGCACTGAAGAGCTTAAAAAACAATTTTTCCAGGATCCCTCTTCCTCACCCCCGCTAGTTCCATACTTCCATGACCTCTTATAATTCTTTGATCATTTGAAAGGAATTTGTGGGTGGTGTGTAACCTTTAGAAATATTTTTCTGCCAATTTACTGAGGGAAGTTTCCTTTTTCTTTTTTTCCCCCTAGCCTTAAAAACCATGCCTTTGCGTTGTGTAAAGGCCCTGAGAGGCATTCTTGAAAGACTCCAGGGAAAAGGGAAGGGAGCCACGGTGGTGAAACCAGACAGTGCCCCTTCAAAACCAGAGTTTTGTGGCCCCACACAATTCTGTTGCTTTGTGTGCAAGGGCTAGTGGTTGGTGAGTCATGTTACCAGGTGTATTTATAGACTATGAATTAAAAATGAATAAAAGCAGTTATCAGCTCCTGAGCGCATTAATAGGAGCAAAGAGAATAGTCAAAGGAATGCTTGAGAATCAAAAATGTCACTGGCATGAGAGAGCAGGTTACATTCAACAGATCAACCCGGGGTGAAGAATTCAATAAAGAGATAGGCACTCTGGCAGAGTTCTCTGTGAGGCCACAAACTCTTCATCTGGTGGCTTGCACTTGAAAGATAATCAATAAAACCTGTCTGGAATCACTAGTAATGATGACCAACGAACAAGTTGGTCCTTATTTGCTGTAGGTATCTATTTCTATTGCAGTCTGATGTGAGTATAAAAATGCTAGTCCATATCACTGTTTTCTTTTTATAATGACTGCATATTAGAGATTGTATAAAATATAATAATTGAACTCAAGGTAGCTACAACATGTGATAGAAAGTAAGTGGATGTAGTAACTGACCCCTTCATTAATGTCTAGGAATAACTAGGAATATGAACTGGGAAAGGTTTTCATATTTCAGGAGTACAGAATGAACCAATAATCACTTCTTAAACTGCTTCTGGGAGTGAGTTCCTCAGACAGATTAAATAACAAAATTGGTGAGGAACTTAATAGACAGATTTAAAAATAGTCAGGTAGTAGTGGGGAGATAGACGTAAAACAGACACATTTCAAGAAAAGATGACATCAACTATTAAGGAAAGCTACTAGATTTCTCCAGGCTTGCTTAAGAATGGTCTCTATGACAGAATGAACTTAGGATTCAAAACTGTACACTTTAATGAGGAAGGAATGTAGCCTTTGATTTCATATATTACACTTTGATTATATACATTTTCTCCACAAACATTAAACTTTACTAAAATTTTATTTTATAGAGGAGTTCCCAAGTACTGATCAAGATAAGGACTCTCCACACCCTCCCCTTGTAATTCTCAGCCAACCAGCTGATGGTTAAATGCAAAAGTTCAATGATAAGTTGTTTCTGGAGCTTAGTGATACTGAGGATGCTCTGGGCACCCCTGTAGTGCTGAGGAACTCCAGCAATACAGATGCAGCAATACAGACTCCAGCAATCCCACATGCAGCAATACTTGAGGGCTACCAGGGCTGTCCCCAATGCATTTCAGGGGATTAAGTGGTTCTGGAAATAGAACCTGTGATGAGTTAGGCATGCTTTCTAACCTCTGTACTGTTTTCTGATCCCACAATATTTCAAATAATGTCTACATTCCTATTGGCTTTTAGCTCAATTATTATCATCTGGCTGATTTATATTACTCCCTAGCTTTTTGTATCCTTTGCTTTTCTCTTAATAATGTTTTCCAAGTTCTAGAAGAATTTAAGGATAAAAAATAGCATCCAATTGAAAACGCTGCTTATAAGTGAATTGTAATATATTTAATCAAAAACTATAGGGCACTATTGTCTTTAAAAGAAGTATAACAAAATTTTATGATTTTAAGTCTAAATAATATCTAAAACATCAAATTGTTCATAGTAGAAAAATTCGCATTTGTGGCTTCCATTCATTCCACAACAAGTTCTTTGGATAAGTAAAATATTAAGCAAATGATTCATGAACTAAAACTGGCCTCTCTGAAGAACATAAAGGAAGATTTTTTTTATGTGTGTTAGGACACCAGAGAAAACTTAGAGTCTGCGGTGCTGTGAAGAGGTCTTGGGGAAGAGGGGTTCATAAGTTCTAAGACCCAGACTACATGGGAATCGCCTTAAAATTCACTAGAAATATTCCCATAGTTTCACAACTGAAGAATTAAAAGAATAGTTTTAGACTCTGGCTAAAATGAAATTAATCATCAGAGTTCTGTAAAGAAAGATGGATTGTCTAAGTCATTTTTTTATTGTTAATTGCTATTGACATCCTTATTACTTACGTAATTTAGAATATATCTTTGACTTCTTTAGACTAAATTTCCATAATTAAAAGTCACTAATAACTTTCACAGGCTTTCTAGGATGATAAGGAAATTCAGTGGAATTCACCAGCCCTGGTCTGTCTTATGTTTCCCAAGCATTACTGAGTTTAAAATTTCATTGGTATTATTTTGCTATTTACTTTTTCCTTATGCACATAGGCTTGAAAAGGATATTTTATACTTTTTAATCAATTATCACTCATCACAGATATAAAACATTGTAAAATTAAAAACATCTCCTAAAATAAGAACCACAATTTTAGTTGCCTAAGCTGTTTATTTATGTAGACCTGCCCTATTCATTAACAGTGCTTCATATAATCATGAGTATTTCAGTCTGAATAAACGACAGGGCCATGCTACCTAAAATTGTCTGGAAAACATAAACTAATGATGCAACGTGCCCTCAGACCACTTGGCACATGGAGGAGGGCTCTGAACCGCAGAGTGAGCTTCCTTCCCTGGAGAGCATGTTAAATTGTGATCATGGTCCTAACCACTCCAGATGCTGTAGAGATTGGGGTTTGAGTATGAGGTAGGAGGGTGGGAGACAGGAAACCAAACTTGGGAGGGTGTGAAGGACACAAAAAGAAACAGCTATGGCCACCACTTATACTATGTCCCCACATCTCCCTCATTAGGTACATGCTCTGAAGCCTGGTAATTTTGGTGTGATGATGATTTTGCAATTCTGAAAAAATTGAGAAGCCAGATTGAAACAACAAAATACCTAAAAGAATAAATAACATAATAGATCAATGGGATCTTTTTCAATATGTCTCTTTAAACTTTTTCTGTGTATGTGAGAGAAACAGATATAAATGTCATATAATTGGTTGGAATGAAAGAAAACTACAAAGGTCTATGACATGTGAAATGGAGACAACATTCCAACTACTGTACTCTGAGCTCAATTTCCTTAAAGTTCACAGTGGAGGGTAGAGGAGCTTGCTTTATATTCTCTTGTAGACTTTCTTTGATTTCATGAAAGATTATGTATAAAAATCAAACAAATTTATAAAACATGTTCTCTAAAACTGGAATCTATGGACCTTCAATAGCCTATTATATAACATATATGATATATATATATATATATATATATATGTGTGTGTGTGTGTGTGTGTGTGTGTGTGTGTGTATGCCAAATACCAGTAACAATATAGACCTCATTCCCATGACTTGATGGAATGGTTTGAGGCTCTTTATGTTCCTGGAATGGGCAGATGCCCTTCGGCTGTCTCGCATATGACAGGATGTATTGAGATGTTACTGGTGCCCACTTGAGCAAATTGATGATCTACGGGAAGACAGTGATACAGTGATATAGATATGTGTGTGTATATATATGTATAATATATATAGTGGATATCCACTATATATATATATATACATATATATATATATATATATATATATATATATATATATATACATATATACATGCATAGTGGTGCTCAGGGTTACTCATGGCTGTGCACTCAAAAAATTACTCCTAGTAGTGCTCAGAGGATCAATTGGGATGCCAGGGATTGAATCCAGGCAATTAACATATGAAGCAAGCATCCTACTAATTGTGCTACAGCTCTGACTACAAAAATATTTTCTTAAAAACATTGCCCTATTACCAGAGTTAATATAGAAGTAAAATAGAAAATAACCTGGCAATAATCATTGAAAGAAAGATTTGAAAGAAAGATTTAAATTTTGACTAGGCATACAAACTAGTTCTGAGACAGTTCCAGAACTCCTGTATCCAGGAGAGTTAGAAATTTTATTAGGAACATCTTTATTTTAGCAATTTTTTGTCATTATTTTAATTTTTTTAATGTATTTATTTTTGACAATTACAAATATGTTCATGTTTGCGTTTAAAGCCATACAGTAAGACAAAATAATGTTTCTCTAATGGGGCTGCTTCCAGCTGAATCTGGATGAGTTAAATCCTGGAGATTTTTAGGAAGTCTTAAGCTTGAGGAAGAGGAGATGCTCCACCAGGAAATTACCTGACAGTACTTGGAGTACTGAGTGTTCAACTCTGAGCTTTGCACATTTTTGGCATATATTACACCACCATTTTTTCGCCATGCCCAAGAAAAAAATAAAAGTACAGAGTAAAATTTTATATAAAAATAAAGGCAATGTTCTTAGCCACAGTCTAATATCTTATTTTTTTTTTCAGTTTTAAAAAGGGCTTTGCTGTCACAGGTTCCAATATACAACCCAAGAGCAAGGAAAAATCTGAACTCTGGGTTCCCAGCAAGTCCCAGTCATGGGTAGGCCAAGATGGCTGCCACCACGTGTTGAAGACAACAGAGAGCAGAGAGGACTGACAGGTAGGGGAAGCCAAAATGGTAAAAAGAGGGGCTTCTCTCTTCTTGCAGCTTATTTTTTAAAAATTTTTTATTATACCACCGTGAGACATACAATTACAAAGGTGTTCATAATTGGTCCTTGGTAATACAGTATTCCAGCAGCCATCCCTCCACCAGTGCCCCATTTCCACCACCAATGTACCCCTCCCCTCCCGCCCACCCCCAGGCTGCCTCAATAGCAGGTACCCCAGTTTCCTCTCTTTCTCTCTGTCTCTCTCTCTCTCTCTCTGCATCTCTCTCCCTCTTCTTTTACACATTGTGGCTAGCCCTGCAGATAATATCTTATAGTTTTTACTAGTTAAGAAACTTTTCTTTAGTTGAATACCTAACTCAGTTTTATGGCAAAATGGAATTTGAATTTGTAGTGTGATAATGTAAAAGAGTAGCACTTTTCCTATTTTGGTCTCTTTTTTTGGTATTTTGTCCATAGCAGGGTTCATGGCATACCTCTGCCTATGTGCTCAGCAATCAACCCTAGCAATGCTCAGGGAACTATACGGGATGCTGTGAATTGAATTCAGATTAGTCACATACAAGACAAATGCCTCACCCATTGTAATATCTCCCTGACTAACAAGCAGTACTTTGCTATTTTAACATAAAAAAGAAGCTGACAAGATTTTGTTCTAAGTTATGAAATTTGCCTATAAATGGATGGACATGGAGAGGATCATGTTGAGTGAAATTAGCCAGAAGGAGAGAGACAGAAATAGAATGACTGTATTTATTTGCAGTATGTATACATACTTATATATACATATATACATATATATGCATATATATGCACACACATATATACATATATATACATATACATATATACATATATATACATATTATGATACTAATATCCAAGGTCAGGCAAAGGTGGATCAGGTGGTCTTGTCAAAGGTGGAAATTGCCACAAACATGTGGGAGCAGAGGTTAGGTAAGACAGAGAATGGAAAAGTTTGCCAATAATTGTTGAAAGTGCTATTACCACATAGAACTGAGCATTAAAAACAGAAAAAGATACACATGACAACCTCTAAGTGTATATATTACAATCCACAATATGTAAGAGAAGGAAGAGAGAAAGAGAGAGAGAAAGAGTAAGAGAGAAAAGAGATAAAGAGTCTGTCATTGAGGCAGGCTAGGGGAGGGGGGGGAATTGGGGACATTGGTAGTGGGAATGGGCACTGGTGGATGGATGGGTGCCGGAACATTATATGACCAAAACCCAAACATGAACATTTTTGTAATTATTTATCTCATTGTGGTATAATAAAATGTATTAAAAAAGTAGTACCTATCAAGCACACACAAAAAAGTAACAGAAACAACAACAAAAAAAAGTAGGTAAAGAAAAACATGACCCTATTGAGAAAGTCAACCAAGATTGCAAGTTAGCAAGAGTTCTGTGCATTTGCCTCTGAGGCTTTCTTGAAAGCTCCTTTAGTTACAAAATACCTTTCCAAGTGAACCACTTTTGAAAGTGATTTCAACTCCTCAGATATGTTACTGAACAAATCACAAGAACACTCATTTCCGCTGTTCTCTTATCTTAGTGGTCTGAGTATGCAGAAAGGATGAGGTTCTAAGTGAAGGTACTTTCCCAATACCTAGTAACATGTAGATCTGAATGCAAGGCTGTTTGTAGACCAAAATGGTTTTTAAGAAAAAATTCATAGACATTTTGTACAATAAGATATACTTTGTGGTTTTCCTTTAGAAGAGAGGACAAAAAGGACTGAAAATAAAAATTAGTTATTTACTGGTATCCTGGGCATAGAATTTTCATTTTTTTTTTTGGTTTCTCTGTCTAGAAAAAAGAGAGACCCCCCAAAAAAAAAAGTTCAGCAAGAGGACGCTTTTATTTAGGGTTAATTTAAAGCTACCTCTAAACAAAAGGTGGAAATAATAAAAGAGGTAAAATTCATGCTGAAATCTTTCTGACTTTATTGTTAGGCTTCCCGCACAGCAGAACCTGGCAAGCTACCCACGTAATATTTGATATGCCATATACCAGTAACAATCATAGACCTCATTCCCATGACCTGAAGGAATGGTTTGAGGCTTTTTGTGTTCCTGGAGTGAACAGATGCCCATGGGCTACACTAGCATGTGACAGGACGTATGGAGATGTTACTGGTGCCTGCGGGAGCAAATCGATGAACAACAAGAAGATAAGTGAAGTGATTGTTAGGCTTCACTCAGTTACATAGTAACTGTACTATGATAATTTTCTGTTAACTTTTCTGGAAATTTAAACTTTAAAGGACCAATCAGGAGGTCCAATCAGGAGGTCCCTGTCAATAGGTGGAATCAACCACAAGTATGTTGGAGTCAGAGGGTAGGTAAGACAGAGAAGGGAATAGTGTGTTAATAATCATTGGAAATGATAATTTCAGACTAGAACTATGCATTTAATATAGGCAAAGAGATATACATGCTAACTTCTAAATGTATGTATTGCAAGCCACAGTGTGTAAGAAAAGGAAGAGAGAGACAGAGACAGAGACAGAGGCAGAGACAGAGACAGAGACAAGAGGTAAAGAGCCTGCCATACAGGCAGGCTAGGGGACAGGGGGAGGGACATTGTTGGTAGGAAATGTGCACTGGTGGAAGAATGGGTACTGGAAAACTGTATGACTGAAACCCAAAGATGAATATCTTTTTAATTGTAATAAACAAACAAACAAGCAAATAAATAAATAGAGGACTGTCCAAGTTTCAAATAGAGCTAGAGAAATAAAATTAGTCTTCAAAAATTTCTAAAAAGTTATTTTTTTGCCAAGACTAATAAACTGATTCTGAAAGTTATATTGAAATGCAAGCGGCCCAGAATTGTCAAAGCAGTTTTTATAAAAAGCAAAGTTGAAAGAAACTCTCAGATTTTGAGATTTTCTATAATTTTATATGACTAAGAAAATGTTTTAATAGCAACGCCATACATATAAAGAATAGGCTAGAAGATATAAAATCTACTACCGATATATGTTCATTTAAGTTTACACAAAGGTACCTGTAAAAGACTTATCAATAAATTGGAGCAATTTAAGTTCTTTATGGAAACTATAATCATCTTTAACTTTGAAAACAAACATCTACTAGAACTAAATGTAAAAGGTAAACTGGAAAACTTATATAAGAAAATGAATAAGAAAAAAATTAATGATCCTGGATTAGTCAAATATTTATTTCATTTTCTTTTCTGTTGTATTTAGCTAAAACATGGTCTAAGATTACTTTACCCTATTCCTATGAGTTTTTTTTTTTTTTTTTTTTTTTTTTTTGCTTTTTTGGGTCACACCCGGCAATGCTCAGGGGTTACTCCTGGCTCTGCACTCAGGAATTACTCCTGGCGGTGCTCGGGGGACCATATGGGATGCCGGGAATCGAACCCAGGCCGGCACAGGCCGGCTGCGTGCAAGGCAAACGCCCTACCCGCTGGGCTATCGCTCCGGCCCCTCCTATGAGTTTAGAGACTTCGCACACCAAGAAATTTTCAGACAGCAGCCTGATATGCAGGAACTCAATTGAAATAACTTTAACTATCTACTGATATAGGCTCATATTTGACAGCTTAAGTGTTTAGCAGGCCTAGGTCACTCTTCGTCTTCAAATACAGATCACAATCCAGGCTGTTGTGAATTCTGCTCAGCTGATTACAGATTGGGGGTTTCCTGGAAATCCTTCTCCAACTTCAAATGTCAGGGATAAACTCAAATTTCGACTTGTCTTTAACCCATCCTCCAAAATTACAAGTTTCTAGGACTTCCTCTTCAGGTCAGTTAGTATGTCAAGAGGAGAGTCTGGAGAGAAAATATGGGGGTACAAGTGCTTGGCTTGCATGCTACAGATACCATTTGATCCCTAGAACCTCATAAGTCATCTCTGAGTACAGAGCTAGATGCAAGTCAAGAGACCTCCATGAATGGCCCACCCCCATTCCCAAGGCCCCCAAAATATCACTGAGCTTAGTGAACTCAGAAAACACATAAAACACATTTGTACATTAAATCAAACTTATAACTTATCACAAAGAATTTAAAATGAATATAAATCAACATCCAGATAAAGGGGAAATAGAGTTTTTATCATTGAGCTTGGGATAAAGAAAGGAATCACACTGGCTCCCCAATCTGGATGCACTTTGGTGTCCATCAGGTATGACTGACTGGCCATTAACAACGGAATTTATCCCAGCCCCTTCTGACCTACTGTCTCTGAAGGGTTGGCATAGGACTAGAGGCTCTAGAGATGGTTAATTCTCCAGGAAACCAGTCTTGATCTTTAGTGTTTTCAAATTCTCTTTAATAACATTACAGAAGAAAACTTTATCACAGTAAACCAGAAAATTCCAGGATTTTAAATAATATGCACCAGGAATATGAATTAAATCTTATTATGGGTCATATTTCTTTCAAGTCACATAATTTGAAGAGACTGACAGACACACACACAAAACATACACACATGTACACACAAGTAATCATGAGCCTTGAAAGAAAACAAGAAATAGGACATTTCTAGAATCAATTTTCTTTTTGTAGTATAGAGTCAATTTTCTAATCAAAAGATTTGTATTTAGAATATATAATGCTTAACAATATGAATTAACAGTTAACATGAAATAATATATATTGCTATATAAATGGACTATCAATATTTGAAAATATAGTCAATAATATTAGATTAAAAAGTAAAAGTATAATTTAAATCACAGTGAGATAGCATTATAAACAATAAGAGTGATTCCTTTTAATCAAAGTATTTTCAGGGATATGGAGCAATAAGAAACCTCATATATTATTTGTGGGTATATGTTGCAGTACACTGCTGCCCAGAGCCTCTGCATCTGGTTTGGAGTTGCCTCCTGCAGGTCACTCTGTAGATAGGAGGAGGACAGTTTGAATGTGGCAGTTCATCTGACCATGTATTCTATACTGGCTGGTACAAATATTCTCTCATGCTGCGACAATCATCATGGGACTAGCTAGATCTTACCAGTATATTTTCCTGGCCACCTTGGATCTCTTAAGTAATTAGACCAGAGAGTTTGTTGTTTGCCTCCAAGCAAGCAAGCATGGCTCTCTAATAAAGTCAAAGGCTAATATACAGAACAACATGAACTAAAAATGAGACTCTTGTGAAGGCTTGGAGAAATATTTAACTGATTATAGAATATTCTTTGGTACAGATGCATGCCTTTGTATTCTGAGATACAGTTCATCTCAGAAGCCACTCCTATGCTCAACCCTGAAGGGGAGTTTCCAAGGCATATCTTTGGTCAGCAATATTAACATCTCAAAGGACCTAAGTGAGGTCCTGGAAATTACCTGAGGAAATTTTACCCTGATAGCTTTCCACTGGAGGGGAGGTCTGGATTGCAGGGATATAAAACTAGCCTACTTCCCTCTCTCTCATCCTCCTTTTGCTCCTTTCTGCTGACATCACATCACTGTCTCCTCTCTGTGGGACCTTAACAGGTGGTGGCAGCCATCTTAGCTTACACGTGGCCAGAGCCCAGCTGGGAACCCTAAATTCTGGGTTTTTCCTATTGCTGATTTGTATGCCAGAACCTGTATTAAGTAAAGTATTTTGAAACTTCGCAGCATTCTTGCATCTTTCTCTGCCCACTGGCCACGGATTCCCTGCTCCGGGATTCTGTGTTGGGTGCCTCAGCGTTTCCCTACAGATATATCCAAGAGTACAATTGTTTTGTAAAAATGCTTTAGTTTTTATTTTTTAAGTTAAAATTCCCGTATTACCTAGCTATTTGTTTTTAGTTTTCAGTTCAAAAGATATGAGAGCATATGTCCACAAGAAGATGTGTATTAAACCACAAAAACTCATGACTGTTAAAATCTTTAGGGGCTTGAGCAATAGTAGAGAAGTTAGGGTGCTTGGCTTGTACATGGTCAACCCATGTTATGTCCCCAACCCCCACATGATCCCCTGAGCATGCAGAAGTAATCTCTGAGTGTAGAGTCAGCTGTAAATCTTGAGTACCGCCAAATGTGGCCCAAAAAACCAAAGCAATAACAAAAGCAAAAATCTTTAAATACTGTGAAAATTAATCCATAGATATATGAATACTCTGCCAAACTTCTCTGTGCAACCAGAACCATATGGAGGCATTGTTAAAACAAATTGCTGTCCACACCACCACATTTTAAAAAAATATTTTATTATACCACCATGAGATATACAATAACAAAGATGCTCATGTTTGGTTTTCAGAAATACAGTACCCATTCCTCCACGGTGCCCATTTTCCACCACGAATGTCCCCAATTCCTTTTCCTTTCCCCAGCCTGCCTCTATGGCAGGCTCTTTATCTCTTTTCTCTCTTTCTCTTTATTTCTCTCTCTATCTCTCTTCCTTCTTTTTTACATTGTGGTTTGCAATACATACATTTAGAGGTTATAATGTGTATCCCTTTGCCTATATTCAATGCTTGGTTCTAGGCTAGAATCATTTCCAACGATTATTAGCACACTTTTCCCTTCTCTGGCTTACCTAACATCTGACTCCCACACACTTGTGGTTGATTCCATCTATTGACAAGACTGCCTAATCCATGTTTTGCCTGGTCTTGGATATTGGTATCATTTAATATATATATATATATATATATATATATATATATATATATATATTTACACACACACACACACGCCAGACACACAGCTCCCTTTGGCGCGGGGCTGCAAAGCGGCCTCGTGATATTCTTAGAGAATGCTGATTTTAGGATAAGATCCTTCCCAAGATCTTTCACATTTATACATTGTATACAATTCTAGACAGGTTCTAACTGATAACAGTAAGCCTAGCAAGAAGCCAGAGCAAACCACACATCATGCAGTCAGTCATTCACAACATCCAGACACCATAGTTCCTCAGAGCTTCATCCAAGAGAAAACCTGATCTTCCCCCTTTAAGTTTCATCAGTAAATGCTCGAGATGAGAGCCTTCTACTGAGACTATGCCACCTACATGGCAAAGCCTGGCAAGCTACCAGTGTTTTATTTACTTGTTATGCCAAAAACTAGTAACAATTATGGACCTCAGTTCTATGACCTGAAGAATGGTTTTGGGCTCCTCCTGTCCGTGAAGCAAGCAGATGCCATTGGGTTACACTTGCTTCTGACAGAACTAATGGAGATATTACTAGTGTCCACTCGAGTAAATCGATGAGCAATGGGAAGACAGTGATGTCTTGCAAATAAATGCAGTCATTCTATATCTGTCCTTTTCCCTCTGGCTAATTTCACTAAGCATGATCCTCTCTATGTCCATATGTTTATAGGCGAATTTTATCAACTTTGTTTTTCCTAACAACTGCATAGTATTCCATTGTGTAGATGTACCAACCTGCTTCCTCAAGGTGTTGCAGGTGTGGCTGCTGTGCCTGACTGTGTCAGCAGGTGGCAGGCAGGAGAGAGGCTTATCTACATCCCTGGGGTTCTGCCCTGTGGGCACTGGATGGTTGCTGGTCTGACATAGAAGACTGGGCCCCCTGGGATGAACCCAGTGCCATAGCAGAGCCTGGCTAGCTACCCATATTGTATTTGATATGCCAAAAACAGTATCAATAAAGGATCTCATTTCCAATGACTGGAGTAGTTACTACTGCCCACTTGAGCAAATTGAGGAACAAAGGGAAGACAAGTGATATAAATGATATGAATAAAAAATTGCTGTATATTAACATAAAAGGCCAGTATTTAAAAATAAAAAAGGAATGTAATGGTACATGAAACGGCAGCCAAAGTGGAAAATTATTATGCTAAGTTAAAGAATCCAGACAGAAAAAGCATATATGTAAGGATTCATTACCTAAAAATTATAAAGTTAAGACCGATCTATTTGACAAATTACACATCTGTTATTTTCTGGAGCAACTGAGAAGAGATTGTGTGTGGGTGCAATGGGCTGGGAACAGAGATAAAGCTTTTGCAAGCTATAGAAAACATTTCCAGCTTGATTCTGGTAGTGGTTTCATGGGGTTCAAAGCTCCTAGAATGATTCAACTGAGAGTACCATTTGCTATATGAAATTATGGCTCAGTAAGAGAATCATAGAAATATGTCAATATATACTCATGCTATTTTCATTTACTGATTCATATAACACATCATTGCACTCACTCACATATTATTAATCATGCACATAACTTTATAATATATTTGATTACCAAATATAAATAACTCATTATTTCCTTAACAAATTTTCATTATAAATAAATATGTAAACAATTAAATACTTTTACAATGCAATCTACAAGCTACAATATAATCTACAATCTATGTATATATACATATATACATATATACATATATATATATACACACACACAACCACACAAAATATTCTATGAGTAAATAAGATCAAAGTGAGCTATTTTTTGCTGAATTTAATGTGAAAGGATGAACTGAATTTAATGTGAAAGGATGAGGAATATTGACAGAAGTTTGAACCAGATTGAATTATTTGACCCAAGTAATATCCAAGGGAAGTCATGACTGTGGGATTTGACTCAGATCCCCTCACTACCAATTCATCTGAAGACGGACTTTCGGATCTAGTTCATTCCTTTATCCTGGTCTGCGAGATTCAACTAGCACAAAATGGGTGTCTACACTTCACCTTCAACATAGTGTCTTAACTAGTATGGAAATATGAAGCATATAAACTGTTTGCAATGATCAGGAAGAGAAATAGAGGGTGGAGCTCTGTAGGTAAGTGTGATAATGATAAGATACTAGGAAGAACATATACGCAGAGGAGTTTGACTTTATCACATAGACAGTGGATCAAACACATGCTACTGTTAGCTTTATCTGTAGGAAGACTAGATAAAGTATTGTATATATAAAATTATTTAAACAATTGAAAGGAGAGAAGAAATATAGTACATAGTGTAAGGCAATTACTTTGCATGCAGCCAACCTGAGTTCTATCTCTGGCATCACAAATTTTCTCCTGAGCACCTCCAGTGTTATGTGCAGGGTAGGAGTAACCCCCGAGGATGGATCAGTGTGGGCTCAAAAAAAAACAAACCACAATAAAATAAAACAAAAGAATAATTCACCTAAGATACCTCTTATCTGGAGAGATAAACAAGACAACTAGGACAGGTGCATGTAGGTA
Source organism: Cryptotis parvus (assembly GCA_021461705.1). Classification (NCBI taxonomy): domain Eukaryota; kingdom Metazoa; phylum Chordata; class Mammalia; order Eulipotyphla; family Soricidae; genus Cryptotis; species Cryptotis parvus. Next base: position 93,014 of record JAJIBD010030575.1, read on the forward strand.
CATGATGCAAGTTTATGCTCTAGTCTGAGTAAGTGTTCTCTCTGTTTTTATACTTTAGCCCTTTATATTGAAACTGATGTGAGTCAAATATCAGGTTATTACAAATGAAAGTTACATAGAAGAATGAAATATCGATGAATATTTATAGGGCAATAGGGCTTGTATATAAAGGTAGTGATCATGGGTCAAAATGGATAGTCATTGAATGGAAAAAGAGTAAAGGAAGAATGAAAGAGAAATAAAAACTTACAATTATTTCTAGAACACTAGCTTAGAAAATTAAATGGAAAATAAGTTCAGATACCAAAACATACTTAACAGATAAGTTCCAAGTCTTTTAAAGTAAAATAATATACATGATAATCTAAATGATGTTCAGAACCTTATAGAAATTGAAATGTACTCTAATAAACACAGGTAATATTAACAGATGCAAACAAAAATGTATTTGTAATAATGTAACTATTAGTTCTTTTAATGAAACACATTATAATAAACTCTTAAAAATCCTCAATTGCTTATCTTTACATCTGCAAATTTTGAGCATTCTGCCTCTTTTACAATTATATGCATATATTAAGTAACCCAGGACTTCTATATAATTTGACAAAATAAGACGTACTAAGAACTCTGTATCTGACAACCTGAAAGTAGTGTCAAAATTCACACATGTAGACACTCAGTTTTTTATTTAAAAGCTATAATACAGTCTTAGATTAAAATAATTTTATTGTGTTACAGTAGAGTGACCTATAAATTGAAATAAGTGTTTCATTCTTATTTGCCTTATCTTCATTCTGGCTTATTTATATATGATTAAGGAACAACAAGGAATTATTTTTGTTTGTTTGATTGTTTTTAAGGTGCAGAATAGATTTAGAAGAAAATTGAGTCTGATCAAATCTCAAAACAAATTCACAGTATAGTTAGAAATGGACTTTTTTTCTCTTTTATGTTCAACAGAAATGTTTGGTTTTTTTTTTGGAGGAAACATATTAAGATAAATTTGACATTGCAACAGAAAATTGGGAATCCAAACCATCATTTCTGAGAAGTAACCAGAGCTGCAGAATACTTACATCCATAACCTGGAGGCCCAGAGATTATTGGCTATCACTTATATCACTCATCTTCCTGTTGCCATTGTTCATTGATTTGCTTGAGCAGGTATCAGTAACATCTCCATATGTCCTGTCACATGGTAGTGCAGCCCAAGGGCAACTTCTCACGCCAGGAACATGAAGAGCTTGAACCATTCCTCCAGGTCATGGGAATGAGGTTTATAATTGTCACTGATTCTTGACATATCAAATACGACATGGGTAGCTTGCCAGGCTCTGTCATATGAGTGGGATACTCTTGTAGTAATCTCTTATCTAATGAATGTATTGATGAACCACCCAGCCACAGATTAGCTTTTTAACTGCTGGGTGGAGCTCTGATGAGCTGTGGAGTCCAAATGTTGAAAATGGCGGTCCTCATAGTGTGGGGGTTCTGCTGGCTTCTTGCAAGGCTCTGCTGGGATGGCAGGCCAGGGCTAGAACCCACCTTCACTCCTGGGTGCTTTATGTTCAGCTGGGCACAGGGAGAGTTGGTAGCAGCTCTACCTGATGACTCTGAGTCTCTGGATCAGGCATACCTGGGCTTGAAATAGATGGCTGTAGGGTGGGACTCTGACGAGCAGGGCTGTGATCAGCTCTTCTGCTGGGTGGAGCTCTGACAAGCTGTGGAGTCCAGATGTTGAAAAGCCGAACTCAGAGACATAGGGCAGAGCTGCTACCGGCTCTCCCTGTGCCCAACTGATCATGAGGCACCCAGGAGGGAAGGCAGGTTCTACCTCTGGCCTGCCATCCCAGCAGAGCCTTGCAAGAAGCCAGAGGATTCCCCACATAATGAGGGCCACCATTTTAGCATCTGGACTCCACTGCTCATCAGAGCTACACCCAGCAGAAGAGCTGATCACAGCCCTGATTGTCAGAGTCCCACTCTACAGCTGTCTATTTCAATCCCAGCTATGCCTGATCCAGAGAATCAGAGACACAGGGTAGGCTGCTACTGGGTTTCCCTGTGCCAAGCTGATCATGAGGTGCCCAGGACAGAAGGCAGGTTCCAGCCCTGACCGGCCATCCCAGCAGAGCCTCACAAGAAGCCAGAGGAACCCCCACACCATGAGGGCAGGCATTTTCATTGCCTTAAAGAGATCCAAATAAAATTGCTCCAAGACACATCCTACTCAGGATGCCAAAGAATATAGATAGAGATGAAACACTGAAAGCAGCAAGATCAATGAAGGAAGTTATATATGAAGAAGCTTCTTTAAGACTTACAGCAGAATTACCAAAAAAAAAAAATCTCTGGGCATGAATACAGTGGTGAGTCTATTGAATGGGTCCCAATAAAATGAATGCCTTAAAAATACATTACTCAGCCAGAGCCACGTTTATATTTGAAGTTATGATACACAACTTCACAAATAAACAAATTCATAGACCCCAAATCATCTTTACAAGATAAAATAAAGGGACTACTTTAAGATGACTCCCACAATAATATCAAGCACTTGCAGAAAGATGGCACAAAACTCAACGACAATAATCTCTCTCGATGTCAATGAGCTAAAAGCACCAATTAAGAGACACAAAGTGGCAGATGGATTAGAAAATCAAACCCAACATTCTCATGTCTGTAAAAAACAAATTAGAATATTTAACTAAAAATAGAATCAAAGTAAAAGTTGGAAGACAATTCTTCAAGCAACCTATTCTCTCAAAAAATTCCAAGGTGGCCATACTAAAGCATCAGATGACATAGACTTCAGGTTTAAGAAGGTTGTAGCAGACAGAGAAGGTCATTTTTTTGCTTTTTTTTGCTTTTAAGGGTCTCACCCAGCAATGCTCAGGGGTTACTCCTGGCTCTGCACTCAGGAATTACTCGGGTGTTGCTCAGGGGACAATATGGGATACCGGGGATCGAACCCAAACCTGGGTCAGCCACGTGCAAAGCAAATGCCCTACCCTCTGGAATATTGTCCGATCCCAGAGAAGGTCATTTCTTAATGGTTAAGTAAAGATCAAAGTACATGTGCATCAGGAAGAAGTCACACTCCTAAATATTAAAGCAGCTAATGAGTTACCAGCAAACTATTAAAACGAATTGCTAATAGACTTGATAAAGATTGATAGCAATAAAATACTTGTTGCAGACTTCAAAGCCACTCTGCCACCTCTTGATAGATCAACTAGACTAAATTTCAGTAAGGAAACAAGCACTTGCTAAAAGGAAGAAACTAAAGAAAAGGGTGTAGAATATAGATAGATAGATAGATAGATAGATAGATAGATAGATAGATAGATAGATAGATAGATAGATAGATAGATAGATAGATAGATAGATAGATAGATAGATAGATAGATAGATAGATAGATAGATAGATAGATAGATAGATAGATAGATAGATAGATAGATAGATAGATAGATAGATAGATAGATAGATAGATAGATATTCTAATTATATATATACTAAATATATATAAGCCCCTTAAACATTATATATAAATATTTATCTTTCTATAGATATGTTTGTATTTGTGTATTTTCATTTTTAAAAAGCCAAATATACATTCTTCAACAATTTTCATGGGATGTTCTCTAAGATAGATTTTTTTTGCTTTTTTTGGGTTATACCCAGAAATGCTCAGTGGTTCCTCCTGGCACTGCACACAGGACTAACTTCTTGTGGTGCTTGGGACCATGTGGGAGCCCAGGAATCAAACCTGGGCCAGTTATGTGCAAGACAAATGCAATGCTCTACCCACTATATATCACTCTGGCTCCAACATTCTCTACAATAGACTGCATTCTAGGACATAAAAAACAACCAGAAAGTTAAAAAGATAGACATCATTCCATCTTTTCAGACCAGAATGCACTGACAATAGAATTTAATCACAAGCAAAAAAAAATGGAGAAATAACTCAAACATCTTGAAAGTTTTTAAATGCTCATTACTGAACAATGAATGAGTCAGAGAGGAAGTCATAAGCTTCCTGGAAACAATCAACAATGAAGACTCAAGCTACCAAAACTTGTGGGATACAACAAAATTGATGTTAAGAGAAAAGTTCATTGTTATTCAAGGCTTCATCAGGAAGGATGAAAGGATCCACATAAATAACTTGACAACACAACTTAAGAGACTGGAAAATTACCAACAAAATGAGCCCAAAGCAGGCAGAAAGAAGAAAATAATAAAACTTAGAGCAGAAGTTAATGAGCTGAAATCAAAGAAAAAAATCAATTCAAAAGATCAATGAAACAAAGAGTTGGTTCTTCAAAAAAAACTAAACAAGATCAATAAACCACTAGCAAAACTCACAAAGAAAAACAGAAACCTAATAAAACAGTCTGAAATGAAAGGGGGATGTAACAAAAGATAACAGAGAATTTCAAAGGATGATCAGAAATTACTTTGAGAATCTTTGTGCCACAAACAAGAGAACCTAGAAGAAATGGATAAATTATTGAACCCCAATAACCTCATATGTCTGAATCAGGAAGATAAAGAGCTGGGCCAGAGTGATAGCACAGTGGTAGAGTTTGCCTTGCACAAGGTGGACCTAGGTTCAACCCCCGGCATCAGATATGGTCCCCTTAGCACTGTCAGGAGCCATTCCTGAGTACAGAGACAGGTATAACCAATGATCATCACTGGTTGTGACCCAAAACACAAAAAAAGTCCCCCAACAAAGAAGATATGGAACACCTGAACAGACCTGTCACTTTCAAAGAAATTGAAATGTTAATCACGTGTGACCAAAATCAATATCACAGGCCTAGATGGAATCACTAGTAAGTTATTTCAAACCTTTAAAAAATACGTATTGCCAATACATTTCAGAGTCTTTCAGGAAATTGAAAGAAAAGAAAAACTCATGGTTTCTATGAAGCAAGCATCGCCCTGATAACAAAAAGCAAACAAAGATACGCAATAAAAGAGAATTACAGACTGATATCCTTGATCAACACAGATGCAAAGATGCTCAACAAAATCGTAGTTAATAGAACACAATGACTCTTAAAAAATTCTGACTATAGCCTCAGGTATTCTCACTGGTGTGTGCGGCTGGCTAGGAGGGCGTCTGGGGCCATGGTAGAGCCCCAGGTCTCGGCAGAAGGTAGAACTACAACCCCCAGAAGTCCGAGCGGAAGCAGAAGTAAACGGACATTTTGAACTCTCACATCAGCCTGTCTCTGCCTCAGGTATTCTCCCTGGGGGTGCGGGCCGGCCTGCCGGGCACCTGGGTCCATGGTAGAGCCCCAGGTCTCGGCAGAAGGTGGAAATACAACCCCCAGAAGTCCGAGCGGAACCGGAAGTAAACAGACATTTTGAACTCTCACACGGGCCTGTCTCCGCCTCAGGTATTCTCCCTGGGGTGCGAGGCCGGCCAGGCAGGCACCGCTCACACGGCCGCATATTAATACAAAAATTAGGAAATTCAAAACCAAGGGGAAGGTAATACCCTCAAGAAAAAATAAACATTACACTAGAGGAATCTATCCCTGAACACCGCAACACCATGGAGAAACAATGCAGATCCCCAGCTCGAAGAACAGATGAAGGAATCGACCCTGAAGACTCAAAAAAGAATACAGATGTGCAAGATCATTCTGACAATAAAATTAGAGAAGAAATTGGTAGGATGTTTAAGGAGCTCAACGAAAAAATGGAACAGATGTCCAATAAAATACAGGAAAACATAAACGAAGCAGTTGAAAGGGGCAGTCAATAAATTACGGGAGGAAATGAGAGCACAAATGACACCATGCAAATAGAAATATCACCACTTAAAAACTCAGTAGATGAAATGAAAAACACAATAGGGGCTCTCAACAATAGGATGACAGCAGCGGAAGAAAGAATCAGTGAGACTGAAGATGAACTGCAGAAAGCACTCAGAGAACTACATAAGGTGGAAAAAGAGATTATCCCCCACAGGTGTGTGTGTGATTCTTGCATCTCCGCGGACCCCAAGCTGCCCCAGGGAAGAGCGGAAACTCCGTCAACGGGAACCAAGGCAAACTGCCTTGGTTTCACCCCGAACGACCGTTGGGCCCTGCGCTTCTGGGAACGCCTCCACTCCCCCCCCCCACCCCACAGGTGTCTGTGTGTGATTCTTGCGTCTCCGCGGACCCCAAGCTGCCCCAGGGAAGAGCGGAAACTCCATCAACGGGAACCAAGGCAAACTGCCTTGGTTTCACCGGGACCGACCCTTGGGCCCTGCGCTTCTGGGAACATCCCAAAACTCAAAACCACGCAGACCCTTTTACTACCTACCGGGCATAAGGTACCAGTGAACCTTGGTTCCTACATCCTTGCCACCCACCCAAAATCTGCAAAGAGACCAGACACCTACTAACTGTACTATCTAGTCCCCCAAGAACTCACATTTGCAACCTACAATAGTCATGATGGTAAAGCAACGAAAAATTCCATCAAGCTCTGTGAGTGAAGTCACTGGTCCAGATGAGTCTAGCAATACCAATGAGTTGTATAACCTCTCTGAAAAAGAATTTCGGAAAGAGCTGTTAAGGATTCAAAAGGAATTCAAAGAAGCAATGGAATGCAAAATCAATAAAATACAAGAGGACATGAGAGAAGAAGTGAGGAAAATGCAAAGGGAAATGACAGATATTAAAAATGACGTAAATGAAATAAAAAACACAGTGGAAGGCCATCATAGCAGAATAATAGCTACTGAAGAAAGAATTAGTGATCTCGAAGACGAGTTCCAAAGATTCTCTACACAACACCAGAAGATAGAAAAAAGGCTCACAATTACCGAACAGACAACAAGAGATAATCGGGATGAAGCCAGAAGAAACAACATACGGATCATTGGGGTCCCAGAAGGGCAAGAAGAAAACCCTGATGAAGAAGAAACTGTCAAAGCCATCATTGCTGAAAAGTTCCCGGAACTAAAGAATGCTTGCCTCAAGATCCAAGAGGCCCGTGGGATACCAGCTAAAAGAAACCCCAACAAGAATACTCCAAGACACATCTTAATAAAAATGACAAAAACTATAGATAGGGATAGAATACTGAAAGCAGCAAGATCAAAGAAGGAAATCACATACAAAGGAACATCTCTAAGATTTACAGCAGACTTCTCTGATGAAACACTCCGAGCCCGAAAACAATGGTGGGATATTGCGAAAAGGCTCAATGAACTGCAGGCTTCACCAAGAATTCTTTATCCGGCCAGGCTCACATTCAGATATGAAGGAAAGATACACAACTTCATGGATAAGCAACAACTCAGGAACTTCATGGACTCAAAACCAACTTTAAAAGAAGGACTGAAGGGCCTACTCTAATGCGACCAAACCCATAAGCACAACAAACACAAAAAAGAAAAATGGCACAAAAATCCAATGACAATAATCTCTCTCAATGTCAATGGTCTAAATGCACCAATTAAGAGACACAGAATGACAAAATGGATTAAACAATTGAACCCAACATTCTGCTGTCTACAAGAAACGCATCTGAATAAGCAGAACAAATACAGACTCAGAGTCAAAGGTTGGAAGACCACTCTCCATGCAAACAACTCCTCCAAAAAGGCTGGTGTGGCCATATTAGTATCAGATAATATAGACTTCAGGCTGAAAAAGGTTAGAAGGGACAACGAAGGCAACTTCTTATTAATTAAGGGGTATGTACACAAGGTAAGAAATTACACTACTAAACATATATGCACCCAACGAGGGGTCAGCAAAATACATAAAACAACTGCTAAGAGACCTCAAAGAAGACATTAACAGTAGCACAATAATAGTTGGAGACTTCAACACTGCTCTATCAACGACGGAAAGATCAACAAGACTGAAACTCACCAAGGAAATATTGCCCCTGAAGGAAGAAATGGAAGAAAGAGAGCTAGTGGAAATATACAGGGCTTTTCATGCCAAAAAAGCTGAATACACATTTTTCTCTAGTGCACATGGAACATTCTCCAAGATAGACCACATGCTTACCCACAAAGCATACCTCAATAAAATTAAAAAGATAGAAATTGTGTCAGCTATCTTTTCAGACCATGATGCACTGAAAATGGAAGTTAACCGTACACAGAAACAGGGAGTAAAACCAAACACCTGGAAACTGAACAGCTTACTGCTGAACAACAATTGGGTCATAGAAGAAATCAAACAGGAAATCCAAAGATTTCTGGAAACAAATGAAAATGAAGATACCAATTATAAGAACTTGTGGGACACGGCAAAAAGCCGTGTTAAGAGGGAAGTTTATAGCTCAGCAAGCATTCATCAGGAAACAAGAAAGGGCCCACATAAATAACCTGACTACACAGCTGAAGACATTAGAAAAAGACCAACAAAAGGAGCCCAATCCAGGCAGAAAAAAAGGAAATAATAAAACTTAGAGAGGAAATCAATGAGTTGGAAACCAAAAAGACAATCCAAAAGATTAATGAAACCAAGAGCTGGTTTTTTGAAAAAATAAACAAGATTGACAAACCATTGGCAAGACTTGTAAGGACAGGGAAAGAGAAAACCCAAATAAACAGAATCAGAAATAAAAAAGGGTGACATCACAACAGAAACCACAGAAATCCAAAAGATCATCAGAGATTACTTTGAGAGCCTGTATGCCGTGAAACATGAGAATCTAGAAGAAATGGATCAATTCCTGAAGTCCTATAACCTCCCACGGCTGAAACAAGAAGACCTCCAATACCTGAATAAACCCATCACCATCGAGGAAATAGAAACAGTGATTAAAAGTCTGTCCAAACACAAAAGTCCAGGTCCAGACGGATTCCCTAGTGAACTCTACCAAACCTTTAAGGAGGACCTACTGCCAGTCCTTTTCAAGCTCTTCCAGGAAATAGAAGAAACAGAAACACTCCCAAACAGCTTCTACGAGGCACATATCACCCTGATACCAAAAGCAGGGAGAGACAACACCAAGAAAGCAACTACAGACCAATATCCCCGATGAACACGGATGCTAAGATCTTCAACAAAATACTAGCAAACAGAATCCAAAGACTCATCAAGAAGATTATGCATCATGACCAAGTAGGATTCATCCCGGGAATGCAAGGATGGTTCAACATTCGCAAGTCAATCAACATAATACATCATATCAATAAAAGAAAATATAAAAACCATATGATCCTTTCAATAGACGCAGAAAAAACATTTGACAAGATCCAGCACCCGTTCATGATTAAAACGGCTCCAGAAAATGGGAATTGAAGGGACTTTCCTCAAGATAGTTACAGCCATCTACCAAAGGCCCACAGCAAGCATCATTCTAAATGGGGAAAAGTTGAAAGCCTTCCCCCTGAGATCAGGGACAAGACAAGGTTGCCCCCTCTCACCTCTTTTATTCAATATAGTACTGGAAGTACTTGCCATAGCAATCAGAGAAGAAAGGGACATCAAGGGCATCCAGATAGGCAAGGAAGAAGTCAAGCTTATCATTATTTGCAGATGACATGATATTATACCTAGAGAACCCTAAACTCTCTACCCAAAAACTCCTAGAAACAATAGACGCTTATAGTAGAGTGGCAGGATACAAAATCAACACCCAAAAGTCAGTGTCTTTCCTATATACAAATAACGAAAGAGAAGAAAAGGATATTAAGGAAACTATTCCATTCACAATTGTGCCACAGAAAATCAAATACCTAGGAATCAACTTACCCAAGTATGTAAAGGACCTGTACAAAGAAAACTACAAGACACTGCTCCAAGAGATAAAAGAGGACACAAGGAAATGGAAACACGTTCCCTGTTCATGGATGGGGAGAATCAACATTGTCAAAATGGTAATACTCCCTAGAGCTCTGTACAGATTCAATGCAGTCCCTATGAGGATACCGATGACATTCTTCAAAGAAATTGACCAAACACTCCTGAAATTTGTATGGAACAATAAACCCCCAAGGATAGCTAAAGCAATCCTCGGGAAAAAGAAGATGGGAGGCATCACCTTTCCCAACTTCAAACTGTACTACAAGGCAGTAGTAATTAAAACAGCATGGTATTGGAATAAAAACAGACTTGTGGACCTATGGAATAGAATTGAGTATCCTGACACCCAACCTCAAACACATGATCATTTAATCTTTGATAAAGGTGCAATGAGTCTAAAATGGAGTAAGGAAAGCCTCTTCAACAAGTGGAGTTGGGAAAACTGGGCAGCAACATGTAAAATAATGAATTTGGACCTGTGTCTAACACCATGCACAAAAATCAGATCAAAATGGATTAAAGATCTCAATATCAGACTTGAATCCATAAAGTACATTGAAGAAAATATAGGAAAAACCCTCCACGACATTGAAGCTAAAGGCATCTTCAAAAGTGAAACATCACTAACAAAGCAACTAGAAGAAAATATAAACATATGGGACTACATGAAACTAAAAAGCTTCTGCACCTCAAAAGAGACAGGGACTAAGATACAAAAGCAGTCCACAGAATGGGAAAGAATATTCACCCAATACCCATCTGATAAGGGGTTAATATCCAGGATCTATCAGGCACTGGTAGAACTTTACAAGAAGAAAAGAAACAACCCCATCAAAAAATGGGGAGAAGAAATGAACAGAAACTTCAGCAAGGAAGAAATTCGAATGGCCAAAAAACACATGAAAAAATGCTCATCATCACTAATCATCAGAGAGATGCCAATCAAAACAACAATGAGATACCACTTTACACCACAGAGACTGGCACATATTCAAAAGAGCAAGAACAACAAGTGCTGGCGTGGATGTGGGGAAAAGGGGACACTCATCCATTGTTGGTGGGAATGCCGGCTGGTACAGCCTTTCTGGAAAACAATATGGACTTTCCTCCAAAGACTAGAAATTGAACTCCCATTTGTCCCAGCCATACCACTCCTGGGAATCTACTCTGGGAAGCCAAAAATACGCAGCGGAAACACCATCCCTACTTTTATGTTCATAGCAGCATTATTCACAATAGCCAGAATCTGGAAGCAACCAGAGTGCATGAAAATCGATGACTGGATAAAGGAGCTTTGGTACATCTACACAATGGAATACTATGCAGCTGTTAGGAAAAATGAAGTTATAAAATTTGCCTATAAATGGATGGACATGGAGAAGATTATGTTGAGTGAAATTAGCCAGAAGGAGAGAGACAGATACAGAATGACTGCATTTATTTGCATGGCATAAATATTTATGTACATATTATGATACCAATATCCAAGGTCAAGTGAAGCATATATAGGGAGGTCTTGTCAAAGGTGGAAATTATCACAAACGTGTGGGAGTCAGAGTTTAGGAAAGACAGAAAATGGAACAGGGTGCTAATAATAGTCAAGGGTAATGATGCCAACCTAGAACTGAGCATGAAATAGAGGCAAAAGGATTCACATGACAACCTTTTGATGTATGTTCTGTAATCCATGGTCTGGAGGGGAAGGAAAAGAGAAAGAGAGAGAAAGGGAAAGAACTAAAGAACCTGCCATGGAGCAGGGCTGGGGAAGGGGGAGGGAACCGGGGATGTTTTTGGTGGGAGATGGGCACTGGTGGAGGGACGGGTGGTGAAACACTGTATGACCAAAAGCCAAACATGAACTTTTTAATTGTATATCTTTTTATTTGTATGGAGATGGGCACTGGTGGAGGGACGGGTGGTGAAACACTGTATGACCAAAACCCAAACATGAACTTTTTAATTGTATATCTTTTTATTTGTATGGAGATGGGCACTGGTGGAGGGACGTGTGCTGAAACACTGTATGACCAAAAAGCCAAACATGAACTTTTTTAATTGTATATCTTTTTTATTTGTATATCTCACGGTGGTATAATAAAATACTTAAAAAAAAAAGAAAGGGAAGAAGCGAAGTTATCACTATTTTGCAGATGACATGATATTATACCTGGAAAAACCGAAACTCTCTACCAAGAGGCTCCTAGAAATAATACATTCCTATAGTAGAGAGGCAGGGTACAAAATCAATACCCAAAAGTCAATGCAAACATTGTTTGCATATTGTTTCCTATATGCAAACAGCCAAATAGAAGAAAGGGACATCAAAGAAACTATCCCATTCATAATTTCTTGTTCCACAGAAAATCAAATACCTAGGAATCAGCTTGACAAAGAATGTAAAGGATCTCTACAAAAAAAAACTACTGAAACCTTACTTCACGAAATAAAAGAAGACCTGAGGAAATGGAGACACATTCCCTGCTCATGGATTGGAAGGATTAAGATTATCAAAATGGTAATACTCCCTAGATCTTTATACAGATTCAATGCGGTCCCTATAAAGATACCCATGATGTTCTTCAAAGAAATTGAACAAACACTCGTGAAAATTGTATGGAATAATAAAAACCCACGAATAGATAAAGCAATCCTTGGGAAAAAGAAGATGGGAGATATCATTTTCCCCAATCTCAAGCTCTACTATAGAGCAGTTGTAATTAAGACAGTGTGGTATTGGTATAGAGACAGACCAGTAGACCTATGGAATAGAACTGAATATCCTGAAACACACTCTCAAATATACAACCATTTAATCTTCGATAAAGGAGCAAAAAATATTAGGTTGAGCAAAGAAAGCCTCTTCAACAAATGGGCTGGGAAAACTGGGCAGCTACGTGTAAAAAAATGAACTTAGACCTCCTTCTAACGCCATGCACAAAAGTCCGATCAAAATGGATTCTAGATCTCAATATCAGACATGAATCTATAAGATACATTGAAGAAAACATAGGAGAAATGCTCTACAACATCGAAACTAAAAGTATCTTTAAAGACGACACACCACTGACCAAGCAAATGGAAGCAAAGATAAACAAATGGGATTATATAAAATTTAAAAGCTTCTGCACATCAAAAGAAACAGTGACCAAGATACAAAGACAATCCACAGAGTGGGAACGGATAATCACCCAATACCCATCTGACAAGGGGTTAATATCCAGGATATATCAGGCACTGGTAGCACTCCACAAGAAAAAAACAGCCAACCCCATAAAAAAATGGGGAGAAGAAATGAACAGAAGCTTCCAAAAGGAAGAAATTCGAATGGCCAAAAGGCATATGAAAAAGTGCTCTTCATCTTTAATCATCAAGGAGATGCAAATCAAAACAACAATGAGGTACCATCTCACACCACAGAGACTGGCACACATCCAAAACAGCAAGAACAACCAGTGCTGGCGTGGATGTGGGGAAAAAGGGACTCTCATCCACTGTTGGTGGGAGTGCTGGCTGGTCCAGCCCCTTTGGAAAACAATATGGGCATTCCTCTGAAAACTAGATATTGAGCTCCCATTTGATCCAGAAACAGCACTCCTAAGAATATAGCCAAGAGCCCAAAAAACACATAGCAGAAACACTATCTGTACTTCTTTATTCATCTCTGCGCTATTCACTATAGCTAGAATCTGGAAACAACCTAAATGCCCGAGAACAGAGGACTGGCTAAAGAAACTGTGGTTCATCTACACTATGGAATACTATGCAGCTGTCAGAAAAGATGAAATTATAAAATTTACCTGCAAATGGATGGACATGGAGACTATCATGCTGAGTGAAATTAGTCAGAAGGAAAAGGACAGATATAGAATGACTGCATTCATTAATAGGATATAAATAGATACCAGTGTTTTACTAAATGTGGGAAATGGTAATGGCAGATTAAAACTCACCATAAATATATACAAAGAGACTTAAATGATAAACTCTAAATATCTGCAGGGCTAGCCACAATGTGTAAAATAAGAGGGAGAGAGATGCAGAGAGAGAGAGAGAGAGAGAGAAAGAGAGGATACTGGGGTACCTGCTATTGAGGCAGCCTGGGGGTGGGCGGGAGGGGATGTGGTGGAAATGGGGCACTGGTGGAGGATGGGTGCTGGTATACTGTACTACCAAGAACCTATTATGAACACCTTTGTTACTGTATGTCTCAATGTGGTATAATAAAAATTTTTTTTAAAAAATCTCACTCTAACCCAGTAGAATTAATTGTGGGGATCAACTTCAACATACACAAGTCAATCAACGTAATACACTGTATCAATAAAAGGAAAAACACCATATGATTAGATCAGTCAATTCAGAGAAGGCATTCTACTAGATCCAGCAACTATTTATGATAAAAAAAAAAAACTCTCAACAAAATGAGAAACGAAAAGCTTTCCTCAGCATATTCAAAACTACCAGGAGCCCATAGGAAACATGATGCTCAATGGGTAGAAATCAATAGCCGCCTCTCTAAGATCATGCACATGGCAATTCCCACTTTTACCACTTCTTTTCAATATGGTACTGCAATAACTTGCCATAGCAAGTAGGCAAGAAAAGGTACTAAGGACATCCAGGTAGGTGAAGAGATCACTGAAAATGCCTTTAGATACATTGTAATGAAATGTCCACAAAAAATCAATTTAAAGTGGATTAGAAGCCTCAACATCATCCTTGAATCTAAACATTTTATTGAGGAAAACATACACAGAGCCTTTCCTGACAGTTTTTTTAAATTTCTACAAGTGACAAAAAACCACTATTACATTGAGGTTTTGCTAAAACACACACACATGAAATCACTATCCCAAAACACAATAATAGGAAGTGCCTAACAAGTGAGTAAATCCATATCATTTCCTCAAGGCGAACACCCTTATTAGCAATTCAGATATTGAGAATGCTTAGATTAGAATAGAGCTCTGTTAAAAATGTATTTAAGGAAAACAATGGGCACAAACTATCACTAAATGAATGCAAATAGATTTATCTAATAGTTTGGAAAATTATTTTTATTTATTTTAGTTTAATATTTACTGAACATTTGACACAGTCAAGAATTCAAGTGATTTTTCTAACTGTTGTTTCTTAAGAATTCACAGTGTGAGAGAACCATGGATATGTGCAAGAGAAGTAAAGAATATGGGAAAATTAAGCAATGAATTTGAGAGACTAGTAGTAAATACTAATATCAATATAGATTATTGAAGTGGTGGGGAAGATAAAGTTTTAAATTATAGACTAAGGTGTACATTAATGTCTAAGAGCATTCTCATAACTTTTGGATATACTATAAAAATTAACTAAGTGGCAATGAAGATGGGTGTGCATATAACTTTCCTGATCAGTGTCGGGGTGCTCCGCCAGGGTCCCCGACAGAGCCGGGAAGCGAGTTCCCTTCTACCTCCAAAGCCGGTGAGGAATGGATGAAAACTCAGGAATCCAATGCAGTTTTAAAAGGCTTTACTTATCACAGGTTCAGGCATACAAATCAGCAAAAGGAAAAGCCCGGTGCTTAGGATTCCAGGCTAGAACCCCAGCCACGTGTAGGCCAAGATGGCGACCACCACGTGTAAAGGCTTTGTGAAAGGAGAAGAAGACTTCCAAGCAGGGCGACCGCTCACAGCGAGCAAGAGCCCCCAAAGAAGCGTGTGAGAGTGAAAACCGGCTAGTTTATACCCCTGCAA
The DNA here is from genome assembly GCA_021461705.1 of Cryptotis parvus. NCBI lineage: Eukaryota > Metazoa > Chordata > Mammalia > Eulipotyphla > Soricidae > Cryptotis > Cryptotis parvus. The sequence goes on from JAJIBD010030575.1 coordinate 108,532, forward strand.
CTCAGACCTTCCTCCCACTGTTATGGAAAGCAGGGAGGGTCAAATGTCCTTAGGTAATCCCTCCCTGCACCTCACCTAGGCCCTTTATTATGCTAATGTTTTGAGCCAAATGCAGCGGCCCTTAAAGGAGTCCTGCAACAATCAGTATTCTTTTTTATATGCGGGATAGATATCAAGATGTGGAAGCACTTGGTCATATGCAAACCCTATATTAAAATTTTTTGGAATATATATACCGTACATATGTATATGTATGTATATATATAAATTCTGAGAACAACCATTTTATATATATAAATATAAATACTGTATATATTTACATGTGTGCATACATATCACTTGTATTACTTGTCTTCTTGTTTTTCATTGATTTGCTCAAGTGGGCACCAGTAACATCTCCATACATCCTGTCATGTGCTAGTGTAACCCAAGGGCATCCACTCGCTCCAGGAACATGAAGAGCCTCAGACCATTCCTTCAGGTCACAGGAATGAGGTCTTTAACTGTTACAGGTTTTTGGCATATCAAATACGACACAGGTAGCTTGTCACGCTCTGCCAGTGCGTATATATATACATATATGTGTGTGTATATATATACACACACATATATCTGCCAGTGCATATATATGTGTGTGTATATATGTATATACACATATATGAATATATATGCACTGGCATATATATGTATATAGACGCATATATCCATATATGTGTATATATACACACATGTATATACAGTAATATGTGTGTGTGATTTGTGTGTGTAATCTGTATGCTTTTCCCATACATGCTGGACCTGACAATATTCCCACCAGCAGTGAGTATAAATTAATAACATCACCAACACTGGTTGTCTCCAGAAGTTTTGATAGATACCATGGTCACTATTATGAGATGGCATCTCTTCTTTCAATTTTGATTTCCTTAGTAATAAGTGATGATAAATACTTTTTAATGTACTATCAGCTATACTCATGTTCTCTTCTGGAAAAGTCCTTTCATTTCCTTTTACCATTTCTGGATGAGACCATTACACTGATCGGAAAGAATATATGCACACCTCTACTCATTGCAACACTTAGCACAAAAACTAGGTTTTGGAAACAGCCCAAATGTCCAATGACAGATGAATGAATAATGAATATGATGCAGCCACAGAAAACAAATAAATTTTGCATTTTCCCACAACTTTAGAAGAACTAGAAGTTATCATGGTGAATAAAATAAGCAGATACAGCGAGAGCTAAAGTGAGAGTGAATGAGTGAGGGAGAGAGACAGAGAGAGAGAGAAAGAGACAGAGAGAGAAAGAGAGAGAGAGAGAACAGTGGTATAGGAACTTGCCTTGGGCATAGTTAACTGTGGGTAAATCCCTAAGCACCTGGACTAAACCCTCAACACAACTGGATGCAGCCACAGACACAAATAAATAGATAAGTACAGCAAAAAATAAAAGGGAAATAAAAGAGAAATTGTCTGGAAGGAGAAGCCCTAGATAATGTTACTTAGATATGAAAAGAAGAACCTAGACAACATCTATTGCTAACAACCCTGAGTCCTACATTATAGACTGTGAGCATCAGGTTAGGGTAAGTACGTAGATATGGAAGCGGAGTGTCATGGACTTTGGTAGTGGCACAGGGTAAGGTAACTGCAGATACCAAGATTATAATATCAATACTATTGTAAATACCAAACATAAACTATCATAATTTTTGAAAGGTAAATAAAAGACAACATTAAAACTGTAAGTAAGAATTCTTAGTAAGGTTGGTATCTTAGTTCGCATTGCTGTTAACAAATTGATATAGATTGCAGGTTTAAGCAACAATAATTTATTTCTCAAAGTTTTAACGTCTGGATTATTTAAGATCAAAGCACTGGTGAAGTCAGTGCTTGCTGACGATCTCTACCCAGGCTCTCAGATGCTGGATCCCCACAGAGCAGAAAGCAGAGAGTACACCGGGGTCTCTGGTCTAAGGACATTGATTGCCTTTGCCATTGTTCCACTCTTTGACCTAATCACCTCCCCAGGCACCACCAGCTAAGACTATAACCTTGAGCTTTTATTTCAACATACTGGTTCAGGGAATACAAATAATTAGTTTGTAACAATTCTAGTACAATAATGATGTGATCCTACAATTTTGATTCTGCTAATGAAGATAAGAGTTTTTAAAAAATTGAGGAAAACTGTAACTGTAACAAGACAGAGAGGGCTTTTTCCAATGGGGAAATCCCTTGGAATGTGTAAATTAAAGTACAATTTATTTAGGGAGCTTCATTCCTGACACAGATCATCAAAATATATGTGTGTCTGGATGGTATAAGTCCATACAATTCAATGATTTAATTGTAAGTTTTAACTTAATTCTTTCCAATGAGACTATCAAAGGCATATCATCATTTTAACAAATAATAGCTGCATTGATGGTCTCTTCCTGCACAAGACATAATCTTGACCTTCTTTTTGAGTCTCAACTGGTAGTTTGGATGAGATCAGGTGACTTTAAATAGGGTGAGCCATTTTTGGGTCATGGATTTTGTCATTTGGAGACAGAAATGTTGGAAGATGAGTTGACAGTGTTGCTTTAACAGGCTCCTGAATTGTTCTCCGAAAGACATTACTGCCCCTCCTGGGCAGGAACCATGATATCCAGCTCAGATGATTTACCGGAAGCAGTTATTGTTTAATGTGAATGCTGTCCAGTTTCATTTCCCTGGTGCTTCTGTGCTTGCAGAAATTTGGCTTGTGAATTAGAGAAGAAACCATTTGGGAGAAGAAATCACTGTTGTTTCAGTGTCACCCCAAGACACCTTTTAAAATGCTCTGCCTCTTGGTTTTTGCTGCTGCTGTTCTTGTTACTCTCTGTAATTGCCCTTCGTAGGCTGCCTGTACTTTATAGTCTTCAATCCTACTCCGATGTGTCCAAATTTTCTGAGTGCCTACCTGAACATTTCTTGATACCTACTAGATAACTCCACTTGGTTTGTCACCAGAATTTAAATGTCAACAGTGAAAAAAAACAATTTTCTTCCTTGGAAAAGCAGCCCCTTTTTTTAGAAATGTAACATTCCTGTTAATATCTAGACCACATAAATGGCCACAGACACATGAACCTTCAAGATAGCATTTGTCATGAAAAAAAGAAACTAATTTGGGAGTAGATGTAGATATTGCCCATTGCAAAGTTAAATTTAAATTAATAAAATTTAGCACCAAACACTTAAACTTTATTCATTCTAATGAATGCATTATGAATATGTCATTCAAAAGAGGTTATATCTTACATTTAGTTTGAGATAATTTGTAATATTCTTTAGTTTATGTAATCTGAGTTATCTTCATGGTTAATAGGAGTTTGGCAGGATAAAAGCATTAGTCTTGAAAGGTTTAAAAAAATGTCAGAAATTCCCAATACTGTTCATAGAAGAAGGTTCCCTGGCAGTAAATGTTTGTATAAAATAGCTTGGCAGAAAGCCCATGTCAGTAGAGAAAGAAACATCAATCTATCATGACATTATTATGCTAGCCTCTAAGACCATCAAAACTTCTCATTCAATTAGTTGTTAATATGATCATTATTGCCACATAAACTTAGCATAACAAGCAGGTATCAAAACAAATAAAGATAATGTCATTATTACTGTCATTAAGAACATTTAATCAGGAACCCAGGATGAATTAAGACCTATGGATATGCATGTTATGTGATATTAGCAATGTATATACTCTTTCGCAATTAACATCTTCACCATGTCTGTTTGTGAAATTCACAGCCTAGTGTGTGCTAGGGGAGCTGGTCTCGAATATGGTCAAGAGAAAAACAGTATTACATGACTTATGTTTCATTTAAACCAGGACAGTACCCACCAATATTAAATACCACTTAAAAATAATTAAGTTCCAACTTTAGATATCACCCACAAGTTTGAAAGGAAGTCAAATAATCTTGGAGTTTCTACTATTGTTCTTAAATCGAGAAATCCGGCATTCCCCAACACTGAAGAAAAAGGAGAAAAAGAGTAAAGGAGTGCAATCTCACACTCCTTTCAAGTAGGTAGGTGTGCAGACTTCAATCAAGCTGCAGATGCACTCTTGTTATCACTGCCCTTGGCTATCTGCACTTGACTAACTCCTGGGAAGTGGACAGAGTTGAATGCTTTGTGGCCAGCCCTGCAATTCTGAATTCAAGCAAAGTCCTACGCAGACAAACCTGATTCTTCTAAAGAGGATTTTTGTCCAGTATTTCTACTCTCTCTTGGCCACATTCAGTGTTTTCCTGTTATCTCATTCCCATGGACAACTTTCTCATCTCAATGGCACCATTCATCTAGCCCAGGTCAGATTTCTATACTGATAGATCTAAAACCATAATCTTCCAAGTTTTGTTTCTGCCCCAGGAATGCACAACTATCTTATTGTCTATGTTTTCCTATTTCTGGAATAGTTTTAACACTCTATTAACAATCTCAAGATTTAGACACAGAAACTCAGAAAAGTTTGTATGACTTTCTTAGAAACAAACGAAAAGGTTTTAAAACATAAACTTCTGTTTACCTTCTCATGGTAAATAATTTTCATCACCTCCTATTTTGCAATCCCCTGTTAAGAACATTATAGGCATGTTCTCCCAACATTACAGAAAAAAAATAAGACAAAAACACAACACATGCAAGTTTATTTTAATTGGGTCATTATGCTACATATATTCAAAATGTGCATTGTTATTTCTGAGTGGGTTAAGCTGCTACTCAGATAAAAGTGACAATACAAGTATAAAACAGATAACAAAAGCTAAATTTCAGGGATAGAGGAGAGAAATTTGGAGAATTCCATGAATAAAGAGGTTGGTCAAAGATTTAAAGAGTTACAGCGAAAGAGAAGAAAAAGGACATTAAAGAAACTATCCCATTCACAATTGCGCCGCAGAAAATCAAATACCTAGGAATCAGTTTGACAAAAAATGTAAAGTATCTCTACAAAGAAAACCATAAAACGTTACTTCAGGAAATAAAAGAAGACCTGAGGAAATGGAGACACATTCCCTGCTCATGGATTGGAAGGATTAACATTATCAAAATGGTAATACTCCCTAGAGCTTTATACAGATTCAATGCGGTCCCTATAAAGATACCCATGATGTTCTTCAAAAGAAATTGAACAAACACTCCTGAAATTTGTATGGAATAATAAAACTCCACGAATAGCTAAAGCAATCCTTGGGAAAAAGAAGATGGGAGGTATCACTTTCCCCAACCTCAAGCTCTACTACAGAACAGTTGTAATTAAGACAGTGTGGTATTGGTATAGAGACAGACCTGTAGACCTATGGAATAAAACTGAGTATCCTGAAACACATTCTCAAATATACAACCACTTAATCTTCGATAAAGGAGCAAAACATATTCAGTGGAGCAAAGAAAACCTCTTCAACAAATGGTGCTGGGAAAACTAGGCAGCTACATGTAAAAAAATGAACTTAGACCTCCTTCTAATGCCATGCACAAAAGTCAGATCAAAATGGATTCTAGATCTCAACATCAGACATGAATCTATAAGGTACATCGAAGAAAACATAGGAGAAACGCTCTACGACATTGAAACGAAAAGTATCTTTAAAGATGACACACCACTGACCAAGCAAATGGAAGCAAAGATAAACAAATGGGATTATATAAAACTAAAAAGCTTCTGCACCTCAAAAGAAATGGTGACCAAGATACAAAGACAATCCACAGAGTGGGAAAGGATATTCACCCAATACCCATCTGACAAGGGGTTAATATCCAGGATATATCAGGCACTGGTAGCACTCCACAAGAAAAAAACAGCCAACCCCATCAAAAAATGGGGAGAAGAAATGAACAGAAGCTTCCAAAAAGAAGAAATTCGAATGGCCAAAAGGCATATGAAAAAGTGTTCTTCATCTTTAATCATCAGTGAGATGCAAATCAAAACAACAATGAGGTACCATCTCACACCACAGAGACTGGCACACATCCAAAACAGCAAGAACAACCGGTGCTGGCGTGGATGTGGGGAAAAAAGGGACTCTGATCCACTGTTTGTGGGAGTGCCGACTGGTCCAGCCCTTTTGGAAAACAATATGGGCATTCCTCCGAAAACTAGATATTGAGCTCCCATTTGATCCAGCAATAGCACTCCTGGGAATATACCCTAGAGACCGAAAAACACATAGCAGAAACACTATCTGTACTTTTTATTCATCTCTGCGCTATTCACTATAGCTAGAATCTGGAAACAACCTAAATGCCCGAGAACAGAGGACTGGCTAAAGAAACTGTGGTTCATCTACACTATAGAATACTATGCGGCTGTCAGAAAAGATGAAATTATGAAATTTACCTGCAAATGGATGGACATGGAGACTATCATGCTGAGTGAAATTAGTCAGAAGGAAAAGGACAGATATAGAATGACTGCATTCATTAATACAACATAAATAGATACCAGTGTTTTACCAAATGTGGGAAATGGTAATGGCAGATTAAAACTCACCATTGAATATACACAAAGAGACTTAATTGATAAACTCTAAATACCTGCAGGGCTAGCCACAATGTGTAAAATAAGAGGGAGAGAGATGCAGAGACAGAGAGAGAGACAGAGAGAGAAAGAGAGGAAACTGGGGTACCTGCTATTAAGGCAGCATGGGGGTGGGCGGGAGGGGGTGGGGTACATTGGTGGTGGAAATGGGGCACTGGTGGAGGGATGGGTGCTGGTATACTGTATTACCAAAAACCAATTATGAACACCTTTGTAATTGTATGTTTCACCGTGGTATAATAAAAAATTAAAAAAAAAATAAAAGTCAAATATTATAAAAAAAAAAGATTTAAAGTGTTAGTACCCTGGAGGTAGAGCTTGGAGGTGAGCCTATTAATTTGGGCACCAAGTGAATGAAAAGGGCTGGCTGTTTGTGTGTGTGTGTGTGTGTGTGTGTGTGTTTGTGTGTGTGTGTGTGTGTTCGTGTGTGTTTGTGTATAATATTAATTCATTACACCTAAACAATTCTAATATGGTAATAAAAACAAATAGAATTTCTTTTTAGTAGCTTAGAGAATAAGATGTCAAGTCCAGAGTACCCATAAAAAATTTAGTAAAATATAGCCTTAGGGGAAGAGGCAACTGGTCACTAGTAAACCATTGTCCAGGAGAGCTCCCATTGATGGTTCAGGTTCAATAAACTCAGTATTTCACTGTGTAGTCACTAGTACAGTCAACTTTGAGCAAAATCACTTTCATAGCAATATCCAAGTGTATTTCCAAAAGTCACAGACTAAAAACCAAGATGAAAAAAAGGACTTTGCTCTATTTATAATAGTCCAATGGTATAAACCTAGAGAGAGACTAGAGAGACAAGGAGCTAAAATATTGGAATCTTTGCATCATGAGAAAGGGGGTTGGGGCCAGAGCGATAGTACAGCTGGTAGGGTATTTGCTTTGCACACAACCGACCCAGGTTCGATCCCTAGCACCCTATATGGTCCCCTGAGCAACGCCAGGAGTAATTCCTGAGTACGGCCAGGATTACCCCCTGAGAATTGCTGGGTGTGTCCCACAAGAGCAAAAAATTAAAAAATGAAAAAAAGAATGCGGGTTTAAGTTAAGGAGCTGTCTCTTCAGATCAAGTAGCAAATTGATTTGATTTCAATTCACCAACAGTGGTAAAATTGTTTTCCAAAACATTTATGACAGTAGACTTTAAAAAAAAATATCACCTGTCACATGTTCCTGGAAAATTTTCAGTAATAAGCTGGATTTTTCATAGTTGCAGACATGTTTGGTGAAGGCACAGGTATGTGGGAGTAGGAATATTTGCCTATGCAGACACACTAATGAGCCAGGCAGTTCCTAAGGTCAAGGATCAGAGTTTTACATTGCTGCACAGTAGTGCTTTTTGATCATTTAAACATTCCTTCTGCAAATGTTCACCACATGACTCAGGCTACATATTACAATCTCATTAAACCTTTTTAACCCATCTGATGGTTGACTCTTAAAGTCTCTGTAATTAGATATCACATGCTTTTAAAAAAATGGAAGGTTGATACGTTGGCAAGGCCCTTGCTTTGCCCAAAGTAGACCCAGATTTAATCCTTAGCACTACCCAAAGTGCCCCTAGTATTATCAGAAGTGATTACTGAGCACAGAACCAGGAGTAAGCCCTGAGCATTGCTGGGTGTGGCCCCAAGACTGGCTGAAAATTTTGCATCTAACCTTTCAAATATTTTAACTTTTGATAACATTTTTCCAATGCCCCTTATTATTATTCCAAGTAGAAAAACTGGAGGAAAATAGTTAGTGGAAATTACTCCTCCTACCTGTTTTTATATTATTTTCTTTTCTACCTTGTTTCCATTCTTTGAACAATACTGGATTAACACAACTTGATGAAGTACAGCAGTAATCCAGTATCAACTAAATAAAGTCAAAACTAATGAGTGCTGTTCAAGGTATTCTGTGAATTACATTATGTCTTCAAGGTACTTTCAGTAACAGGTAGTTCACTTTGAATGTTATGGTTCTTTCAACAGGAAGATATACATGAACCACAAAACCCTCCCGTATATTCACACAGGTAAGAACTTGTAGAACTAAGGCTTCAACATGTGAGCAAATTCAATTTTCCACACAGACAAAAACATTTGAGAAGGGACACAGATTCTCATAAAGGAGAGCAAGTATCTTATAAACATGCCTCTGGAATGAAACAATTTTAATTCATTATGCTTAATGTATTTTAAAGATATTTGATCCTGAAACACTGAAAGAAAGTGAGATGGTCTCACTCCAGTTTCTATTAATCTTTACCTACTAGATATGTGGCATTTTTAATATATTATATTGTGCTATGGTGTCCTCATTTGGAAAGTGAAGATTAAAACCACAACCTACCTTCAAAAATTACTGTGAAAATTAAATAAAATTATTCATTTAAGACAAAAAAATAGCTCAGAACGATAGCTCAATAAATGCCAGATATTATTATGCAATGAATTATATTTATGCCTATAATCTGTCTACATAATACCAAAATAAAACTGATGAATCTAAAAATGTCAATTGTGCTTTCGTTCCCGTCACTAACCAGTGAAGAACAAAAAAAATAAACACCTACAAATTTAAAAATCAGCAATGACTTTCTAGGACTCAAATGCTCAAATTGAACACAGGAAACATCTATAAATGCTAATCATTTTTAAAAAAGAGTAGTAAATAAATATGCTGAGTGACCTTTTGTCTGAGTAAGAAAATATTATATAAATATATATAGAGATTGATTGATTGATTGATTGATTGATTGATTGATTGGGACTCCCGGCTTTGTTTAGTAGGTCTAGATTTCCAATGCCTGTTTGTTTCTCAGCTTCCTTGGCTGGAAGCCCAATGCAAGGCCTGTGGATGTGGTGCTACTAAGAGCCTGTGTTGCTAGGAACATCTGGATACCCCTGCTGTACTGAGAGGGACCTCCAGGGATGCACCTGCTATTGTTTAGAGGATCATGTGATGTGGGAAGTGAAACCAGGGTTCAACAACTATATAATTCCAGAGCCCATGTTGTGTGTGTATATGTGTGTGTGTGTATGAAAGAGAGAGAAAGAGAGCCTCAGTCAACAGTTATAGAGAGCCGAGGGTCACCCCTAGCAATGCTCAGTCCAGTTTGGTATGAACTGATAATTTGGTGCTTGGGGCCAAAGGTGTAGCCCACTATGTGCTTAGTGGTCACCAGGGCTAACAAGGTCACCCCCTCTGGTGCTTAAGAGTCAGTGCAGAGTCAGGGATCAAACATAGTCTTACACAAACTGCACAGGCATATAACTGGCCCCAAAAATAATATTTGGAATGGCACAGAGAATAGTTTTAGAATGCTATCTCTGTTATACATCGGTGACAGGTCAAGTTGATCACATGCAATAGCAGATTTTAGCAACAAGAAAATCCTATTATCTCATCCTGGGTTTTCTCTGCTACAAGCATTAACCCTAGTTCAGCCCTTATATCCTCATTTTTGGAAGATTATAAATGTATGGATGAGTCACTAATTTTTTCATTTTATCTGAGTATGGTGGTGTCATTCAGGGCAAGCATAGCTTAAAGCTCCTAAATGGCTTACTGATGGGGATAATAAACATTGAAATAAACAATTTATATGCCTGAGAGTCACAGTGATACCTTTTTAAAGGAGAATAAGTCAAACATTAAAAAACTGAAACTTCCATTTCCTCTTATTATTAATTGAAATGCTTTTCATTAATGGTGATAGAATAAATGTGTTCACTAGGTAGACTGCTAAGTATCCATTATCAAGTGCTGATAAGTGGCAAGAAATTGCCCTTCCTAGAACAGAGCAACCTGAATGCTTTACACACTTTCATCAGTTCAGATAAGGTGCACCAAATTATCTTTCCAAGTACAGTTGTGTCACCTGAATGCAATTAACACCATATTAAGTCTTAAGGCATTTCTACAGGTAATAAATTTAGTTATGGCTCAGTACATTGCAACACTTCTTTACTACAATACTTGATCCACTCACTGAAGTCTGTAGAAAATGCTAAGGAACAAATAAACAAATTCTTCAGTGCAATACAATTACAGAGATCATTTTTATTTGTTTTAGTGATGGTGATTGAACAAGCAGTCAGAGAGGGAAGAGAAGTCAAAATGGCTTTTATGATTACATGATTTCCTCTGGGGTCTGCAAATTTAGCATAAAAATCTTGACATTAAAAGTGACTAAACCAGTCCTTCAAATTTTGTGTTCTTATACTCTTCCCGATACTGGAAATATCAGACATCAAAAACTAATACCCTCGCATATATATGTATACATACACACACACACAAACACACACACACACACATATATATAACAAACTGTGAGATGAATGTGAAGCAGCTCTTATTGATATACAAAAGTACAATGGAGCAATAGAACAGTTGGTGGAAGCTTGCCTTGCATAAAACCAACACAGGTTCTATCACCAGCACTCCATAAATTCACCAGACTCCTGCCAAGTGTGATCTCTGAATGTAGAGAAAGCAGTAATCCCTGAGTACTGCCAGGTGAGGCCCCCAAAATAAAACATCAAAAACTATATGATTATACGTATACAAATGTACACAAAAATAATGTAAAGCTTGTGTTGATACCTTACACATCTAAAACCTTTGCCCATTTAATATTAAACCACATTCACTTTGTTTCTACAAGTTAAAAAGCGATACAAGCAAGTGATTCCATGAAGCTGAAAATATCCTTAATATAGAAGAATAACATAAATATAAATAATTAATTGATTTTACTCTCATCAATTTCAAAATTATCTTTTTTTTCTTTTGATAGTCAAATTTTCTACCTTGTCTTTTCCCTTAACCACCCTCAAACTAAATATAGGCAACAAATGTGGAATACACAACATAAGAAGCAAATATTACCATTAAGATGGTACTATCAGTCAGTAGATGAATGAAAATATACAGTGGCTTAGTTGAGAGTTTTGCCTAAGTACGAATTCTTTTGAAGTAACTGTATGTCTAGATTACATATTTTATGGTAATAAAGTTGTACTCAAAGATTTATGACAGTAATACTGACTGTGACATTATCTAAAATAAATACTAAATGAAAAACAAATCTTTAGCAGTTATAAAATATTATGATCTAAATTCATCTTTAGACTTGATAACTCACAAGTCTGTTGGTGATTGATACTGATTTTGGAGGACTGTAAGTTACAGATATTGACCAGACTATGATTGACCATTTATGATCTAAATAATAGCCATAGTGCTATTTTTATTTTTGGTGCATGGAGCACTTGACGGTTCTCCTGGCTGTCCACTCAGGGCAGGACTTAAAGGAATATCTTGGATGCCAGGAATTGAACCTGGTTTGACTAAGTGCAAAGTATATATATTGATATACAAAAGTACAAGCTCCCTACCCCTTTTTCCCATGACAGAAGCTAGTTTTCAATGTCTATTGATACAGACTGATATTTTCCTGAGTGGCTACTACAATACTTAATCAACAGCGCACTTAAAGGGTAAGTGATCAAAACTATATATTCATCTTGTATTTTTGTTTATTTTCAGAAAGTTATTTACTCAAATTCTTCCATTAGACTATGAGGAAATTCAATCTAACCCATGTGAGGATACCACATGTGGGCACCTTATCTAGGTGTTCTGGTCAATATCTGTAACTTACAGTCCTCCAAATCAGCATCAATCACCAACAGACATATGAGTAAACAAGTCTAAAGATGAATCTGTTCCAATAAAACATCCAGCTCTATATTTACCCCTACAAGTCATCTGTATCATACTCCTTCTGAATTCCTGATGCATATAATTCATAACCATGAAACAGATTTCATTTTGAGCTACCTAAAACAGGGGCCCTACATTTTGTATCAATATATAATTGTAACATATGTCCCCTTAAAGAAAAGTGATCACTTTGCTTTAGAAGGAAAAATATGCAAGGCATTGGGCTTATGAATACCTACAAAGGCAAATAGAAAGTCTGAAAAATCATTATATATTAATAAAAATAATTCCAGTATGTTTTTAAATGTATCAAATCATTAGGTTCAGGGATGTGGCTCAGGAGACAACTCAAGCTTTCCGTGTGCAACATCTCAGGTTCAATCACATAGAGCTACATGAAACTCTATCCCAAATCCACCCATTTCACTGTTTTCACCAACAGTGTATGAGGGCTCCTTCCCCCCACCATACTCCTGACAGTGATTATTTATTATTGTTGTTTTTTTGATACAGATCATAATCAACATCAGTGTTATGTGTTAATCACCACAGAGGTTGGCACAGTGCAGGCTGCAAAAGCTTCGGTCTATAGTGTTAGGGCCCAATAAGGTAATTCTTGATTTCTGGTATAATGAGAGTTGTAAAGAGAATACAAGCATTATATTCAGTAGGCTAGGAGCTATAGTGATCTCATTGGCAATGTTTGAGGAGATGTGTGGTATCAGGGATTGAACTCAGGGCTCTGAACATCCACAACATGTACTCTACCTTTTGAGCTCTCTTCTGGGCCTCCATCTAGGTATTTTCTGGTTTCAGGTATTGTATCCAAGGTTTATGTTTTGGCTTTAGTTTTTGTGTATGATGTTACATGGTGATCTAGGTTTATTTCCTTGCATGCGACAACATAATATTCCCACTACTAGTTGTTGCAGAGTGCCTCCTTTCTCTAGTTTATGATTCTGGTTCTTTTGTTTTAAGATGCAAACCTAGAGGTCCTCAAGCATTGCAGAGTGTGGCCACAGAGGCCCTCAGTACTGCGGTGATGTGGACAGTTCTTAGCACCCCACAGTCTAAGAACATATTTGGGGCTTTGTATAGAACTGCCTGACCAGTTGTTTCTGAATCACTCTTGAGATACCCTCAAGCACAACTTGAAAGGTCCTCTTGCGCACAACTTGGAAACCACAACTTTCCCAATGCATAAAGAAAAGACATATACAAAAACCTCCTAAGATGAGAGCTAAAGATAGTTTTTGTAGGTAGCCACATGCTAGTCTAATGAAAAAAGCAGAAATTTTCTTTTCAAAAAATAGAAAAAAATATTTTAAAAGCAGAAAAGTGGATGGATAGAAAAAGTCAAGTGATGTTAACGTAGAAAAGAGCAGTGTTACTTGCTTCTGCCTTGCGTCTGAACCTAAGGAGGAGATTAAGGATTGAGAAGGTATCAGAATGTCTGGTGTTAACAGCTGTGAACAAGTTGGGGACAGTAGCTGAAATAAGAAATGCGAGTTATATATTTAGTTGGGGTGGGTTACGAGAAGAGCTAATTTTAGACAAGTTGACTTTGAGATCATTATGGAACATACTGTTAAGACTACTCCTAAATCTAGAAATCAGTGTAATGATTCACTCTAAAACTATTGCACCAGAGTTCAATGGCATATAGATGGTAATTGAAGCATAGCAAGTGTGATCACTTTGGAAGAAAAAGTCAAGTGAAATTTAGATTATTTAATGGGTAAAAATCAATATAGGAAACTATGGAATGTGAGTATAGGCAAGATAGGATAAAAAATTCAGTAGGTTGATAAAAAGAACTATGAAAGGAAGAGGATTCCAAAAGAGAGTTGGGTCAGAGAAACAAGGAAGAGTGCAATTTATTAAGAATAATTCTGCAATTTTCAAATGCTACAGAAAAAAATTTAACTCAAAAATTTCCATTGAGCTCAGCCTTTATTTTTCTCACATAAAATATTTGATGTAGTTTGTCTCACCTAAGCTTTTAGATTTCTATTAATTTCAAAGTAGACCCTGCTCAATTATAGCAATTGTGTCTGTTGAACATTTAAGATGAGTTAAGTACTATTTCATTGTTATGCCATTCAAAATAAATTAATTAAATAAATAAATTTATTTAATTAAATAAATTTAATTAAATAAATTAATTAAACTTCCCCTAAAATTTAAGATTCAAAAGAACTGTCATAATAAATTCCATCTAATAATTATTAGTTTATCATTTGTTTTTATTTTGAAATATATATGTATAACGAGGAACAGCTATATTAGTAATAACCTTGATTTATAAATGTATAATAAATGGCCATTGGTTAAGGGCTTATATATTTTATTGATTTTGTTCTAGCATTTTGGTTTTGGGGCCAGTCCCCACAGTTCTTAGGGCTTACTCTTGACTTTATGCTTAGGGACCACTCCTGGAGGGACCATATGCGGTGCAAAGGATAGAACCTGGGTGAACTGCTGCAAGACAAGGACTCTGCCCATTGTACTTTCTTTCTGTTCCTAGGAATTATGCATTTTATCTTTTTAATTTTAATTTTTATTGCTTTTTTGGGCCACACCCGGCAATTTCAAGGGTTACTGGTTCTGCTCTCTGGAATTACTTCTGGCAGTGCTCAGGGGACCATATGGGATGCCGGGGATCGAACCTGAGTAAGGCAAATGCCCTACCCACTGTGCTGTTACTCCAGCCCCTAACTCATACTTTTTTATTTTAAATTTTTTATTGTACCACCGTGAGATGTACAATTACAACGATGATGTTCATGTTTGCGTTTCAGTCATACAACGTTCCGATTCATGCATTTTAGTACAGATTCTATACTTGAGGCTTGAAAAGCACAGTCAAAGCAAATAATCATTTTACTTTTTTATAGAACATCTTATTATATCACATTATTCAGAGTTATCATTTTTAAGTAGATGTAAACAACTTTAGAGCTTTATATAATTAAAACTTTTCCACTTTGTGCATGATTCTTTAAAGCCTTGATCAGTCTGTAAATTAAGTAATGAAGCAAAAAGCCCATTTTTTCTAGTTCTGCCTGGAAGCCTTTGTTTCTAATAAAAAGGCATCTTTTATAAATAAAAATAAATGCCTTAAAGAATTGACTTCTCCAAACGTCCAGAATAATAAACTAGTTATTGTGCTTCCTGAGAACATTCAATACTTTCTAAGTGCAAAACAGAGAGGGAATTTGTTAATCCCTCCTGCACTATTATATCTTTGTGTTTAACCACACTGATCTATGTATTATTTCAGTAGCTGGATGGCAGGAGTAGGTATGTACCAAATTGACTCTTGAAACAGCTGCGGATATTTGCTATATATTTGTCAAAACTTACCACATCCAGCGGAAGATAAATCCAGGGCATAGTCAACAAAATGCAAACATCTAACAAATGTAGCAGAGTAACTAGAAGAAATCATAAAAACATGGATTATATATGTTGACTGAAGATATTTTATATTCTATGAATAAAATAATTTGTCATTAATATTACTACAAAAATCTGTAGGTATCCAAATTTAGATAAGGCCATTCCTAAGGAATAAGTAAAAATCAATAGTCATCACTACAAGTATGACATGATGTGATGATTTCAGGAATAACTGTTCATTATTTTATTTCACACCTTTAAAAAATAATTCATTTATTATTTATTTTGTTTTGAGAGGAACCACACCTCACAGTGCTGAGGATTTATTCTTGAATTTGTCATCAAAGGTCACTCCTGGTGGTGCTCAGGGGACCAACTATGGTAATAGAGATCAAAGTGGCGATGGTCACATGAAAGACAAGTCACTTAACCCTGTGTTATCTCTGGCTCACTTCATGCCTTCAGTAGATCTACCCTAGTTTCAAGCTATAATACACAGCACTAAGGGAGTCCTATAGAAACATGCCATGGCCTCACCCTTCAGAACTATACAAGAATGCTCTAAGTGAAGAACTATATTAAGAAGAATTTTGGCAAGAGACTTTATGGCATAAAACTACCTACTCAGCAATTATCATTTTTAAAACTGTTTTCCTTCCTTTACTTGATTCCCAACCTGTTAGCTCCACTCATAATTTTGAGATAGTGACACTGAGTCCCAGTTCCAAACAGTGAATTGTAATTGGTAGAAGGTTTTGCCCTGTACTGAATCCTTCAAGGACTGGTTTCCAGCTGGTGTTCAGCACAGGACTGGTTTTCAGCATGACCACATAACAGTTTATTCTTTAAGATAAGAACATTCTTTGTGAGTCTTCAGAAAATAAAACAAAACAACAATGAAAACATTCTCATTAATAATTATGAATATTATATAAAAAGAGATTGTCCCTCTTACTCTACTAGATATTGCTGTACATGGTATTTGGTTCTATCACTGACATTTTTAGCCCACTATATATATATATATATATATATATATATATATATATATATATATATATATATATATATATATATATATAATTTCTTGTTCACTTGTATAGCTTGTATCACTTGTCTTCCCATTGTTCATCGATATTCTCATGCGGGCACCAGTAACATCTCCATATGTCCTGTCACATGCTAGTGTAACCCAAGGGAATATACTTGCTCCATGAACATGAAGAGCCTCAAACCATTTCTTCAGGTCACGGGAATGAGGTCTATACCTGTTACTGGTATTTGCCATATCAAATACAACTAGGGTAGCTTGCCAGGCTCATCCATGAAGGTGGGATACTCTCGTAGTAGCTTCTTATCTCGTGTATGTATTGATGAACCTTTGTGGCCATGCGAGATTGGGAGAGATTGGCTTTTCTCTTGGGTGGAGCTCTGATGAGCTGTGAAGTCTGGATGTTGAAAATGGCTTCCCTCGTGGTGTGGGGGGGTTCCTCTGGCTTCTTGCAAGGCTCTGTTGAGATGGTGGGTCAGGGCTGGAACCCCCTTTCATCCTGGGTACCTCATGATCAGCTGGGAACAGGGAGAGCCAGTAGCAGCTTTGCGCCGTAGATCTGAGACTCTGGATCAGGCATACCTGGGCTTGAAATAGACGGCTGTTGGGTGGGACTCTGATGAGCAGGACTTGTGATTAGCTCCTTTGCTGGGTGGAGCTCTGATGAGCTGTGGAGTCCTGGTGTTGAAAACGGCAGCTCTCATAGTGTGAGGGTTCTTGTTATGCTAGATAATAAATTGCCAAATAGTTTAAATCCTATAAATCAAAGTTTTCCACTCAATGATACCTAAAAAGTTCTACCAATAATAAAAACAATTATCTAAGTAATAGAGAATGAGAGTAGAGAGATTTGCTATGTTTCTGGTAATTAGCTCAGAGTTAAACCTAGTCAATCTCTTTTTAGTTCAATGACCATCACATGTGTAGTGCCTTATCAACAATAGTTTTGTTAATAATAGGTCCTTCTACACATTCATTATATTTATTTAAGAGGCATCATCTCTACTAATAATCAAAGAAGAAATTAAGCATTCAAAAAGAAACAGAATTTTACCTTTAAAAAAACTGAAAAGAACACCTGCAATTACAAAAGAAGGAAAACAGAATATACAGCGAAGAGGCTGAAGTGACAGATTCCACCTTTTGCATAAAGACAGAGCGGGGGCTTGGAAGAGGTTTTTCTGTTTTGTTTTCTCAGCTGTGAGACATACAGTGAGAGCTGTTGATGAAAGGGTTTCATGTTCCAACATCCAATGCTTCAGCAGCAAAATTTCCCATCAATAGTCTACATCCCAGGCTATGTCCTCCAGCCAGCCTCTCTCTCTATGGCAGACAATTTTCTCTGTCTGTCTGTCTGTCTGTCTGTCTGTCTGTCTGCCTGCCTGCCTGCCTGTCTGCCTGCCTGCCTGCCTGCCTGTCTGTCTGTCTATCAATCTCCCTCTTTCAGAATTGGGTTTGCAATACAAGTACTGAATGGGTATCATGCATTACATTTACCTCTTGTCAGCATTCAATTCTTGTCTAGACTGATCATTTTCAGCCATCATTGTCATCATGGTATCTTCTTTGTCCTGAGTGTCGACCCCTCGCACTTACGTTAAGTTTCCAGCCATGGATCAGTCTGTCCTCCTGGCCCTCCTTTATAACTGGCTTTGGGTACTAGTCTCCTACCTGCTATATATTTTTAATATCCTGCACATGAGTGCGATTATTCTATGTCTGTCCCTCTCTTTCTGACACATTTCACTCAGCACAGTACTCTCTCTGTCCATCCATGAATATGCAAATTTCACAACTTATGTGGAAAGAATTTTTTTTTGAAAATAATAAAACTAGAAAGAAATTGAGAGTCCTGTTGTAGCACAAAGGCATAAGGCCCTTGATCTTTTGAGGTGCAAATTCTGAGTTTTTAAGAGGTGGAGAAAATGAGCCACACCTTGAAGCAGACTGAGACACCACCCGCAGAGAGAATGAAGCCCTCAAAAAAGGAGGACTAAATTATTTGAAAGTACCAATTAGAAGGTGAAACCTCTTTCCTGTGACAAAATCACGTGACTTTTATGTATGCAGAAAAATCCAGAAATCCAGGTGGGAATTCTCTCTCTCTCTCTCTCTCTCTCTCTCTCTCTCTCTCTCTCTCTCTCTCTCCTCTCTCTCTCTCTCTCTCTCTCTTTTTCTTCTCCTTCTCCTCCTCCTCTTCTCTTTCTCCTCCTGACTTGGAGAGGAAATAAATGGAAATATAAATTAAAGATCCCCCAAAGGCAAAATTTTCAGGCCATAAAAATGAACAGGACGTAGATTATATAGAGTAACAAAAGCCAGAACTACAGCCTGCCACCCTACTAGAGCCTCAGAAGAAGCCATAAAAATCTCATGCACCACAACTGCAGCCATTGTCAAAGTCCGGACCCCACAGCTCATCAGGAACCCCACCCAAGAGTAAAGCCAATGTCAACCCCAGGTATGTGGGTCTCGTCAGCTAAAGTCATCAGGCTTTTTATGGAGATGGGGCTGGGGCCCTTTCCCTACCTCTGGCCCTTCCAAAAGGCCTGAAAGACCTACCCACAAACTGCTTCCAGTGCTGTTGACCATGATCCAGAGGCACAGACACAAGGCAACTGGCCTTGCAACTGGCCAAGTGATATCTCAAAGCCTGGTCTACTGATGTACCAGGTATCCCACCACATTTTGTAGAATTAAGTATGGGGCATACAATCACAAGTGTGTGGTCATGATGTCTGATCTGTGGAAACATACCTATTATTTCTTATACAGTGGGCCCAAATGGCACAGTGGGTTCAGTTGAGATTTATTAATCTCTATTGACTTTCATCAAGATCAGACCACTGTCTCCTTCATGCAGAGTTCTACTTAACACAATGAGGATAAAAGGCTGCAAAGTTTAAGAAGAAACCACCAAAACAACCACCAACTGGGAACACTTGGGCACCATTGCAGCAACAGGAGAAGATGCTATCATTGGCGACATCGATGCAGAATATCGACATCGACATCGATGTTGACTGGTCCATGATTGCGCAAATAATGCCGAGAGAGAAAAGGACACAAAAAGGGCGCCTGTCTTCAAAAACCCTCGAGCTCATCCACCAACGTGGTAAGGCATGATCCTCAGGCGACCAGATACTAACATCCAAGCTTGCAAATCAGTGTAGAGAAGCGGTAAAGGAAGACCTCAAGGACAGAAGAGCAGTAGTGCTGGAGGATACAGCAGAAGCCGGAAAAAGCATTCACAACACCTGCCTGTCCTTCACCAACTATAAGACAAAAATGACTGCCCTCTGACATCCTGATGGATCTATCACATCTTCCAGAAAGGAAATGGAGAAGATTATCCATGACTTCTACTCAGATCTCTTTGATAGCCACATCCAATTACCCACATACCAAATTCTACAGGATGGACATGTCATTCCCAACATTCTCCCTTCTGAAATCCAACATGCCATTTCTTCGGTTAAGAAGGGAACAGCATCAGGCCTAGACAAGATCAAACCTGAACACCTGAAGAATCTGCTGTCAGTACTCATCAATATACTAGCTCGACTCTTCACATGCTACCTGACCGAATGTAAGGTGCCTTCCCAAAGGAAAACTAGCAGGACAGTTCTCCAGTTCAAGAAGGGAGACATACACAACATTAGCAATATCGCCACATCTGCCTGTTGTCCGTCATCTACAAACTATTCACTCGAGTCATCCTGAACAGGATTGGCAGAACATTAGATGAAGAATAACCATGCGAGCAGGCTGGCTTCTGAAAAGGATTTGGCACAATAGACCATATCCACAGGATAACCAAAATCATTGACGTCTATAGAGAATTCAAGATGCCACTCAGTCTCACGTTCATTGATTTAAAGAAAGCCTTCGATTCTGTGGAGACTGAAGCAGTCATAGAAGCCCCTAGTCAAATAGGGCATTCAAACCCAATACATAAAGGTCCTTCATGAACTATATCACGGTTTCACCACTAGGATCTCACCATTCTACAGGGAAGTGATCATCGAAGTCAAAAGAGGGGTTCGGCAGGGTGATACCATTTCACCAAAACTCTTTAGTGCCACACTCGAAATCATCATGCAACAATTAGAATGGGAAAGAATGGGAGTGAAGATAGACTGCTGGTAACTACACTAGCTACGCTTTGCTGATGACATCGTTCTAATAACATCAAACATCAGCCAAGTGGCACAAATGCTGGCAGACTTTGACTGAGAATGTGGAAGGATAGGTCTATGGCTGAATCTCAACAAAACTATGTTCATGAGAAATGAACTAGCTCCAGAGGTCCCATTCACTCTCAATGGAATAAACATCTCTGAATGCAACAGCTATGTGTACCTAGGTCGAGAAGTCAACATGATGAATGACCTGAAACCTGAGTTGTGCAGGAGGAAAAGAGCTGCATGGACTTCCTTTAAAAACATCAAAACAATAGTGAAAAGAACAAAGAACCTCTGGCTATGGGCACACCTCTTTGACTCCACCATTCTCCCTGCATTGACATATGCTTCAGAGACCTGGACCTTATGAAAGCAGGATGAGAATTCCATTCGGGTCTCCCAAAGAGGAATTGAAAGAGCCATGCTTGGAATATCACGTGTCATTCAAGTAAGAGAGGGAATCTGGAGTTCCGACCTCCATCACTATTCTAAAATCAAGGACGCTGTCTCATCTGCCAGAACATCAAAAATCAGATGGGCTGGTCACATAGTGCGATCTGGAGATGACCATTGAACTAGAGCCATTATCGATTGGATCCCGCGGGATCCATGCAAGATGGCGTCCACCTGCAAGATGGTCAGACTTCCTTATCAGGATCCTAAACAAACAGTTCGAAGCTCTTAATATTCCCGAAACAGACAGATGCCATTGGGCTACACTGGCACATGATAAGGTCAAATGGAAACATTACTGGAGCCCGCTTGAGCAAATTGATGAATAATGGGATAACAAGTGATCAAGTGATTGACTTTCATCTAAGAATATATTCATCCACCATATTTAGAAAACTAGTTCTAAATAAAATTTAGCTCTAAATTTTCAAACATTTGAAGCAAGTATTATCTATGGTGCAGTGGTGGAGGTTTTGGGGTTGACTGTTAGAAACCCAACACATTTTAGAGACTAAAAAAGTGAATGCAATCACAGATATCAGCCAGATTTTCACATAATAACGGAGAAAAAAAAAGTCATGATTTTATCAATACCATTCTCATATATGGGCTGTAATAGTCTCTATAATTAGTGGCAAGCAAGGGCATGGGGGAGTGGAAAGTGAGGGGTTTTGGTGTGGGAGCACACTGGTGGTGGGACTGATGCTGAGCAGTGAATCTTTCTAGCAATTGTATTGTGAAAAAATGTTTTACTTTGTAAATCATGGTGTTTAAATAAAGTAAAAAAA
Organism: Cryptotis parvus; assembly: GCA_021461705.1. Lineage (NCBI taxonomy): Eukaryota > Metazoa > Chordata > Mammalia > Eulipotyphla > Soricidae > Cryptotis > Cryptotis parvus. The sequence goes on from JAJIBD010030575.1 coordinate 130,714, forward strand.
AGCACTAAACTCGAGTTGTGTGGGTTTTACTCTATGCACTGTCATGGTATTATAATTACCCAAACTTTAAGAAAATTATAACTTTTGAAGTATAACTTATACCAATAGTAAGTACAACTTTATATTTATATCTATATTTATAATAGAAAGTATAAATTCCTATTTTATGAAAATAGAACAGGTATGTAAGAATAGCAAGTCTTAGGAATTAAAAATATTGTTTTAAAAGAATAGGTAAGATAAGAGACTAAAATATTGATCTAGGTGTAGAAATGTAGAACAAAGATTTGAAAATCGTCTCTTAAATTATATAAAATGAGTGGAAAATAAAACGGAAGAAATACAAAACACAAGTGCTTTCCCTCTGTGTTGGGTATTAGTACTTTCAAATATTTATTTATTTACTTAATTTTTTTTTTGCTTTTATGGTGGTCTCATCAGGCTGTTCTCAGTGGTTATACCTGACTCTGCACTCAGGAATTATTCTTGGCAGTGCTAGGGGAATCAAATATGAGATGCCAGGGATTGAACCCAGTCAAACCCAGGTTGAACCCAAGTCAAACCAGGTAAGCTAACAGCTCTACTGGCTGTACTCTCACACTGATCCACCAAATATTTTCAATCTACAATCAAGACCTCATTATCTTTTTCAAGTTAACTTTTCTCCTAGACCTGTCTTCCAATATCTCCTTGTAAATCAAACTTCCTACTCATAGCATTGTAGTGTTATACTCGAGTGAAGTCTCATAATTTGTCTTTTCTTTGTACAATCTCCTAATTACCCTGACGAACAGAAAAGTATTTTTATACTGTGGAAATGTACATGCGGAGTTTGTATGTTTTGGAACGTAGCCCAGTAAAACTGTAATAACATAACCCATTAATGTTTAGTTGTTTACATGCATCTCAGGCAATTATGGGTGTCTTTCAGGTTTAACGAGTACTACAAAAAATCATCTGAGGATTTGTAGTAAAGTAAGTACTAAGAGTTTCTTTTGATGTTGAGCTCGGGAAATGCTGCACCTTTGAAGAGAAGGGATCTTTTTTTTGTTAAAGACAAATAGTATCTACATATTTCTGTGAAGCTGTGAAAAAGAAATGATAGCATCTCTATATTTTACGAGCATTTCACATACACTTTTATAATTATTACAATCTTGCTTGAAAGTAATTTTCACATTGCTATGGTTTTACTATAACTTAATTTTAAGCATGGTCCATCTCAACAAAACCATTAGTGAACAAGTGTCAGAGTGACTAGGATCTACCTCAAAAATATCACAATAATACAAAAGCAACCACATATAGACCAGATCATTTAGTTTGCTATTTGGGAACAAGCCAAATTAAACCCACTCAATTAAAAATAAAATCACTACAATAAAAATGTATGGTCTAGTCAATAAAATAATATCAAAATTTAAATCTCCAAGTGCACATCAGTGTTAAATAAAGCTAAAACCACTCCAAAAATCATAAGAGAGATAGAAAGGAGAGCAAGGGCGGGGAAGCCCCAAAAGGATAAAGTACAGCAGGGAATATTCATCTTGTAAACAAATGATCTGGGTTCAATTCCTTCCACATGTGATCTCCAACCATCACATGATCACCAGGAATGATCCCTGAGCACAGAGTTGGGAAAATACCTGAGTACAACCAGGTGCTCTTTTTTTATTTTTGCTTTTTGGGTCACACCGGTGATGCTCAGGGGTTACTCCTGGCTCTGCACTCAGGAATTACTCCCAACCAGGTGCTCTTTGCCCCCAAAACTCATAACAAATTACATTTAAAGAAAAAGTTGCTTTTGCTAGAGAGATAGCTCAATGGGCAGGAGCTTATGTTTGCACACCCTAAACTTGGGTTTGAAACCAACTACCACATGGTCCCAAGACTACCACTAGCACAGAGATGGGAACAGCTAAAGTTGGGAGAAAGACCCCAAGCATTGCCAAATGTGGCTCTGCCTCAATGTTCCTCCACACCTGCAATTTTTTTCTCTGCAGTTTGAAATTATGCAAATAAAATAACAACTCTGTCTATACTTAGTCATATGTCATAATTTCCCCTCAAATACTAAAACATCCGAGAGGAATGTGTGTGTGTAAGAGAGAGAGAGAGAGAGAGAGAGAGAGAGAGAGAGAGAGAGAGAAATTCATTCCTTTTCACCAAAACTGTTTCTGATAACTCTTTCATGTTTTAACCTTCAGCTTAAAAATTGCTATCTTATTGTGGGAAGACTTCATAGAAATATCAGAATATCAACTAAGCAGTAAAACGTAGAAAATTTAACATTTTGGGATGATGTTGGTTGCTTTTTATATAGATTGGTTTAAAATGTTATAGAAAGCTTCCTGTTGGTTGTAGACATCCTTCAAGATGATTTACCAATCATTTTTAACTATTTTCTGTTTTAGATGCTCTTCTGTAGAAGTGTCTACAACTAGCACTTTTTCTTCATCTTGTGTGTGTGTGTGTGTGTGTATGTGCATATGTGTGTATCCTACCCTGCAGAGCTCAGGGGTTATAAGTAGTTTTGGGGACTTGCAGGGGTTTACCACATTAGGCAAGCACCTTACCACCTGTATTATCTAGCTGGACTTCATATAAGAAAATTTAAGATCCAATTTCAGAATAAAAGTAACTGCTCTCATAATTTTTTCAAATATTTCAATGGCACATGTTTTCATCATGCTTGCATTTATCTATCCAGAATGTCCATATATAGAGGTTTGCTAGATTATAAAATTTAAAAAATTAAAAAAAAAACTTATCACTTTGCAAAATAGTCACTATTGCCTTCAGTTAGATATGCTGCTTGTTATTATAGTTACATATAACCAGTGAAATGTATTACATGAGTAGAAAACCTGCACAGTGTTCTGTGTAGCAGTGGTATCAAGGTATATCAAAGTCTTTCAAAGGAATATCAAAGGATATCAAGGCTGCTGCTCAAATACACTATAACAATTTGCGATTTCGGTAGAGGTCACACATTTATAACTTACTTTTCAAATGAATTAATATAGGCTCAAGTTATATATAATGTAATTTTAATATAAAAATAAATGCTTAAAATTGCTACTTTAAACTTTATGATCACTTTTTTTAGAAGATGATAGCTCATTTTATAGATAAAAAACTGATGCTCAAGATGTTTGATAAATTTTCTCAATACTATCCCTTTAGTATTTGAAGCAATCAGATTTAAATGAGATTTTTCTAGTTTCAAAATCCACGATCTATCACAAAGACTAGAAGAAGAATTAGAAATTTTGAGCATTTTGATGGGAAAGATCTTTGGTAGTGATCACAGAACTAAACCCATGAGGAGAGTACGTATATTTGTTGAATCTCAGAAAGATACTAAGTGAAGTGAAACAGTCAAGCTGTAGTGAAGTTTAGAAATAGAACAGTGCAGAAAAAATGATTCATCCCAAAGTATTAAGCAAAATAAAAAATCATGAGAGATATCATTTATTATCACCTATGCATGTAGATATCTATTTATACTCATGGATTTCAACAGTACAATTAATATAAAAGCATATAAAAGCATAATATAAAAGAAAACATAAATTAACAATCTAATTTCATCTATTTAAATACTAATATTGTAGACGGAATTTAATGAATTTAATATTTGTGTAAATTCTAATATATACAATGCCTTATAATTATATAAATAAAAAAGATGATAAATATAATAGTAAAATATTGTATTTAGAATTAAATGCAAAATTTACTCAAAATATATAGCTTGCTCATCAAGAAAACAGTAATGTTACTTGCATAAATACATGCCAGAAAAGCTTCTTTTCTGTTTATAAAATATTCATTAAATTATAAAATACAGAGACTACCTATGCTCACTCAGAAGTCGAAATGGGCAATTACAAATTTTCCATAAGTCACCTTTCAATTATCTTATAAACTATTCTCTTCATCTGAAATAACTCTTATTCAGAATCTTACCACTATAAACCATACTACCTGTATAAATAATATTATACAAAACATTTTCTTTTGTTTCTATACACCTATAAATATGTTCTATTTATAAGCATCACGTGACAAAATTTATCTACAATACTTCATGTAGCAGTATTTACTCAACAATTTTATCATGCTTTTAATAAGGATAAAAGATAGAGACTATACTATATTCTATTATATAAACATCAAAATTTATGTAACCCTTCTACTGCTGATAGGCATTTGGGATTAGGACTAGTACATTATGTATCATGCTGCAATAAATATTTTGGTCAAATCCTCTCTTCACATGTTTGATTTATTATTATGTATTCATTTATACAGAGAGGTGTAATTGCTGGGCTATATCATTTGCTATGCCTAACTTTTAGAGATGGTGTCAATTTGTCAAAGTTTTATAAACTTTGACCTTTAACTTACCTCCACGAGCAGTTAATGTTATTTCCAATTGTCAACTACAGTCTTAATATCATTATGTAGTTTAAAAATAATTAGACACTTTGGTCTGGTAAAAAGGTATTTAACTATAATTTTAATGATCCTGATTCCTAATAATCAATTTTTATAGTTGGATTGCTTTATAGTTGTATTTGCCCTTTAGCTATTATCTTAGGAAATATCTCTCAATCTCGCTGACCACTTGAAACTGCTTTATCTAACATTTTCTTATTTTGCATGATTTTATATACATTATTTTTTTATTATTTTTGTCTTATTATCATAAGATCTTTTGATAATAAGCTATGTCTCCAAAAGTTGATAATGACTTTTTCCTTAGACTACATTTAAATAGTATATGTCATTGCATCAAAAAGTAACTGCCTAACAATAAAACAATGAAATCCATAAAAGACCTATTTGTAGATAACTGTAAATCAGTGGTAAGACAAATTTTAAAAGAACTGAATAAACAATATGTCATAGAGTGCAGTAAACTCAATATAGTTAAGGGAGAACTAAGCACAACTGTTGCTTAGATTCCATGAAATCTAAATTTTAAAATAGTGAGCATATCATATAGGGTTGAAATATGCTGATAATATAATTTTATTTAAATATAATATAATAAGCAATATTGAAGAAGTTGAAATAAGTTGATAGCATGTACCAAAACTTATAATAAAATCAAAGTATTTCAGACCAAAATATTAGTGGCACAGGATAGATAAGTCAACTAACAAAATAGAACAGTGAGTCCAGAAACATCCACATGTGTATTCACCCTTGATTTATGATGAAGGTAATAAATCTGCTACGGAGCAGCTGGGAAAGGAATGCATTTTCAATAAATGGCATTAGGTCAGCTGACCAGCCAAATGAGCACATGCTGTTCTCAATTTTCCTTCCTTAACAATCTTTCCATAGCAGCACTTATAAAGATAACACACTTTAAATGGTTGTCTAATAGTTCATTGTATGAATATAACTGAACTAATTCAACAAGTTTCATATTAATCAATTATTAGCTTGTGTTCATTTTTCCCCTGTGGGCATTTTGCAAGTATATCTGTAGTGGAACATTCTATAAATAACAAGCTGAATCTAAAAGTGTGTGAATTTAAACTTAATGATGTAGTTCTCTCCAGAAGATCATGAGGATTTGTATTATCAACCATTTAAGAAAGAGCTGACTGTAAAATTAGTTAGATTTAGATTAAAAACTAAATCTTTCAAATTTGTTCTATTTACTGTTCATGACTCACAGAAGACTTTTTGAATAAATTTAATCCCATTAAACACCAATAGGTTACACTGAAAGGGATTCCACCTCTGCAGAAGTTAATAGAAGACCTGACAGAGCAAACAGGGTGAACTATTCTATATAGATATACACTAAAATTGGTCATTGAGCACTTCATAGAAGCACAGAAATACTCTTCTGAAAGAGAATAACATAGGTTGAGGGTCCAGTCTCAGAATCAGTGGAAACGCTAATTCAAGAAGCATTACTTTGCAAAATAAAGTGGCCTTAATTTCAATGCTGATTAAATTATACCCAATTGCAAGAGATTGAGAAAAGCCTCTGGTCACCAAAGAATTCTAAAGCACTGAATAATGTGTGGGGTTTAAATAAGTGGGTCATTGTCTAGGGTGCAAAATCTCATTAATGCTTTTCAATGGGATGGCATTTTTGCAACTGGATTGTACTTTATTGCATCCAAGCAATTCAGCTATTGCTCTCCTCCTTGAAAATATGATTCTTCTCTCTCAAATTATACAAATTCCCTCCTATCTTCCAGGCTCCTCTAAAGTCCTATTTTCTTCCTAAACACTCACTAGAAGTATATTCCATAGTGACAGAATTTTTTATAGTGTTCTTCCATTATTTTATACCTAACTGCATAATGCACACTTATTGACTTAGGCAGAAGTTACTCAGACTATATGAGATGGTGCACTTTCAGTATAACACACACTTTAATGATATATTTAATCTCTGCAGTTTAATCCAAAAGTAAGTATTAATAACCCAATTTTTCAGATACAAAAAATAATTTAAAGATATTCTGTGCTTTACTTGATCACACACCTACTTATATGGAGCTCTTGAATTGAAATTTGACCTGGTTGTATTTCAAAGTCATGAAACACAATTTATTTCTAAAGATAATAAAGTGTAGGGTTTTTTTTTTCACATGTAGGTAGCAACAATTACATTTACTTTTATATGTGATGGTTGAGAGGCCAAAGACTTTAGGAGCTGACTAGAAAGTAGACTTGCCATCATGAATGCTGCTCTGCACATCAGTCTCTTCTTTATTCTGTTTTTATCTGGGGGCGAGTTACACCTGCAAGTTCTCAGGGTTTACTCCAGACACTGTGCTCAATTATGACTCCTTATAGGGCTCTTGGAACCTTTTTGGGGTGCAGGGAATAGATTTTAGTTGGCCACATACAAGTCAAGGACCTTACCTGTTGTAAAATCTCTCAGCCCAGTCTTTCATTTCAGAAATGAGGATGTTTGCCAAAATCTATCCAACTTCACAAAGTTGCAAAGAAATACCTTTCTCAAAGAGAAGAGTATAGGATGTGAAACCGGTCTTGGGCTCAGTCTGCAATTAACACATGTAAAGCCATTTGTTTTTCAAAGTTGTATACTCAAAAAATCTTTGAGTAAAAAAAAATCTGTTTCATTGCAAGGAGTCATGCTAATATCTGGAGTCATGTTAATTACAGAAAATTATTTAATTTTTTCTAAATCACAAATCTTTATCAATAATTACAGGATCACTGGACTAATAGAATAATTAAATAAAATTATCAAGAACTTTATTAAACTATTATTTGCTCAAAGACTCACTGATTTCATGAAAAAAGGATATCTAGTCCATAAGCACAATAATAATTTTGACTAAGCTTTGTCAAACACAAACAAATTAAAACAAGGTGAAATATTATTTTTATTTCCTTCAGTTTTAGTGTCTGCTAATACCAGGAAAATGTTGCAACTGAGTAATTAGGTTATGGCTATAATTCATGGCTAAAATTCATAAAATTTTTGAAATAGTAAGAAAAACCTGATCTATTTCTGAATTTACTAGAAAGTACATTTATGTCTAATGTCTATGATTTTTTTTTTTTTCACTAAATTATTAAGACTATTAAATAGCAAAAGGAAATGAGTCTCAAGTAATAAGGATGTTCATTTTAGAAACTCCATTAGTTGAGATAATGAAAACACAAAATTTACCTAAACTTTCCACCTTTGTCTGCTTTTAAGTAAAGAAAATAAAACTGATGAGATAGAGATCCAACAGAACAAACTCGGGAAAAAAAACACTGAACACAGTATCTATTTCTCTTACGAGAATGATTTTTTAAAATCAATCAAATCACTTTTAAATAACGTTACCATGTCAACTTGTGCTCTATTTGTATAGAGAAGAAATATGCCAATATTCTTAAGCTTTCTTAAAGAAATTGAAAAAGTTAAGAGATACAGATGAAACTGACTCAAAGTTAATCGACAAAGTTTATATAACGGATTTGAAAGAACCTCATTTGCATGCTGGCCTATCAAAGACACAAAGCTCTTTTAGAAAGAAAAAAATGGACAGCAGGAGTTAAATTTGATGTTCATTAACATGAAGGGGAAATTTCTTGCCCCATTTAACTAATATCTTAGCTGGTACAGTGTGACAAACAAATTTTAGCTGTTAAAATCTATTATACCTGCTTTAAATTGCATCTCTGTGTCGCCAGAGGCTCAATAGCTGGTTAAATTCAATTTGAGTTGCCAGAGGCTGTTAATGGGTAAGTTTTCTATTTATTTTCTTAATTGTTCTCTATCTAAATTATCACTGATGATGAAATCTTATGTACTACATTCCCACATAATCAGAAGGTCTAAATAATTTTTCCTCTTCAGGATAATGATATGGAACTAAAGGCCCATAAAAATCTTTAGGGAAATTTTTTTGTCGTTTCTATAATGTCCCACATTTAATTTAAAAAAGAAGTAATTCCACTTGTGCTTCCACAGAATTAAAACAATATGGGAATGATAAGCAGATGAATTGAAAATTATAATTGCAAAGTCCATAGCAGGTTCTGAATAAATACATACGTGAATGCTGATTGGATATCACAGTGTATTTCTAGAATTAGGCGGCCTCTTGAAACATTTTACATGAAAAGTTTTCTGTCTCAAGTTCAGCCTTACAATCAATGTGCCTATGTGTATGACATGACATTGATATTTTATTCTTTAATTAGTTACTGAGTTTATGTCGCAATGGTCACAGTAAAATACAAAGAATTGGATAGGAGACGTCTATATCTGTCACCTCCAGCAGAGGTCTCTAGAGAGCAACTGAAGTTAAGGAAATCTGGGATATAGGTTCAGTAATTTAAATAGAAAATTTAACTCTTAGGCTTTATGTGAGACCTTTCTTTTCACCCACGCCCCCCTTTCTCTTTTGATGTCTGTGCTCCTTCATCAGATAAAAGGCTGCCTAAAAAAAAACTGATCAGAAGTAGACACAAGAGAACAGGTTAATCCCAAGTGCACCGGTGTAATGTGTCACAAAACAGACAATGTAATTATCTCAGCAGCCTGTTTAACCAGCTAATTCGGCAGCTTTGCATACCAAGGGTGAGCTCATCTGTTCACTATATTACCAGCCCGGACGGTTTTTCACCAAGATCACTACAGTTTTACAAAAGGTTATAAAAGCCTGAAGGATTGAATGTTTCCTTGAATGAGGCACAACAGTTTTTTTTTTCAATCTTTTGTTTATAGGGAAGAAACACACTCACAAAGAGAAAAAAATGCAGATTAGTATCGCACAGCCAAAATCTATGATATAAATCTCTTTATGTGGTGGTCTGAAATGAAATACTTCTTTGACTGGGACGCTCAGGAGAAAAGCGAAATGACTTAAGAGAAAAGCAAAAAGACTTATCCTGGTTTTGCTTTCCTTAGGGTAAATGTCTCTGTCTCTGGTTCATTCTGCATTTTGCTTCTGTCTGGGGAGTGAAGTGGAGCATTAGAATCATACTGACCTGTAATTGAATAATAATTTTGCAATATTTCTATCTCCTGATTTGGGGCAGATAAGCCCTAAAGTTTCCTAACATTCAACATGTGATAGGCACACATGCACAACACACACGTGTGCGTGCATGCACAAAACATACGCAGGTATTGATCCACATAATGTGTCTCATCCAATTTGGCTTTCCCACTATTTGCTTCCTCTACTGCTCAGCTCATACTCAAATGTCATCTCCTTATATGGGGATATAACCCCATATCCTGAACCAACAATCAATAGACTGATTGTTTTCAGTGAGGTTTTATTCACACCATTTAACTAGACTTCGACTTACTTTTCTTAAATGTTTACATCTCTCACCCACTAGAACAACAACTCAGAAAGCCAAGAATTTATTCTGTTCACTGATGTACCCCTAAGTTCATAGCAAGCACTTGGTACATCCACTATACAAATTGAAAGTCGAGAGGAGACCTGTTGCTGAATGTCTTTGTTTCTACCAAACTCTGTCCATCCTGCTTTTGTGTTCTACTACAATTTTGAATTTCCATGTTGCAGTGTCACTATTGGTTCATTAGTTCCTTAATGAACACTAATCTCAATTGTCAATTGAACTTTTGATTCTAATGTCTGGTACACTGTAGCACCTTACGAAGTAGTTCTATTGCAGATTTTTAAAAATTTTTTATTTTTACAATTACAAAGATATACAATAAAAAAGTCATATTTGGGTTTTGGTCATACAGTGTTCCAGCACCCATTCCACCACCAGTGCCCATCTCCCACCACCAACGTCCCCGGTTCCGTCCCCCACCCCAGCTCTCCTCCATGGCAGGTTCTTTTCTTTCCCTTTCTCTCAGATTTTTAAAAAATGAATAAAATGACCAAATATGAAGATGCTTAAAGTCTTTTTTTTTTTTTTTTTGGCAATGCTCAGGGGTTACTCCTGGCTCTGCACTCAGGAATTACTCCTGGCAGTGCTCCTGGGACCATATGGGATGCCGAGGATTGAACCTGGGATGGCACAGGCCGGCCGGCCGCATGCAAGGCAAAAGTCCTACCCACTGGACTATAGCTCCGGCCCCTACAATCTTTTAAAATGGCGAATCAAAGTAGTTTTCCAAGGTAAACATGTCAAGGTAATATGTCTGTGACATAAAAAGGAAATCAGTAGCAAATATTTCTGTTTCAGTTACAAAGGCAAAGCACTGATTTAGATACTGACTGTATCTAGCGGAATTCTCATCCTAGTATTTTTACTCCTGTTTTATAGGTAGAAAATCTGAGACAAAGAATTTTCCACAATCTTGTTAAGAATAACACAACTATTAAGTACCAAGACTCGAATATTAGTCATATTAATAGTTATATTTTGTAGACCTCAGTATATAATCTTCAGGCTGATTTAATATTTCAAATGTTATTTTCTCCATTTCCCTTTTTCATTAACACCAATTTCCTACTTTCTCTTCTATCAAGTTATCACTAAATTATGAACTTAAACCTTGAAAGTACTTATGATTACAAAACTGTTAAAATGTACTTAACAAAAATGTGTTTCTCCCCAATAATAGGGGTGTGGGAAGGTTAATGTTGACCTTGGAGTGATGGAATTTAAATTTCATAAGCGTTTCCTAGCCAATTTAACAGGGAAAAGAAATGCTGCCATTTTTTTTTGTAAAACCTGCATTTCAAGGCACTTGCATGATTTATGAATTTCTCTCCTGTAGAGAAGTGATATATAGCTGGAGTCTAATTCATTCAAACTCATCACAAGTATTTTGCAACTCCATATCATCTTTTAAAATCAATAGGCATTTAACAGTGAGGAAATTTAGGCTTGAAAGAAGATAAAAATTAGACTGCTAACGATTTCTTGTATGGGAGCCTGTTAACATATTTTCATACTTTATCAGATCAAATAACTTAACCTAAGTTTTTAGACCCATTGCCCAATATTCTTCAGTTTCTGTATAATTTACTCTTACACTATGACCTTAGGCAATATTAATTTGCATGGGTTAAAAGGGTCATTAGTTTATTACTAAATATCGGCGTGGCCTTTGGCAAAGGTAAAGTGTTCTTAGTAGTGACTACAATAATAGGTAGAGGTTGGTCTAAGGGTTTCTTAGAACCTGTATTTTAGTGCTCTTAATTTTTTTTGGTTCTAGGATGATTTATATAATTCTCCTCCCAGTGCTCATAATTTTATGGTAAAATTTTAGTCACACATCTATGTATGTATTAAATAAATATTAATAGACCCGTGTTTTATTTGTTATGCCAAATACTAGTAACAATTATGGACCTCAATTCCATGATCTGAAGAATTATTGAGGCTCTTCCTGTCCCTGGAGCAAGCAGATGCCCTTGGGCTTCACTTGCTTGTGACAGGACATATGGAGATGTTACTGGTGCCTGCTCAAGCAAATCGATGAACAATGGGAAGACAGTGATACAGTGTTATTTTACTAGACCCTGTGATTGTACAGTTAAGAATACAGAGAGAAAAACTACAGATATAATGAGTAAAAAAGAATCTCCAAAGTCATCTGTGAATGTCACTTTACTTGTAAAGTCCAGTAAATAGTGAAAACTTTAGAACAAATATTAGATACAAGGATATTATTTATGCCTCTGGTTGAAGGAAATGATGTAGTATTTTGAGAGTTCAACTATTTTCATATTTAAACACAAACTACACAGTTATAGGTGGCCAACATTTTATTAAGTTGCTGAGGTATATTAGGGATTTAACATTATGGAGTCTTGAAAAATTGTTTTTATCTTTGGGTCCTGATTTAGTTGCATTGGTATGAAAGGGAAAGGTATTGGTTAATATTTGAAACTATACCCAGGTATTCCATGAGTTGAAGCATAGAGCCTGTATGCCCCAGACAGCAGCCACATTTATTTGATCAGGGTATAATGACATCATGAAGATGGTAGGAGGACAGTGCTGAAAATGTACTTTGGGGTGTTATCAGTGGTGCTCTGAAGGGCCAAACACTGATTTGTAACTATAAACAGTATCCATAACAATGAATATGATTGGGTTCTGAGATGATTAAACTGATAACAAAACAGGAAATTCACTGGCCACATAGGAGCAGGTGGGTGAGGGAGGTTGTAGAGAGGGGGCAGAGGAGAGAGCATAAAGAGTTCATAAATGCTGAACCCAAAGAAGCTCTGAACCAGAAGAGCCAAAGTTAAGAATACAAAGGTAAGAAAACTTGCTGCAGAAAAAATAATAACAGTTCTGTCAAACAGTGAATTTGAATTGAGAGTAATTTTCACTCAAAGAGACCATTTCTAATTCCTTTTTAGTGTGATGGGGACCTGATATCTTAGAATCATGAATTGAACAATTAAGACCCACCCCCAGCCTAATAAGGAAACTTTTTTGAGAACTTTTCTTACAAAGTCTACAATAATGATGAATAAATGCAAGGATTTGTAGAGTATTTTCATCTGCAACAGACAAGAGAAATCGAATTGCCTTTGTAAAACATAATTATCATTACTAAAATATATAACTCAATGCTAAATGAAATATGCATTTTACTTATTTTCATGATCAAAGAATATGTATCATGCATTTATATATGTATGATAGGACACAATAAAATTTTACATTATATTTATCATATGACCAAATCACAATGAATCATATTGGTTCAGTATGATACCATTTTTACTAGTGAGAAAATGAAAAATAGAAGAATTTAAGCAACACTAAGAAATAATTTCAGGTTAGGCCAGAATAGCTCAATGGACTAAGTGCATGCTTTGAATGCATAAGAACTGGAATGTTTAATTAATTAATGTTTAATTTTAATTTTTAATTAAATCACAGGGAGATACACATTTACAAAGTTGTTCATGATTGGGAAAGATCCCTATCTCTCTCTCTTTCTCTCTCTCTCTCCCCCTCACTTTTTGGCCATTATAATTTGTACCACAGATACTGAAATATTGTGTATTTCAACATACTACATACATTCAACATACTTTACTTACTCAACATCCAGTTGACCATCCAGTTGCTGTCCAAAGTGACCATTTCTATTATTATGACAGTGGCCCCCTTCTCTATACTAACTTCCCTTTCCTCCCACAGTCTGTATAAGTTTCTATTCATTTACCAGTTTTCCATGGAAAACAGAGGCAAAGAGCACAAGAGACCTGGATTTGATCCGCAATATTACAGGGTCTCTGGAGCATCATCAGCAGTTACCCCTGAGTAGTTAAGATAGTTAAGATTTGCACCTAAACACTTTAGGGAGCCAAAACTCACCACCCCCAAAATGAATTTTACCTCATTTCTGTCTGAGTACCTAGCCAAAGTTACGTGGAAAGAACAATCGTGTTCATCTAAAAACTAGTTTACAGAATTTATCCTACCTCCTACTGAAAATAAACAATGAAACTGTTCAAATATCACAAGCAGGGGCCAGATGGTACAGCAGGTAGAGTATTTACTTGTCTTGCACAGAGTCAAGCTGGGTTCAATCCTGTCAGAGATGCCGCTGATGGGTTCCCCAACAGTGCCGGGAAGCAAGTTCCCTTTTACCTCCGAAGCCGGCAGGGAATGGATGAAGATTCAGGAATCCGATCGCGGTTTTAAAAGGCTTTACTTATCACAGGGTCAGGCATACAAGTCAGCAATAGAAAAAAAACCTGCTTAGAATTCCCAGCTAAAACCTCAGCCTCTTGTAGGCCAAGATGGCGGCCACCACATGTTAAGGCCCTGTAAAGAGGAGAAAAAGACAAGACTCCCAAGAAGGGTGCAAGCCCCAAGAGAGAGAGCCCAAAGAGAGAGCCCCAAAGAGAGAGAGAGACAGAGAGAGAGAGAGAGAGAGAGAGAGAGAGAGAGAGAGAGAGAGAGAGCAGGCTGGTTTTATACCCAGTGAAACTCAGACCTCCCACTATTATGGGAAGCAGGAAGTCAAATGCCCTTAGGTAATTTCTCCCAGCACCTCACCTAGGCCCTATTATATGCTAATGTTTTGAGCCAAGATCTGCCTGGAATTGCCTTTATAGGGTAGAGAAGGGGTTTTCTGAGACGGCATGTCTCTGTACCAAAGACTAATACTAATACCAGTTAAATATTTCTCCAAGCCTTCACAAGAGTCTCGTCTACTTCACTGTAGTTTTGTATTTTAGTTGTCTTTGAATTATCAGGGAGCCATGCTTGCTTGCTTGGAGGCAAACAGCATTTCTCTCTGGTCTAATTATTTAGAGATCCAATGTGGCTAGGCAAATATGCTGGTAAAATCTAGCTAGTCCCACGATGATTGTGGTAGCATGAGAGAATATTTATACCAGCCAGTACAGAATACATGGTCAGATAAACTGCCACATTTAAACTATCCCCTTATCTATGAAGTGATCTGCAGGAGGCAATCCAGGGCAGATGCAGAGGCTTTTAGGTGTCCTGCAACACAATCCCATGCAACTGATAGTCCCTCAAGCCTGCCAGGAGCGATCCTTAATCACTGAGCTACGAGTAAGCTCTGAACAGTATCAGGTGTGGTCCCAAAACTAACAGATTATATTTTACATATACATAAAATCTAGCCTGCATGGAATATGCAACAGCAATTAGATTTATGAACCATAGTTCAATGCCCAAAATAGTTTACCTTAGAACATTTAGAAAACCATGATTTGGATACACAAATGTACCAAAAAATTCACCAGGGAACAATCTACTTATACATTAAATAATTTAGGCCCAGAAAAAAAAAACCCTGCATAATACAAAGTTTGAGTTCATTCACTGAGTTTAACTATGAAGCAAAGATGAAAGTCAAGCACAGAGAAATAAGGCAAGTTGACTAGAGATGGGCAGAACAAGGTAGTGGTCAGAATCTGGATCCAGAAATATAAAAGATATTTTGACATGGTTTAAACAAGCAATCCAAAGAGCAATCAATGGAATGTGTGAACAATGCTGAGGCAAGCAAGAAAGCCATTCATTTCGGCTATAAATTTTCTTGTTAATGTAGGTAACTTTACTGTTTGAGAGTGAACCAACATTATAAAGCTATTTTGGTGGATAATATGAATAGGTAAAAGGCTACAGTCTCTTAGTTAACAAACATTAACTTTCAAAACATCATGAATCCAAATATATAATTCATTTGGCTTATTCCCTATGGATATACTTTCCCAAAATATCAAAGCACGTGATCATCCTTGTACATAATATTTGCTAATCATGAATATTCAAATGAATATATTCCAAACAATAAGTAAGAAATTGTTTACTCTAGAACAAAGAACTTAGTCTAGTTTTTCCAAGTAATTTGTCATGTAACAAAATGTTAAATGCCATGATCTTATAAATAATATTGCATTTTATAACCAACTATAGAATAGAAAGGGGTAGATAAAGAATTTAAGGGAACAGAACTGACTACATTTGTGTACCACACCTAAATCAGTAAGATTTTTGTCCTCATCTTTTCCAGTATTTCCACTGTAGAGCTTTTTTCCGGATTACCGATTTCCTCCATTTGCTGAATGTTCTTTGCCTATCCATAATATACAAGAGCTAATAGTGAAGTTGCAGGTAAGGTTATAACATCATCTGGTTTGGTGCCAGAATGCAACAGGTTGACAAACAACAGGGACTGCTTATTTTATTTTTTTAATTAAGAGAAGCCTTCTAGACTACTACTCTTGCATGTTACATCACCATACTACCAGAAGAATTTGATGAATTTTCATTGATTTAAGCCTGTGCTCAAATAAAATGACAGATGCTAAGTAGGACGGTTATTTTTATATTATTTGGAAAAAGAAGGCAAAGATAGCTTCCCTTCAACAATTCAATGCTGTCCCTGTATTTTGTGTCTAAACTCTTATTTTCATTCAACAATTTTTTAAAAAGATTCGTAAGCACAACTAAAATGAGCAAAAGAGCCATAAAAGAAGAGTGTAACTAACATAATAAAAGATAACCAAAGTATGATTAGTGTTCTTAATATAAATGGGTGTTGATTCTTACAAAGGAGATTATTTCACATGTGCTAGGGTAGCTA
Source organism: Cryptotis parvus (assembly GCA_021461705.1). Taxonomy (NCBI): domain Eukaryota; kingdom Metazoa; phylum Chordata; class Mammalia; order Eulipotyphla; family Soricidae; genus Cryptotis; species Cryptotis parvus. The sequence continues at coordinate 147,254 of JAJIBD010030575.1, forward strand.
TTATCAACAAGAAAAGAGATGACAAGTATTGGCAAATGTATAGAGAAAAGAAAGCCTATTTACTTTGTGCTGTACATTGTACAGTCATTATAGAAAATTACATAGAAAAATCTTAAAAAATTAAAACTTAGATATACCATATGATGCATTAACTCAGCTTCTGGGTTACTATTATTAAAAAAGAAAAAAAGAAAAGAAAGACATTCTCAAAGAGATATCTGTAATCATAACTCACTAGAATCAAGATTTGGAAGTAATTCAAGTGTCTGTTGATGGATAAATTGACAAATAAGTTAAATAAATACTAAAATTTTAGTCAGCTGTTAAAACTTATTCCCGAGGGGCTGGAGAGATAGTTCAGTGGGTGAGGTGCTTGTCTTGTACACAGCTAACTCAGGCTTGATCCACTGAATGCCACGTGATTCTGTGAGTACTGACAGAAGTGACCCTAAGTATAACAACTGTGTATCACCGGGTCTGTCCCAATAAATTAACAGAAAAATGAAAATATAGCCTATTATATATGTGTATATATATAACACTGTATCACTGTTTTCCAACTCATCTTCGATTTGCTCGAAGGGCCCGAGTAACATCTCTATATGACCTGTCTCATGCAAGTAGAGCCAAGGGAACTTGCTTGCTCCAGGAACATAAAGAGCCTCAAACCATTCCATCAGGTCATGGGAATGAGGTCTATAATTGTTACTGGTATCTGGCATATCAAATATGACACGGGGAGCTTGCCAGGCTCTGCTGTGCGGGTAGCAATATATATATATATATATATATATATATATATATATATATATATATATATATATATATATATATATAAAGACAAATTTTGAATGATTTTATTATTTCATTTACATGAAACATCTTTAAATTTTTAACTTATAGAACCACAGGATAAAACAGAGGTCAATAAAGAGAGGAGGATGGAGAACATGGGTAAATATTGGTCAACAGTATAATGTTTCATCATAAATCTAATAATTCTGGGAAACTAATTCCAGCAGAGTAATTATAATGACTAATATTGAATGGTTAACCTAAAATTTGCTGAGAGAGTAGATCAGATTGTTCTCACCTCAAGAAATAAGTAATAATTATATGTTCATAAACTTTCTTGTAATCGTCTAATATAGAATAAATCAGTATTTCTAAATCATTTTGTGATCTGTCCACCTTCCACTTTTTCTTCCTACCCCCCAACCATTATTCTACCAAGTGGCTGCGTAGTTTCATACTGTCTTCCCCTGAATTTGTGCAATTTTCTTCTGTTGCCCATGGAATATTGGGAGGCTCTTTTAGGCCAGAAGACCTTTGGTTGAGAAATGCTGCTCAAGTAATGACAGGTACCTATTAATAGTTTTTGTAATGTTTGCATTAAGCAAAGTATATCTCTAGAAACTAGATTAGGACTAAAATCTTCATATATGTATAAAATAAACTAAGGCAGAGAAGCCCACAAAGGCACAGAGAAAGGAAGATTAGAGATGCTCAGAAGCAAGGAAAGACTTTTTTTTTTATATTTGGGTCACACACGGGAATGCTCAGGGGTTACTCTAGGTCTTCACTAAGGAATTACTCCTGGCAGTGCTCATGTGACCATATGGGAAGCTGAGGATCATACAGAGATCAGCGCGTGTGCAAGGCAGATGCCTTACACGCTGTACTATCACTCTGGCCACAAAAGACAGATTATTATGGAATCTACGGGATGACAAAGTTTATCCTAAAATTGTATACTACATATGACATAGCCTAAAGTGAAAAGTCCTAAATAAGAAAACTGGAACTAACAATGGGAATGCTGTTAATTTCTTTGTGGAGTAGCTTTATTACTAGCAGTTGGGACACATTGCATGGATGTCTGAATGAGAGAAAATGAGTAAGCGAAGAAACAAGATATAAGCAACAACAACAACAAAAAAATAGTTAAAAACTTTTAAGCAGAGTGTTTTTAACAAGTTGTACAATAAAGTATATGCATTGTCTTAGTCAATAGAGTCTTTTTTTTTTTAAAAAAAGTGAGTTAGAGACAGAAATAGGAATACTGGGTCCAAAAAATATTCTTGAAATAATTTTTTAGAGAAAATGCCACAAGTTCTATCTATACTAGTATCAAGTCTCCTCTCCCTGTTGATTTCTGTTCATTTCAACTCTGTTACAGGTCCTAATTCTCGGTCTGGCTTTATCCCCACGTGATTTAACTCTTAACTTGATTCTTAATTCACACAAATTATTTTCCTATTTCAAGTCCCACCTTGATTAATTTCCAAGAATCACTGTTCCTCTTCCTGGAATTGAGACTTTTATCTTGTGTTCTGCTTTCTTCTCGTTAGTGGTATATACAGTTAACTGCCCATCTCAGTGAATTCACACCCTCTGCTTCTGGTCTCAAGTGGCATGTGCTAAAGGAAGCAGCCACCCTTTTCAGAGAAGGAGAGTGTGTCATGTAAATTCTGTTTCACTGGATAGTAACTACTACTTTTAAATAAAATAAGACAAAATTCTCATTCGTTGCTATTCCTCTAGGAAAGGAAAAGTAGTTTTTCTACTGGATATGATTAGGTCTACACAGAACACCTGATATGTGACATATACAATGAACAAATCTCATTCTTTTTTTTTTTTTGCTTTTTGGGTCACACCCAGCGGCGCTCAGGGGTTACACCTGACTCTGCACTCAGGAATCACTCCTGGTGGTGCTTGGGGTACCATATGGGATGCCAGGGATCAAACCTGGGGCCGGCACAGGGCCAGCCACGTGCAAGGCAATCGCCCTACCCGCTTGGCTATCTCTCCGGCCCAGACGACCACCCCCCTACTCCATGGGGCCCAATTTTCCACATCCGGACTTCCCTCTCGTCACAACTCCACCCAGCAGACCAGACTATCAGAGCCTGGCTCGCGCGTCCACTAGCTGCCCTGGGGTTCATCAATAAATACTTTATTTAGAAGTGACTACAACAGTTTGCCACCCGCACAGCAAGCCTGGCAAGCTGCTCGTGTAGTATTAGCTATGCCAAATACCAGTAACATTTATATTAGGTCATTCCCATGACCTAATATCATGGTTTGAGGCTCTTTATGTTCCTGGAGCAAGCGGATGCCTTTGGGTTCTACTAGCATGAGACAGGACATATGGAGATATTACTGGTGCCCGCTCTAGCAAATAGATGATTAACGGGAAGATGGTGATAGTGATAGTGACCATGAACAAATAAGACATAACTGCTGAACCAGAAGGGGACTAAGTCATTAGGATATTTTTGAGCCTATGAATTTATCATATTCATAAATGTCTGCCTTTGGACTTATTAAATGAGATCATTTATTTGCTTTCTAAACTTTACAGAATAAAGCCTTAGAAGATTTTTATGTTGAGGTCATACTATGTGCCATATTTTTTGCATGCTTAATTATTTTGTTTTTTAACCACCATGTAAGGTTTCTACTTAATCCCTGTTTAATAAGGACTTGACAAAAAAGCCTTTATTTTCCTTCAAAAAGTTGAGCATCCTGACACAAAATTTCTTGCATGTATGCAGATATTCCTATTTAGTTTCCTAGATTTCAAATTTTTCTTATATTCAAAATTAAAATTCTAATGTAGAGCATAGAGCCATGGCTATAGATTAAAAATTATGGTCTTTAGATCCTAGTACATTTATACTAAATTAACAGAAATAGATTAAGTCCAGACTATTATTATTTATTAAAATAAAAATAAGAGTATATACTACCACTAAAGATCTACTGTAAGTCTTAAAGTAGATAATATATTTAAATAACATTTAGAAAGTACTAATACTATTTTAGTGATATAAAAGTCTTTGTGTTTATTCATTTTGCTGCTGCAAAATAAACAGCAAGCTTTTTAATTTAAAAAAATTATATACACTTCTAAAGCTATCAGATACAAGAGATGATATTTTGTAATATCTCAGCTATGGAGAGATAAATTCTATATAATTAGAAATTTAGCTCGGGGCAAAATGTATAAATGACCTTCTTCTGAGTTTCTTTTAAAAGGCTACATAGAATACATTTATATGATCAATAAATTTTTGATAACAATCATTTGGATTAATGACAAGTTAACTAAATATTTCAACTAAACACTGCACCAAAACTCACAGTGGAAGAAAAACTGAACACCTAAATAAAGTTTTAAAATTTAATCATTTTTACTGCATGGTGCCATACATGCTCTAGATTTTGTAGTGTTGTCTGTTACAAGAACTTGAACTCAAAATATATAGCTGACACCAAGTCCCTTCTTCATTATTTATCAGGTATGTGACTGTGTGCATGTCACCTAGCATCTCTAATTCTCAGCTGCATTAGCTCTAAAATGGGAGTGATGATTTAGCTCTTAACTTCTCTCATGGGTGTTCAGAAGCATAAAACCGGTTTCAGAAGGATTAAATTCATTAACACTGAACTCCATACTAAGAGATAATTTTTAGGACTCAGTGAATTGATGTAGTGACAACTCCAGACTGCCTTCTGTAACATGTGCTTTAACTTTGGCTTCCTTGGGATACTTACTCATTATTTATTCTGAAGTGTCCAGCAGCCTTTTTGGAGCCTGCACTGTACTGACACAGCCCGGTGCCACAGATGGCTGTTAGATTCAACCAGTCTTTTTAAGGATGCTGACCTTTGAAGGTTTCCCGTATGAAGAGTTGCTCTCATTTTTCTCACTGTATTTGATAGACTCAAGCTAAAGGCTTAGCATGTAATACTTGGTTTGAGTCAAGGTTGGAAATCACTCAATTAAGAAACTACTCAATCACTCTGTCTAGAAAACAAATGGATCAGAGAAGAGAAACCAAGATGAATCAGACCCAATTCTGAAAGTGTTTTTAATGGGACATTGATTCAGCCTCCAATGAATGTTTACTAAAAATAAACAATAATATTTGCAATAGTCTTTGTAAAATTCTCTTCCAGACAGTTGTAACAACTGAGGAGCACTTGGAACATGGCTAATAAAAAATTCTATAAATAAAGCATCACACTTTTGCATGACACTTTTCATTTTGAAGGGCTTTGATAGCACAAATGATTTTCCAGGAAACTCAGAAAAACTCCAGGAATTAGAACATTAGGCATAATCACTAGACTATTATTGTAATTGTCAGTGAAAGTTAAAACTCAGTATTTGTTTCCCTATAGAAAATGTGCTTTAAATGCTGCTTAAGTTTTTGGACAGTCTTACAAAAATCAATGTGAGACAAAATATGAAGGCACTATTCAAAAGACAAAGGTAGTTGTTACCAACATTGGCAGTCTACACCATCTAAGAGACAGAACAAACCACCAATAAGAGAGCCGTGTGCCAGTTCTGGGGCCGGGTGGGGAGATGTACAGAAATATCAGTGAATCATATAGAAACTATGAGTTATACGTGTTTCTCTTCTGACCAAAGGTTCTAAAAAGAATAGTCTATCTATATAGATGAACATTTTCCTAAAAAAGAAACAAATAAAAAACAAACTATTTTTTAAAGTGTTTTAAACTATTTTTTTTTATAAATCAGAGATTTAATCTTCTATAGTACAAGAGATAGCCAATTTGGAAATACTGCAAACTACACCTTCAGGACTAAATTATTTGCATTGGGGATGGGACTCAAATGTTCAATATTTCAGGGCAATATTAATTTTTTTTAATTGTTATTATACCATCGTGCAATACACAATTACAAAGCTGTTTATGATTGGGTTTTAGTCATACATTGCTCTAGCATTCACCACTCCACCAGTGCTCTATTCCCACCACCAATGGCCCCCAGTTCCCTGCCCCTTCCCCAGCCTACCTTTATGGCATGCACTTTTCCTTCTCCTCTCTCTCTCTTTCCTCTCCTCTCCTCTCTTCTCCTCTCCTCTCCTCTCCTCTCCTCTCCTCTCCTCTCCTCTCTTCTCTCTCCTCTCCTCTCCTCTCCTCTCCTCTCCTCTCCTCTCCTCTCTTCTCCTCTCCTCTCCTCTCCTCTCCTCTCCTCTCTCCTCTCTTCTCTCCTCTCCTCTCCTCCTCTCCTCTCCTCTCCTCTCTCTCTCTCCTCTCCTCTCCTCTCTTCTCCTCTCCTCTCCTCTCCCTCTCTTCTCCTCTCCTCTCCTCTCCTCTCCTCTCCTCTCCTCTGCTCTCCTCTCCTCTGCTCTCCTCTCCTCTCCTCTCCTCTCTTCTCTCCTCTCCTCTCCTCTCCTCTCCTCTCCTCTCTTCTCCTCTCCTCTCCTCTCCTCTCCTCTCCTCTCCTCTCCTCTCTCTCTCTCTCTCCTCTCCTCTCTTCTCTCCTCTCCTCTCCTCTCCTCTCCTCTCCTCTCCTCTCCTCTCCTCTCCTCTCCTCTCCTCTCCTCTCCTCTCCTCTCTCTCTCTCCTCTCCTCTCTCTCTCTCTCTCTCTCCTCTCCTCTCTCCTCTCCTCTCTCCTCTCCTCTCCTCTCCTCTCCTCTCCTCTCCTCTCCTCTCTCTCTTCTCTTCTCTTCCACATTGTGACTTGGCCTAATCCCTATATTTAGGGATTATCATGTAAATCCCTTTGTGTACACTCAATGCTCAGGTCTAGTGTGGCATTACCATTTCCCACAATTAGTAGAACACTAGTATATTCCACTAACGAATGCAGTCATTTTATATCTGTCCTTTACCTTCTGACTAATTTCACTCAGCATGATAATCTCCATGTCCATATATTTGCAGGTAAATTTGATGACTTCATCTTTTCTGACAGCTGCATAGTATTCCATTGTGTAGATGTACCACAGTCTCTTTAGCCAGTCTTCTGTTGTCGGGCATTCAGTTTGTTTCCAGATTCTAGCTATTGTGAATAGTACTGTGGTGAATATCGAAGAGCAGATAGTGCTTCTTCTGTGTGTTTTTGGGTCTCCAGGGTATATTCCCAGGAAAGGTATGGCTGGGTGAAGTGAGAACTCACTATCTAGTTTTTTTGGAGGAATGTCCATATTGTTTTCCAAAAGTGTTGGACGAGTCAGCTCTCGCACCATCAGTGCATGAGAGTCCCTTTCTCCCTGCATCCACTCCATCACTGGTTGATCTTGTTGTTTTGGATGTGTGCCAGTCTCTGTGGTGTGAAATGATACCTCATTGCTGTTTTGATTTTAATCTCTCTGATGACTAATGATGAAGTGTACATTTTCATGTCTTTTGGCCATTCATATTTCTTCTTTGTCAAATTTTTGTTCATTTCTTCTCCCCATTTTGTGATGGGGTTGGCTGTTTTCTTCTTTTGCCTGATATATCCTGGATATTAACCCCTTATCAGATTGGTATTGAGTGAATATTCTTTCCCAGTCTGTGGCTGTCTCTGTATCCTGGTCACCATTTCTTTTGAGGTTCAGATTTCCAGTTTTATATAATCCCATTTGTTTATCTTTGGTTCAATTTGCTTTGTGTTTTTTGTCTTTGAAGACACCTGTAGATTTGATGTCGTAAAGTGTTTTTTTATGTTTTCTTCTATATACCTTATAGATTCATAGAGACATACCTGTAGACCTATGGAACAGAACTGAGTATCCTGACACACACTCTCAAATGTATGACAGCTTAATATTTGATAAAGGAGCAAGAAAAATTAAGTGGAGCAAAGAAAGTCTCTTCCACAGATGGTGCTGAGAAAACTGGGCAGCTATGTATAAAAAATGAACTTAGACCTTCTAACACCATGCACAGAAGTCAGATCAAAATGCTTTTAGAGATTACTATACCAATATATTATACCATAAGCAACATGTACATTTTTATACTGTTCTTTATATTTGAAAAATCTTAGATTTCTTGTTGTCAATGTAACATATTCTTTCAACACACTTTCAGTACATGCCTTTCTTGTGCTAGAGCTCACTACAAGATTTACTCTGGTTATAGTTATCACTGATTTCATGCTGCAAAATACAAATAGGCAATTTCCTACATCTAACTTTTTTACAGCATTTGGAAATCTGGAATGATTTTCTCCTTGGAACTCCGTTTCATTTCATCTGAGACATTATTACTTACAGGCTTTCTATCTATAACTTGACCTGAACTTTTCTGTTCATAGTTTTCTTTATTTATAATGTATATGTGTATGTGGCCCAGAGTTCCATCTCTAATAACTTTTCATCTATTTATATTTTCCCATAGTACCTATCACTGTTTAAACAGACACATAAAATGATAGACATACACTAAATACAAGCAGACTTCTGTTCTTAAAGATAGTGTATGTACATTCTTTAAGCCAATGCTTACTGGGTATTATAGTTGAAAGCTTCAAAATTAATATTTTAAAAAGAGAATCTTGTCTTATTTTCACTTTACAAAATCTATTATTCCCATCTTAACTCAGAGATTGATAAGATCCATTCTCTTGTCAACAAAGAGAAATAGAAACCCATATGACATTCTTTCTTTATTCCCATATGTCTACTGAATTCTCTAATTCTATAGATTCTTTCTCCTAAATATCTTTCCCAAGTGCAAAAATTCTCTATTCCCATTGCTGCTGCTCTCACTCTAAGATTCCATTGATTTTTTACTTACATTTGTACAGTAACCTCTTAAATTGTCCTTCTGGAGCAAACCAGTTTTTCAAATTTCACTATCAGTACCTGTTGGAGTGATATTTATAAAATATAACTATAACTATGCAGCAAGAAGAGAAAATTCTGTCCTCATACAGTCACTAAGCTTCACTTTTCACATCCCACATTTCTAAACACTCACTGCATGGAGATGACATCATTAGCAACAATAATAAATTGCTGCTGAGCTTTTACACTTGGATTATGGAATGCTTTCTCTACCAGTACTTATTTTATCAGATTCTGACCAACCCAGCTACATGACAGTATCGATTACAATTTCAGTGTTGTCTCTCTTTATTCAAATAACTACGCTTAGACTTTCTTCTTAGCCATTAAGCTCCTTTCTACAGTGACAGAACTTTATAAATTCTAAATAGTGTACCATATATTCTCTATAGACCCTGATTGGAGATAATGTAGATTCATTTAAAGATATACCATCAAGTGCCTCAAGTCCTGTTGGTCTCTTTCTTATCCACCACAAGTAAAAGGTCTGCAGAAAGTTTCTGACATTCTGAACCTTCCCTACTACTTTAATAGAGTAACTTTTTTCATTTTAATGTAGAGTGAGCTCTGTTTTTCTGAGATTCTGTGCCATTTTTTTCAGTATAAACCAAAGTATTCATTGTAGCTTTTAAAACAAATCTTATGATCTTTTGTAGGTTATTTGACAATTTAATCACCTTTTATAGGCTTTAACATCAGAAACCCTTTCATGTCTATCGTTGCTACCAAAATTTACCCAGATAACACATGCAAACATTTGCTATTCATTTCTTTATCTAATACCTAGTAACCTGTTACTTAGCTCTACTATTCTCACTGTATATATTTTCCCTCCGAGAAAATCTAGTACTCTCATAGTGCCAAAGTATTACCTATATTACAATTTACACTGAAACTATCTCTATCCAGACTCATGTACATAAACATACATCCATTTCTCTTTATATATCCTTCTTCTATTCTTATCAAAGTAAGAATGCACCATATGTGTTTATATATTATGAACATTATATTATTATGAGAACATTATATTATTCTCATTATCCCATTGTCATTCTCAAATGTATATACTTCCTATATATATATATGTTTAAACATAAATATTTTGAACTCAAATTTAATTATTATATACATCTTCGAACATCTCCCCTTTCTTTGTTAAAACTCAGATTTATATTACATGTCATGTAATCCCAAAAATATGTGATGTCCCTGGATAAAATACTTCAATAATTTTAACTTTTATTCCATGACATGAAGTAGAGCTTATGACTAGTATCATTCGTACTCCCAAATAGTCTTCTCTATCTTAATCAAGCATTATAAAAGGGATCTACCTGCCTGTATAAATATATCCTTTACTTCTGGATAATGCTATACATATTGAAAAGGATTAAAGCATCTGCAAAGTTTAAAGCAAAGTTGAGGAAAAATTCTTCTACCCTTTTCTATTGACTGTACCACTGTACTCATGGTCAGCCACAAACACTTTTAACTCCTTAAAACATTGTGTCCTCTTTCTCCTTAATCTATATTTTCATATTTGGATTCTCAGAGTTAGCTCTCTTTCATAAGTCATCAATCAGTTCTCTTAACTCTGCTGTTACAGGAGTATGGAGAGGGAGATTCAGGTACAGGAGACCTCCCATAAGATCTTATTAGTGTTAGCTCTCCTTGAATGGTATCTAAAAGATAATCATAATTTTCATATTACAGAGAAGGTTTATTAATATTTATTCCGTTGATAGTGTGTCTCTCTTTTCCTTGATCCTAGCTGGAATATAATCAATTTTAGGAAAAGGAAAATGTAGTCATGCCTCATGAAGGGAAGGCACATGTTTGATTGACTCCTAACACTATTGGACAGTAATACTTTGCATATTGTAATATAATCTAACATCATCTAAACTAAGTCCATCTGCTTCATTCTAAACATATTTTATAAGATAACAATAAAATATTATCATATGATAACATAAAATTTTTATTAGCATAATTATTAGCTATTCAATCTCATGTTACTCTTGACAGTTGTTGCAAGTTGCAGATGCTGGTTGTCCTCCCGTATCTTATCAGCATTTACTATTTCTCTAAGTACTGACATTTGGATGCTTAGGTTGGTATCTGTACTTACCTAATTACTTTCTGTAGTCACTGTGCTATATTGGTCATTATCTAGAACAGGTTAGATGATGAAGAATGAACATACTCAGGAGCATTCTCTAACCAAAATGGTTACAAACTGGTTGATAATCATCCCATCACTCACCCCACAAGTCATTCTTTTGAAGAACAGTACATAGAGCCTTTCAGAGCATCCCACTAAGCTTAGTTTTGACCAATTCTAGATAATATGGCATCAATGTACCCTCATCGGCTTTTCTGTCATTTAAGTCTCTCTCTCTTTTTTTTTTTTTTGCCTTTTTTGGGTCACACCCGGCAATGCTCAGGGGCTACTCCTGGCTCTGCACTCAGGAATTACTCCTGGCGGTGCTCGGGGGACCATATGGGATGCCTGGGATTGAACCCAGGCCGGCAGAGGCCGGCTGCGTGCAAGGCAACGCCCTACCTGCTGGGCTATCGCTCCGGCCCCATTTAAGTCTCTCTTGTTCCTTTATCTACACAAGTTTTTTTTTTTTTCATAAAACTCAGACTACTTGTTTACATACACTTTATCTCAAGGTCTGGTTTTGAGACAACCCAACTTTAAAAGTATCTTAGCCTAAAAAGAAAACCCTCAGGACTTGACTTTGGAATTGTGTCATTTATCAGTCAGATGGCAACAACAACTCCGTTGCTGGTTACGAGTGGGTTGGTGTTGACTCCATTCATATAAGCGTATCACTATTACTAAGCAATTCTTTAGTGCCAGGAAGAGGTAAGAAGAAAACAGTGATGATCTTAAGGCTTTTGAAACAGTTTAAATGCTATTAACATCTATAAAATCCTTAAAGAAAGGAAAAAAAGACTGGAGAGATAGCTCAAAGGACTAAGTACTGCTCTGCATTCAGGAGCCCTGGGGTTTTATCTCTAGCACCACATGGTTCCCTGAACACCACCAGGAACACCCTTCAATACAGAGCTGCAGGTGTACCTGCACATTAGGAGGTGTGGCTCCAGAAGAAACAAGCAAAAACTAAAAAAGAAAAAATGACACACTCAGGTCAACCAACTTATAAACAGGTCTCTGGGCCAGAGCTAGAATGCCTTGATGGCAATCACTTGTATCACTAGTCTTCCCGTTGTTCATCAATTTGCAAGCGGGCACCAGTAACATATCCATACACCCTGCCCTGTGCTAGTTTAGCCCAAGGGCAAGGGCATCTGCTTGCTCCAGGAATACAAGAGCCTCAAACCATTTGTTCAGGTCAGGGGAATGAGGTCTATAATTGCTACTGGTTTTTGGCATATCAAATACGACACCGGTAGCTTGCCAGGCTCTGCCATGCTGTTGTTATGCTCTTGGTAGTAGGCTCTCAGTTCATGCATTTACTGATGAACCGCAATGGAAAGAGATCAGCTTATCTCTTGGGTGGAGCTCTGATGAGCTGTGGAGTCCAGATGTTGAAAATGGCTTCCCTCACGGTGTGGGGGTTCCTCTGGCTTCTCATGAGGCTCTATTGTGATGACGAGCCAGGACTACAACCTGCCTTCCCTCCCAGACACCTCATGATCAGCAGAGCACAGGGAGAGGCGGTAGCAGCTCTGCCCCATGTATCTGTGTCTCTGGTTCAAGCACACCTGAGTTGAAGTAGACTTCCCTGTAGGGTGGGACTCTGATGAGCAGGGTTTGAGATTGGATTTTCTCTTTGGTGGAAATATTGATGGCAATAGTTAAAAATAACTTTGTTACGTTTCCACAGAACAAATGATACTTTTTAGAGTCCTGAAGGTTGCTCACAGATAAAAAGACATTAGTGGTTTCATTCAGTGCCTTCAAAAGTTAGTAAGGTATTAAGACTTTTATTTGTTACTATACAGACATTTGAAATTTATGAACCTACAGATTTCTTTGGTCAAGCAGAAGTTGTTTGTTTCACTTGCTATACAAGTACAGTTTTTTTTTAACCTAGAGTCCATTTAAATTCATGTTTACAAAGTTAGAAACAAAATTGCCTACAGTACACAAAGAGAAGATGACAGAATACAGCTGCTAAACTATTAATGGTCAAAGAGAAGAAGCCAGAGAGTGCAGCAGACAGGGTGCTTTGTTGCAGGACTCCTCTAAGAGCCCCTTTTTCTACCCTGTGGAGATTTTTCCTGGCGGATCTTGCTCAAAACATTAGCATATAAAAAGACATTGGGTGAGGTGCTGGGAGAAGTTACCTGAGGGCATTTGACCCTGCCAGGAGAAGTTTACATTTGGCTACAGCTCCTCCCAGCTCTGCTGGGAGGCTTTGAATTTTCATCTCTAGATAGCCCAGCCCAGAATGGGCTGGGCTGGGGAGTTTAGGGCGGATTTCGAGCTATAAAATAAGCTGCAAGAAAGAAGCAAGCGCTCTCTTTTTTTTTCCCCTTTTTTGCCTTTTCGGTTTCCCTTGATGTTTTGCTTCTCCGTCCTCTTCATTCTCTGTTGGGCCTCAACACGTGGTGGCAGCCATCTTGGCCTGCACCTGGCTGGGGCTAGCTGGGAATTCAGAGTCCGGAGGCTTTCCCTGCTCTTGGATTGTATATTGGAACCTGTAATAGTAAAGCCCTTTTAAAACTGCATCGGATTCCTGAGTTTTCATCCATTCCTCACCGGCTTCGGAGGTAGAAAGGAACTCGCTTCCCAGCACTGTTGGGGACCCCGGAGGAGCTCCCCTGAGAGTGCTTGTCTTGAACAAGGCTGACCCACATTTGATCTCCAGCATTCTATATGGTCCCCTGAGCACCAACAGAATTGATCCTTGGTTGCAGAGCTAGAAGTAACCCCGAGCATCAACAGGTATGGCCCCTTATATATATATATATATATATATATATATATATATATATATATATATATATAAAATAAGGTCAAAGGATATATATAGTACTTTTATAAATTCACTCTTTTAGCACAAATTTATTACAAAAGATGAGATAGTCCAGTACTTTTAGATGTTCTCGCTCGAGGGTGGCGGTAAGATAGAAAAAATAATCGCCTTTGCAGAAAAGATGGTAAATTAGAAATACACTAGTAGGACCACATTTTCAATGAAACATTCAGTAGTGACTGTTTTCTATAGCCATAGTTGATTAGAGGAATTGCTACAATGGAACTGAGCTATCAAGTGTGAATAGAGACATTCAGACTCTAACAGCACATTATGCTGTGAAACAGTTACTGTACAGAGAAACAGGGTCAAAGTGGCACTAATAGTGCTTGATAAGAAAATATTTGAGATAATGTTTATCAAATTAGTCTGGAGAGATAGTACTGTGGGTTAAGCACTTGTCATACATATGCCTGACCAAAAGTTCAATCTCCTGTTCCCTAGTCATGTCAGGAGTGATCCCTGATCCCAGAGTCAAAAATAAGCACTGAGCACAACATGTTGTGACACAAAAACGAAAACCAAACAAGAACTAATTATTGACATTAAGATTTTACATACACATAGGTCACCGCTAATTACAGCCTCACTGTTATCATAACAAGAATAGCCAATAACAGCAAGAAAAAAAAATGCTATCAATGCCTCAGTGTGTAACCATACTTCCTCAATTTTCCTTGAGTCCCTTTTTTGTGCTCAAACTCCCTAAATAAAGAGGATAGGCTAGTTGCCTTGATGAAGAACTCAGGAAGTAGCTCAGGACTAATTATATATATATATATTTATATATAAATATCGCTGCATATATACATATATATATATATATACATATATATATAATTAGTTCCTGAGCTACTTCCTGAGTTCTTCATCAAGGCAACTAGCCTATCCTTTATTTAGGGAGTTTATATCTATATATATATATATATATATATATATATATATATGCAGCAGCCTGGCTAGCTGTGCATGTCGTATTTGATATGCCAAATACCTGTAACAATTATGTTAGTTCATTCCTATGGCCTAATATAACGGTTTGAGGCTCTTTATGTTCCTGGAGTAAGCTGATGCCTTTGGGCTCTGGTAGCATGAGACAGGACATATGGAGATATTACTGGAGCCCACTCGAGCAAATTGATGATGAACAGGAAGATAGTGAACCCCCTTCTTATAGTGACCTAGAGTCAGTTACCAAAATCACTGCATAAAATCACCAAAATCACATCATTTGCAGGGGAAAATGCCGCTATGGACTCCTGCAGAAGTAGAAGTAGTTGGTAAAGGTACAGTGATACATGGAGTCCTAGTCAAAGCACATTTAACTGTGAGTTAATTGATTTTTAGTCAACTACTCAAACCTTATATTCAAACATATTGGATATATTTGTTGATTGGAAGAATTCCCATAGTACTTTCCTGCCATGTGGCATTAAAACCATTGGAATGAAGTCTGAGTGAAACACGCACTTCCATGCCTAGACAGCAAACTAAGATAGTATTACAGTCTAGGTAGACTAGCAAAAGAATTGTGCTCCCCTCAACACAGGGATAGCATTTATCACTCACCTCTATTAAACTCACTACATAACTGCAGAGCCAGATGAGCAAAAGGCAAATCTTAAATGGAAAGACGGTGAGATTAAAAAAATAGATTCAATGGTCTCTGTCCCATCATTTCCAGCACAGAGTTTCAAAAACTTTTAGAATTTTCTCAACAACAATCATACTGTGAACTTTATTTTCATTTCTAATTGTATGTAATGGAGGGAGGGCTCTTGTGCCATACCATGTGGTGCTCAGGGTTTAATCCTGCGTCTGTGCCTAGGGATCGCTCCTGGAAGGGCTCAGGAAACTAATGAGGTTCTGGGGGGTTGAATAAGGGTTAATTATGTGCAAGTCAATTATCCTATCCACTGTGTAATCTCCAGTGCCATAACATTTAATTTTTTTTTAATTTATTTAGCCTTTTGGGTCATACCTGGTGATGCTAAGGGGTTAATTTCTGGCTCTGCACTCGGAAATTATTCCTGGCTGTGCTTGGGGGACCATATGGGATGCTGGGGATGAAACTTGGATTAACTAAATGCAAGGCAAACTCCCTACCTGCTGTACCTGCTCTGGCTCCACCATTGTTTTTAATACATTTTTTGGCCCTGCTTTCTGGTTTAGGGACACAAAAAATCCCTTGGAAATGTCCTGGGTTAAAATAATGGTTTTTCTTCTAAAGAAATAACTTGATGTGCTCCTAAATGGAAAATGGAAACATTAAGCCATAATTAAAAGCTTAGAATCTTCAGTCCCTTGCCCCGTTTTCCAGAAAGGAGAGAGAAGCCAATGATTCATCATGCCTATAAAACTGTGTCTTCCTAAACACTGTATAAACAATACAAGGTCCAGAAAGTGTGGGGGGCTGGTTACACAGTGGATGTCGAAGTGCCTCACCTCTTGGACGATACGTTATGCATCTGTCTCTGTACTCTTCCATGCTCTGTACTCTTTCATCTCTGTGTTCTTTAAGGGATTCTTTTCAATAGACTTTTGTGTGTTTCAGAACAGATATCCTGCTTTCTTAGTCTTTGTTTCAGACTAAACATCCCTTGTTATTAAAAATCATCATATTCCTCTTTGGAATACCAGTAAACAGCTAAGTAGATGGAAGAGGGAAAGCACAGCGGGGAATACTGTAATTACCTTCAAATGTCCATGACAATTTTCTCTAATTAGGAGTTCATATCATATCTTGTCAACCTAGAATTGATATAGGTTAATTTTCCTTAAAGCTAATAATTATAAATAAAAGATGGTAGTTGATGAAAACTAATTTGGCTTCATAACCCCTCAGATACCACAATTCTGGGGTATACTCTAAATAGACTTTCAGAGGCCCACAATGGTATGGAGTTCCAGTTGCTCAAAGCAGTAACCTGATAATGAATGTATTTATACTGGTTATATTATAAAATCATGTTCTGAACAAACTACTTTCACTTAAATTCTTGTCTCATTATCTAGTACTGAGGAATCCAACCAATGCCAGTGTGAACTTTATTTCAAATTCTTAGATATTCCCTGCTATTTTCCTCTTTAGTATATATTCTCTAAATCATTGTCTACCATCTACCATGTTCTCCTAGTCTTAGTTGCAGATCTATCATCTCAGTGTACTTTAGTCTTGGTGTAAAAATTGCTCCTCTAGTCGAAATGACTCTAGTCACAGGGAAAATTTGATTTCATATATACAGACTCTCATGACTTTCCTTATGACCCTTATCATGATCCTGATTTATTGTGCTTTCTACTTTCCAATTAACTGTAAATATTAATATGACAGACACAATGGCTTTCTTCAGAAAAAATCTCAAGTGTCTATTACTGGTCACATATATAGTAATTACTCAATAAATATTTTCTTGAATAAATTTCCTTACATGGAAATTTTTTATATTAGCTAATCATCCCAGTTTGGGATGGTCTTTTCTTTCCTAGTAACATCTCTAACCACTCTTTTAGGTATTCTCTTAGTTGTTGTAAATTAAGAGTTTGAAATTCGCTACGAACACATGCTCAGCCGTATTTTCAAGCTCAGTCCATTTGTGTCTTCTCGAGAGCATCCTCATCTTCTCAACTGAGAAAGATTATTTCTACATAACCTGCCTTTCATAATTATTCACTAACATCCTGTTGTACATAAACGACACTCTATGTTGGCAAAGAACTTTGAAAATAAATCCACTAAAATATTTAATATACTAGAAACATATTAAGCTATTTTCATTTCCTTCAAACCCATTGCCCAAGAAATTTATACTTACCTATAGTAGAGTACCAGGAGCTTGACGAGTATTTCTGGGTCAAAGTGGAATAACAAGTATAAAAGAACTAGGATACTTAGCCTAAATCATTTATCACTTATCCCTTATCCCTTATCCCTTATCATTGTTCATTGATTTGCTCGAGTGGGCACCATAATGTCTCCATTTGTCCCTGTCACATGCAAGTGTAGCCCAATGGCATCTGCTCACCCAGGAACACAAAGAGCCTCAAACTGTTCATTCAGGTTTTTGATGAAGAAATCTGACCATCTCGTAGGTGGGTAGTCATGCATTCTTTTGACATTCTGTGGAATTAAGTTGGTAACAGCTCTAGTCCATCGGCCATCCTTAAATCACATTACGTGTCCTGCCCATCTGATTTTCATCGTCTTGGCAAAAGGAGACAACATCCTTGATTCTTGATCATAGACAGAGGTCAGAACTCTGGATTCCTTATCTCACTTAAGTGACGTGTGATACTCCAAGCATGACTCTTTCAATTCCTCTTTGGGATACTGAATAACTTTCTCATCCTGTTTTCATAGTACCCAGGTCTCTGAGGTGTATGTTAGTGCAGGAAGAATGGTGGAGTCGAAAGCTGTGCCTGGAGCCATAGGTTCTTCATCTTCTTTACCACTTCCTCAATGGTCTTGAAGGCATTCCATGCTGCTCTCTTCCTCATGCATAGTTCAGGTGCTAGGTCATTCGTCATGTTGCATTCTCGACCTAGATACGTATAACTGCTGCATTCGGAGATGTTCATTCCATTGAGAACAAATGGAGCATCAGGAACTAGTCCGTTTCTCATGAACATTGTTTTCTTGAAATTCAGCTGCAGTCCAACCTTTCCACACTCATGATTGAAGTTGGCCAGCATTTCTGCCCCTTTGGCTGATATTTGGTGTTATTAGAATGATGTCATCAGTGAAGTGGAGGTGGTGTAGTTGCTGACCGTCTATCTTCACTCCCATTCCTTCCCATTCCAGTTGTCACATGACGTTCTTGAGGACAGTGCTGAAAAGTTTCAGTGAAATGTTATCTTCCTGTCGAACCACTCTCTTTACATTGATGATCACTTCCTTGTAGAATGGTGAGATCCTGATAGTGAATCCATAATACAGCTCACGGAGTATCTTGATGTACTGGGTTTAAATGCCCTGTTTAGCTAGGGCTTTGATGACTGCTCATTCTCAACAGAATCAATGAGGTTCAACATTGTCTCAACCTCAGTCTCAACAGTATCAACAGAGATGAGGTTCAGTGGTGGAATGTGTTACAGCCCATTGGAGACCAGATTTGATCACCAGCATTGCAAAGAAGCCAGTAAATCATGAGATGTAACTGGATGAAATCTCTTTGTTAACTGTGGGGCTTGAAGAGAAGGAGGAGCCCCTTGGGCTGAAGCCCAGCCCCTGCTCCTTGATTTTGCTCTTGGATGCTACAGATTCCTGACATGTCTGCTCTGGGTCCGCAGGTCTGGACCACCACAGCCCTCCTGATCAAGGGGCTGTCTCCTATGCAGCTGTGAAGAGAGAAGTCAGCGCTTCCCAGGAACCACCATCAGAGAACACAAAGGACTGAGGGAATGACCTGGAGACACTGGGGCAGGGCCTGGTGAGGAGTAACCCCTGAGCAGTGCAGGTGAAGACCCAATCCACTCTCTTCCCACCCCCCCAACGACACCCAAATGAAGAATTTGGTGCTGGAGTAACAGCCAAGATACAGGACACCAGGCCCGGGAACACTCTTAGGTATCTGGAGGCCCGGAAGAGATCCCCAAGACGCTGAGGAGCTTCTTGATTCAGAGGCTTGACATCCTTCACAAACTCTACATTCACGTGGATTTCAACTCCCAACATTCAAGGGCCACCTTGAATAAGATGAGCTGCAGCAGACGAATGCTGATGTGGTCAATGGAGCCAGCACAGATTTTCACGTAGAACTTCTTGGCTCCCAAAGCCCGCAGGTCATGGATAGTGAAAGGTCAGAGGTACAGCACATTGCTTCGGGAGAAAGTGTTCCTCTTCTACCCAACGACCACTTTGGCTTCCAGCAGTAGGAGCCGTGGTCGGCACCTGCAAGCAGCCGGCCAAGCTGGGAGACGTGAGCCCCGTGCAGGCTTAGCCACTTAGCTGGAACCCGCAGGAGGACTTGCAGCTGATCCAGCTCATGGGCAGCGGCACCTATGACGACATCTACAAGGTGTATAAACTCAGCTGCAGTTTCCTGTCGGGACTTTTCCCGCGTTCCTCCCGATCCCTCCACCTGCCCCCCTTCCCCCTACTTTTAGACATATTATTATGTTTTAAAGAAAGTTGCAAGGCAGAGCCTGTCAAGGTACCCGTGATATATTTGGTATGCCAAAACAGGAACAATTAAAGGGCCTCATTCCCATGACCCTGAAATAGCCCCAATATGGCAGCTGTAAAAAAAGAGAAGTTGATAAAATCTCAGGCCGAAGGGAAAAAAAATTTAGCCTAAAAAGGAAGATTTAAAGAAAGCAGGACATCTGTTCTCAAATGCACAAAGTCTACTAAAGAAGGAAGTAAGCATCACAACAGAGGTGCTATTTTCAGTGCATTACACCTAATTGCATTATGAGTTTACAAAATTTAATGTTAGAAATTATTTTTTAAACCTGGATGGTTTCCAAAAGCTGCTGAAGTATGTAGTTCCTTACATCAATTACTAACTACTGCTGTGAGCAGTCATTAGCAGTTTGATGTATATGTGTACTTGTTCAAAAGCAAAGAGCTTGTAACATTGTTAGGCCTGAATTCAAGTACTAACTCTGCCTTTCAGCTGTAAGAATTAGATAATTAAATGTAACTTTCTTCAATACATGAGTTTCAATACCTATAAAATAGTGTTAACAGAAATACTCTCTCCGAGGTTGCTGTGTTAAATGGACTAAAACATGTAATATACTCAAAATAATGTGCATCATGATATTATTTTTACTAAATCAAATTGGCAAGAGCAGGTCTAAAGAATGTAAATGCTAAAAATCATATTTTTAATCCAAAAATAAATCTGATAATTTGTGTCACTCAATAATGAATTTAGTTCTCTTTCAGTAGTAAATAATTTACCAGCCACAGTTAAGCGAACACAACAGTGGTGGTTACCTAGTTTAGAATATAGTTTAGATTTTTCCTAACACATTGTAATTTTACAACTTCCCAGTTCCACAATACAATAGCATATGTCAATTTGTATTGACAGTCTTTATTTAATATTCCTAAATTCTTGACATTGTAAAAGCCTTTAAGTGGTAGAAAATAAAATACCAACCCAGGTTGGCAAAAGAGAACCCTTATCCTTAACTCTTTAGTATCTCTTCCAACTAGATGACAATCTCTCATCTAGTTGGTTCATGAGAACATATCAAAGGCAGGTTAAAACTATAAGTTTGGGCTCGGCCAGCGGCTGGTTGCATCCTACATAGCTCCTAGGGCCTGCTCAACATGCAGGCGGCCGCGCCTGCTGGACTCAGAGCAAGGATTGGGGGCCTCCACCCATTCCCCAGCCTCTGGGCTCAGTGGCGTGTGACCCTGAGCTCCAGCCACCACAGCCAACTGCCGCAAAGACAGAGACTCCAGATCCATGGCTGAATCTTAGACTCAATGTATTTTAGCACCAGGTCCTTTCAGGATTTTTCTCATTTGTACACTTCAACAATCATTCTATTTGCATCAAACTGGAGAGGTTATGGGGAATGAGGAATTAGGATGTCACACTAGAACTCACTATTAAATCATCAGATAGAGACATCATTCATTATTAGTATCCGTAGGACAAGCCAACAAAGTGTATAAGAAGAGAGATTGAGAAATACAGGGAAATAGACAAAGAGATAGAGACGTTAAATGCACCTGCAATAGGGGCATGCAGGGTTTGGGTGGGTGTGTTTGGGAACTGGGTGGTGGACATTGGCACTGGTGGAGGGATGGGTTCTGGAACACTGTGTTGTAGAGATCCAATTATGAACATCCTTGTAATTCTATATCTCACATGGTATAATAAAATTTAAAAAACTGAAAGAGAGACAGAGAGTGAGAGACAGAGAGAAAGAGAGACAGAGCGAGACTGAGAGAGAAGGGGAGGGAAGGTAAAAATGCCTGCTATAGAGCTGGGAGAGAGGGAATATGGGAACATTGGTGGTGGGAATGGGGCACTGGTGAAGGGATGGGTGCTGGAACAATGTATGACTGAGACCCAATTATGAACATCTTTGTAATTGTATATTTCATGGTGGTATAATAAGAAATCAAAAAAAACTACAGGTTAGGACATAAGTACCAATTGTTCTTTGCATTATACCAATATTACTCGTTTGCTGAAACCCTTTCTAACTTTCATGGAACAGATACATATTACTGAAAAATTAACATACTTCTACTCAGGCTACCAAATGCTTATGAGTGACTATGTCAAAGAATAAGAAGCCTGAAAAATGGGAAGAAGCAATAGGAAGTTTTAAATTCTCATTTATTTTGTAAGAGACATGTTCCATTTTAAAACAATTCATAGACTCATAATTAAAGTTTTGTCTGGAAACAAAACTATGCTCAACCAATTCTCTATTTCATAGAGGGTGAAATGACTCTGCCATCACATCGCCTTTCCAAACTATATATCTAAACATGTACTCAAGAACTCTGCAGAACTAAACCTTTACTTTCCCCTGAAAAGCATAATATTAGATTGCATTCCCTGTTTAACCACAATTTTTTCCCCTTTTCACAGTATTGCATTACACAAATACTTGACTTGGAAAAAGAAATTGATAGAGTCATTAAATTAATCAAGCATAGGGGATCAGGAGTGATAGTCCAGCAGGTAGGGCATTTGCCTTGCATGTGTCTGACCTGGGTTCGATCCCTGGCATCCCATATGGTCCCCTGAGCACTGCCAGGAGTAATTCCTGAGTGCAGAGCCAGGAGTAACCCCTGAGCATTGCCAGTTGTGACCCAAAAAAAAAAAAAAGTTAATCAATCATCAGGGTCAATTTGAATAACATTTGAAAGGACATATGCACACTCATTGAGTACAACTGCAGCAGTATTTGCAATGGTGAAGATCTAGAAACAATCGAAGTGCTGATAGCATGTGAAAAGATAAAGAAAAGGTGGCTGATATAGAATGGAATACTACTCAGCTCTGAGAAAACATGGAATGTTGCAGCTCGCTGCAACTTAGATGGAATTGGAGCATGTCAAGCTAATTGAAGTGAGTCAGAAAGTAAAATATGGATCATTTCACTCCAATACAAAGTAGAAAGAAACAAAGAGGGGTATTAGATGATCCTCAGTGGAAACAAATCCTGAGACATGATCAACAGAACTGGAAACTGAGGGAGCAAGGGAAAGGGGAGAGGGAAGAAACCTTGGAACAATAGTGGAGGATCTCAACACACTGGTATAACTGGTACAGCAGCATTGCAAGTCTATTATAAACTACAATTCATAAATAAAGCTGATTTTGGAAAACAAATTAATCAATAGAGAAAAGCTTTCTCATGACAGTAAGCAAGAATTGGCACTTCACAGTAAAGCTTCTTAAAAACTGGTGGGTCTGATTTCATTTTTTCTTGACCATTATTTAAATAGAAGCTGTGCAGAAAATGAAAACTTCAATTAGCAAAGAATTGTTCTCTTCCGTAAGCAGGGAGAACAGTGGTAGCTATAAAAGAACAACTTTATTGTTAATTGTACACTTTTCTTAAAAAAACTGTCATCACACTCTGCTTTCTTCTGTTATGTACCAATTAAAATCTGTTCCTAAGAAAATACTATTTGAAGTTCCATTTGGAACTCTAAGTGGTATTATTTATAAGGAGGTTTTACACTAGGCCAGATATACATAATAATATGTTTCTAGTTTTACATTCTCTAATTGTAACATCTTGTCATTTGCATGTATGTGAAACATTACAGAAGGACTTGTGTCTTCTAAAATATTAACAAAAGATCTAGCATCCAGACCAATCACTCTTCAACAGTTGAAAACTTGCTTTTCAGGTGGACGGTTCAATTTCTTTCTCTCTCTTTCTTCACAAAGAAATAAAAACAGACAAATCTTTTGGGAATCAGGTAAATGAAGAATGGATAATTATAGTGAACAGAAATATCTGCATATTAAACTTTAAAATATGCTAATAAATTAAAATTGTTTTCACTTAGAGAGATAATATATAGGTTAATGTTCTTGGCCTGAATGGAACTGCCCCAGGTTTGATGGATGGTTTCTTGGCCTAACAAAGCCCCCCCTAAGTAGCAGCAGAGAATGATTCACCCTGGATCCCTCCTATTCTCCTGGGTTTTGAGGTGCCAGAACAACCAACATGGCACTGCCAGGCTATGTAGGACCATGTATTTGGACCCTTGCTTCCAACTGTTGCCATGTCTCAGGGCCAAAGTGATAGCACAACTGGTAGGGCATTTGTCTTTCAATCGCCAGACCCAGTTTGATCCCCTGGCATTCCATATGGTCCCCCAAGCACTGCCAGGAGTAATTCCTGAGTGCAGAGCCAGGAGTAACACATGAGTGTTGCCAGATATTACCCAAAAAGGCCAAACAAACAGAAAAAGAGAACCGTTACTAGGTTGGTAGAGTATCACTGGAAGGGATTCCTGACCCTCCTAGGCTATGCTAGGGAGACCACCCAAAGTAAATAAAAATAAATGGAATATTTTCATGAAAAACTTTTTTAAATAAAAATTTGTTCAGTGGCACAAGTGTCTGTTTCCTAGCAGCACTCTTCCGAGATTATTTCATAAATGTAAACAATTTAATTTTTCAGTCACAACTTTATCTCAAATCCTTCACTTGCTACGCCCAATCTTTGTAATTGTATATTTCACGGTGGTATAATAAAATACTAAAAAAAAAAATTAAAAGCTGTTAAAAATAAAAAAAGTGAAAGAGCAATTGAAATCTCAGCACAAACTCAAGTTATTTAATAGTCCAGTTTCTCAAACAGTAGTTTCTGTACTAGGAATGTTTGTGCTGCTGAGCAAACCGTCTAGAGCATGTGCATTAGCTTCCTGTCATCATTTCCCCAACTATTAGCTCTTATTATCTAGAAAACTTTTCAGAGAAACAGATACTGAAAACATTGGTCTGCATAGACGGCGACCCAAAGCTCAATGTTTCTTTAAAACCAAATAAAGAATTTGGTGTCTGTCTGCAAGTTTGATATCTGGATAAAAATTTAAAGAATCCCAGGAGTTGAGGAGAAGTATGTACACTGTGAGGACAGTATTTACACTAGATCAATCTCCCAAAGTCTCAGAGGTCAGGAAGTCAACCCTACTCAACTCTGCTTGAGAGGAATCTGAAGTGTCTGTCATTTTGGGCTGGATGTGATTCCTTCTTCATGACCCATATCTGGATATAAAATAACATGGGATGTAGAATGCTTCTTTATTCTCTAATTTCCCTTGTGCATTTTATACAGTAGATGGTTTAAAAGCCTCCATTCCCTCCTATACCTGAAGACATCGCTTTTCAACACGACTTTCTGTTCTTGCAGAGGTGAAGTTTATTTTTTTCAATTCATTTGAATATCAGTTTTTCTTATGGTTTCTTTTTGATAGAATATGACAGAGTGATGTATGAGTTCAGGAGTCAATTCTTTTGATAGAATATGACAGAAGTGATATATGAGTTCAGGAATCAAGGTGGCAAGAGACCTTGAGATTTCCACTTCCATATTATAATACATACAAAATTATAACACTTGTAGTATTACCCTAAAACCTCCCTCTGAGCAGGTGAAGACTGGGTATCTGAAGAACTGGGTCACCTGGAGACCAGAAACAATCTGGCTGTGAGTCAGGCTCAAGGACGTTTCTGGCCATGATAGCTGGCCTTCTAGCAGAAGCCAATCCTCTCAGTGATGCAAGGACAGGCAAAAGAAGAGCCACCCTGCCAATCTATAGATAATGGGAATGAATATGTAAAGGTTGAGATAACAAAGAGACCAAATTTGAACTGGTTTTAGGCAACCACATAGAACTAGTACATCTCGTGATAAAGCCTTATTTTCTTCAACTGATTATGACTTTGCGATGCATCAAAATATTAGCTTATGCTTCTCACTTCTCTTTTTTTCACCTCTTTCTATAGAAGATGAAATTGCGACAGTCTGAATCTGCAATTGTCTGAATGTGAACTGGATTACCCTATGCTGATATGAGATGTACCCCAGGTTTACAGTGTTTCGTGGGGAGAAATCCTCTCAAGGTTGCTCAGGATACACAGGGGCCCCATCTGTGATTCTTGGCCAACAGATCAGGTGATTCAATTCAATGGTCCATGGGTACAAAGTTGCTTAGTTCCTGTACTGCTGAAGTTGCTGGAGGGCTCCATGGCTGCACCTGGCTCTGCTCTGGGAACCATGTGGTGCTAGAAACGTGGGTCAGGTGTGTGAAATGCATGTGCATAATTGCTATATTATTTCCTAGTCCCGAGTTAGGGTTTTGAATATGAGTCAGTTTTGTGCATCAGAAGACCCTTATTTTTGTTGCTTAAGAATATACTTCTTTGGGGCTGGAGCAACACACAGCCATCCTAGGCCTGGCATCCCATATGGCCACCCAACCACCATCAGGAGTAATTCCTAGGTATAGAGCCAGGAGTAACCACTAAATATCGCCAAGTGCTACTCAAAAAATATAAAGTAAATAAAACAAAAGGAATAAACTCTTGTTTAAATGTTTTATCTGTGATTTTATACAGAATGGAGAAGTATGACATTATTTGCTACTAGATCATGTAATGTGGGAAGCTGGTGAAGGATTTTTTGGATAAGTTTGTTTTTATTTGTGATAGCCTTTTGGTCTATTCTCATCCTTTTGACCCTTTCCTGGCAGAAGTCATTCCTGGTAAATTTTCTATCGCTGTTCTTTGTCAGTGGTACAGTCTGAACATGACCCTAAGTGTAACCAATGAAACGGTAAGGTCTTGGCTTCTGCTCCTCTAGTGGTCATGGGAAGTCCTCAAAAAGGAAGGGTGGCCGCTAGTAATCAGTATCAGTTGTGGAATTTGTTTGTTCTGTTTACACAGAAACTAACTGCCTTAGAACAAAAGAGGTGAAAATTTTATAAGAATATAAGTGGTGTTTTGTTATATAGCGGGTTTTTAAAAAAGGTAACAGTGTGATCTAGTGATTTCCACATGCATTTGAGTGTCAACAACTCGCTTGAGTTGTAATTTCATCAAATGGTTTTTCAAACTTACGCAGATTACTTAAAAAAAAAAAACCTGAACCTCTCATTTTTTTCCTACCTATAAAATGGAAGACATAGCTTTCATTGCACCGAATTTTTTAAAAATTAACTAATAAGTAATCTCCAGGTACATACTAAGATGATCTCAAATATACATATAAATTGACACACCCACAAATATGTATTTTCTGACTATCAAATTTTCTCACTGATCCTACATCAGGGAGCAGTTAGGAGGGAGCAGGCACGCCTAAAAAATATCTTTTCCATATCACTACCTCTCATTCCTAGCTCTGAGGCACAGGAAAGGATCTGTTGTTAACTGCAAAACCGGGCAGTTATTCAAATTCCCAAGTTAGTGGCAACATCTCAGAGAGATTCTCAGAGATTTTCAAAGCTCCATTTTCTTTTAATTAGCTCCTTCTCTGCCTCAGGCAACAAGTTCAGGGAATCAATAGGTTAGACAGAGTACAGACTATGCAGGTATCAGGGAGCAAAGGTTTGTTGGGACTTGTCAGACCCTGGATTGAGGTTTCAGGAGGTAAGTATCACTGGTCTAAGAACATTTAGAAAGGATATTTCAAACAAAAGCATCTCACCAGACAGTCTGACCAGGATTCCCACTGGTTCTGCATAAGTCACCAAGCTTCAGGGCTTGTCCCAGAGGCAGGCAAACCTGATAACAGGTTAATATCACACAGGAAAGACGCTCCAAGCACTGAATCTCTGAAGTGCTAAAGTACTCAGAGAGATATTTTCAGCACATTGGACCTCTCCATTTCTTCTGTCTTATAATAAGGAAAAAAATCTGTACCCAGAGCGGGGGCAGGGGGCAAAAAAGGTATTTTTGGGTAACACTGGATCGATTATTCTTTTCTCAGACATGCGTTTAATTTGGGGGACTATTGTTACTTGTTTATTGGTTAAAAGCATGGGTTGCTTAGAACACTGATAATAGCTATGCTCAGTGAAGCAAGCGGACTTGTTTTTAGAGTTCAGTTCTTCAGGGAACAGTTTCTGCTACTTTAGGTGTTGCAATAATTGTTCTGGCACACAGTATAGAAATTCAAGGGCAGAACATTTGGGATTCTTGTGAACATTCATTATTTATACTAGGAATAGAACTCAAAGATTCCTTTTTTTAAAGTCAAAGTAAGTGACATTAAAAATAATTTATAAAAAAGGACAAACATTTAATAATCAACCACTAAGCAGTTAGTTATTACTAGCTAGTGAATACCATTAAGCTCTTTGTTTTGTTCCATTTTGCTTTGTTTGGGTAGCACACCTGGCAATCTGCAGGGGTTACTCTTGATTCTGCACTTGGTGGTTCACTCAGGAATTATCCCTGGCTGGCAGTGATCATGGGACCACATGGGAAGTGGGGATAGAACCTGGGACTGCCACATGCAAGTCAAGCATCCTGCGTTCTGTATTCTTACTCCAGTCCCATTGAGACCTTTTCTGTCTGAAACTTCAAGAGGCATGTTTCTGAACACTTCTTTTCTAAAGGAATCACAAGCTATCATAAAGTTGTGAAACAAAGGTAAACTCATATTTTTAAAAGTGTATTTTTTCAAATGAATACACAGAATTATTTTGGGGTGAAATATATCTAAATTTTACATAACTTTTATTTGTTTTTAGTTGCAATAAGTAGAAATCAAATCCAGCACCTCACAAGTGCTAAGTATGTGCTCTACCAATAAACCATTCCCCTGTCAAATGGATTAACATTTACTCTGAAAATATACAATGAGTATACTACTACATGCCAGAAATTTCTAAAAAAACAGAGCAAATTATTTCTTTATTAGTTTAGTTTTCTGGATTTCATTTTTATTCAGGTAATATATATATATATATTTTTTTCTCCCATTTTAACACTTGGACCAATCATTTTAGATTTGAATACACTTCATGTACATCTATCTCTGAAGGTTGGAGAAAAACATTCAATATATCACTTGAAAATGATATAAATATAAATTTTAACAGCCATCTCAAACTTTTTGAAGTGCTTTATGTAATGATAAAAGATCCAATGTGCCTCATGCCAAACTGTAAAAGAAAGGTTTGAACAAGAGTTAATCAACTGTTTTTAACAAAGCCAGAGGAAGGAGTTAGGGTATAGAAAGGGTGAAAGTTGTCACTCTATAAGGGGAAAGATCACTTTACCACTGTATCACTGTCTTCCCGTTCATCATCATTTGCTCAAGCGAGCACCAGTAACATCTCCATATGTCCTGTCTCATGCTAGTAGAGTTCAAGGGCACCTGCTTGCTCCAGGAACATAAATAGACTCAAACCATTCCATCAGGTCATGGAAATGAGGTTTATAATTGTTACTGGCATTTGGCATATCAAATATGACACGGGTAGCTTGCCAGGCTCTGCCATGCGGGTATCATACTCTTGAAGTCATCTCTAAATCCAGCATTTATTGATGAACTGTGTGGCTGCAAGGTCCATCACAGACTCAATGTCTGGGAGTCTCTGGATCAGCATACCTGAGCCGGATTTAAAAAAAGAATGCTGCAGGGTGGATCTTGATGAGCCAGGCTGTGATAGGCTGGTCTGCAGGGTGGAGTTCTGACGAGAGGGAAGTCCAGATGTGGAAAATGGAGACCCTCATGGAGTGGGGGGTCGTAAGGGGAAAAATAAGTAGCAATAAGGAATCTTACAAAAGTTATGTCAAAGAATGAAAGATAAATTTAGGGAAGAGCAATGAACTGGATCATTCCATGATAATTTGCACAGAGGATACCCCCTCCACACACCCAGGCATCCCAATAACTTAGAAGCAACTTATATCTGAGAACTACCTCCCTTTGCTTTCTCTTCTTAGGGAAATCATGAGGGTAACTGATTCCTGCTCTGCATATCTTAAACCTGGGAAATTGAACACTTTGGTTCCAGTTTGGTTCTGATTGCTTAACATTAGTGATCTGATGTCAACTTTCCTCCCTGATGTGACACTCAGAGGAAGCACGCTTAATATTGGTGACTTAAGGCTGACCCTCATTGGTTGCAATGCAGGGGGTCAAAATATTAAGCATGTATATCTGTCCCTATCGTTCTTTTCTCAACCATGAAGGACATTTCCCTACAATTTGGGGATGGGAGAGAGAAACACGTCATCCCCAGTCTCTGTCTCAGGAAAGTGAGCTATATCAGGTCAAATTCTTCTCTGACCATTCCTAAACCTCAGCAGCCACTGCTAAACTCCTACAGCTTTTGATGGTA
Source organism: Cryptotis parvus (assembly GCA_021461705.1). Lineage (NCBI taxonomy): Eukaryota > Metazoa > Chordata > Mammalia > Eulipotyphla > Soricidae > Cryptotis > Cryptotis parvus. The sequence goes on from JAJIBD010030575.1 coordinate 177,173, forward strand.
TTAATACTCTGTCAGCTAGGACCTCGGTGGAAAGATATCGGTCACAGAAGATGAAGAGTTACTAATCTGGTAGACAGGGATCTAAAACTTACCACTTCCCAACAAAAAGAACTAACAGCAGTTTAGCCATAGTTAGAAAACTTTGGCATTTACTTCTGGATTATTATTTAGTTCAAAGTTATACAACAAATCTCTTAAGCTTTTTTATTTCCCCCAATGCAAAGTAATAAAATCTATATGTTCTGATGGCAAGCACTTACTAAGATAATTTTATCCTAATATACATAGGGAGCAAAGAAAGCTGATCTGTATAATGACTAACAGATCAAGATATATCATGAGTTAGGCATCGCACTTTTGTGATTTTGATCAACAACACCACTGGGTAGTATCTTCTCTGAGTACTAGCAAATACTTCCCAGATCTGCAAAAGTTAAGATTAGGTTTTGTGATGAAATAACAAATCAGCAGACTCCTCTTTTATTTTGATGTCTGATGATCTGTTTTGCTTGTCCAGATTTTATCTTTACAACGTTATATATCTATGTGGACTTTTAGAACGACTCTTGGACCAAACCCTGGAAAGGATAAAAGCATCATTTATATTTCATGTTTTCCAAAGAAGTAACATGAACTTAAAATTTTAAGTAAGTGCATTTTGAACGAAATCTTGCTTTCACATCTCAGGCCCAAGAAAAAAACATTTTTTCTGATCACATTTATATATAATTTATTTCATTTTCCTTTAAATTGGTAGCTAAATTTGACAGGTCTGGAAAGAAAGGCCCTAATAGCAGTGTGAAGGGCCAAGGGCTGAACAAGATTTCCTACACCATCCCTCTGTCTCAACGAGGGCTGCACAAAATGTCTAATTTTAGTATCTGGCTTAACACCAAACACCTGGGATATGGCATCCAGCCAACGATGAACACAAAGCTAAACAGTGGGTGAACAAGCACATCTGTCTCCTCTTGTTTTCCCCTTCTTAGCTATTAGGTAAATAAGGTAGTTATTAGGTAAACAAGGTAGTTATTAAATGATGACTTGTGCAAAACCTGCAATTTCAGAGTTCACATCTCATCTTACCAACCTTTATCAAGCTCTTCAGAAAACAACACAGTGATGTTTGTTATGAAAGCCAGTTTGACTTCTGCTCGGTGCTCTTTGAGGATGATTTTCAACCTGTTCCCTTCTGAGACCATAACGCATACATGAAATATGTCAGGTGTCAGATTTGCCGAAATGAAAAATTCAAAACTGATGCACTTCATCTGTTGCTTTCTGCAGGAGTATGTTCCAGGCCCCTCCGCACAGGAACGTGTCAGAGCACTCAGGACTCCTGACTCCATTTCTTCACCCACAGAAACCACATTTCCTCTCACTCCTCGCTTCTCCAATCCACAAGCCCTTTAACTACCCCTGAAATATGGAGCGATTTCCCGACATCTCCACAAATAAAACTGAAAGCTTTCGTGGTTTCAGGTAACCAACGTGATAACCATAGACATGCTGTGTGTGACCAAGAATATCACTCATCACTCCAGTGTGTCCAATTCAGGAATTTTTGCAATAGAACATGGCATGTGGGATTTGAAGATTAAGTCCTTGGTGCCCTGGATATCACTGGAAGAAGGAACAAATGCAAAGACAATGAATAAATACCATATTTAACTTAATGTTTTATGTGTTCAAGGAAATAGCTTGTTTGCTCTTTGTTCTAAGACACTTAAGTATTGTTTATTCCTGGAGGAAACACGGCTATTTCAGTTTTGGCTCAGAAGAGTTATGCATAAGTATGACTTAAAATAAAATTAAGTAATATAATTGTGATGCATAAAGCATACATATCCCTAACAAATCCTCCTTAAATCCATAAAGTAGCTATAGTTTTATCCTTGATTATATTAAGAGCAACTTTGCAGCTTTCAAATGGCTTTGTCTACTATATCGATACTTCCTGTGGACTTCCATGCATTCGTTTGGTTCTATCTATCCTGTTTTTAAAACCAAAGTGGCCACATAGTGTCTGAGTTCTCTGAGCAATGCCCTACAGGTTACATGGACCACTCTTTTCCTCATAATCCTGCCTCATCACCCCACTCAGGATTTTTCAGTTGACACTGCAATCTGGGCACCAATAGAGAAGCGAGTTTCTACTCACTTATGCAAAACTCAGTGTCTGGGGCCTCTATCACTTTTACTAGCTTCCTGAGCTGCTGTGTCAAGAATCCTAGCTAGCTAACTTAAAAGCAGGGTGTTTTTCTGTCCTGCAGACCAGAGTGGAAGATCAAAGTGTAAGATGGCTTGGTCCTTCTGAAGCTTCTCTGCTCGACTAGCAAAAAGCTGCCTTGTTAATGTGCCCTCACATGATCTTTCCTCTATGCACATTTATGCATGGCATCTGGCTATTGTGTCCAAATTTCCCCTTCTAATAAGAACAGCAAGACTGGATTGGAGTCCATAGTCCTCATTTTGGCTTAATCACCTCTTGAAAGGCTCTATCTCTAAATGCCTTTAGAGGTGTTGAGATTTTGACATAAAAAATTCTGGCTATGCCACTACTCAGTGTATAGCATATCAGAACGAGAAGGAAGCTAAAAATATTCACTTCTCCTAATCAGATGATCCTGATTCATACTTCATGAGAAGATGCCCAAGACGTATCTGGTGAGCCAACAGTAAGCACAGCAATGTTCACGGACGCTTCACTCGGTGCTGATTCTCCCTGTCTCTGCCTGACTTTCCTATCCTTTACTCCACCTATTTCCCAGGATCACAAATGTTAACAAAATTTTACACTTAGGCTCTGCTTCCCAGAGGTGTCAGGCTAAGATTCATAAGCAATCTCATTTCACCGTTACAACAAGTGTTAAAAACATGTTTTCTCACAAAGAAACAGAAAAATTGGATAAAATGCATGATATGCCCAAGGTCAAAAAGCTAGCAATCTACAGAGAGAAACTCTGATTTGTATCTTCTAAGTCCATCCCTGCATTGCTCAGATACCATACGACCCCAACAATATTCCTGCATAACGAAATAAATTTGAATTGTCTTGTCAGTCACTTAAAAAAAACACTTTGTTCATTTTCTCATCCACAAATCTTCTCAATCACTGTTGAGATAAATCTCAGATAACATATTTTAAATATTCAATTTATCTCCACATTATTTAAGTTCTATTTCTCTTCTCCCTTCCAATATCAACCTCAGAGCTTGATACTTCTGCTCTAAAGCTTACCTGTTACATGAAAAGATTCACCTTCCCGACAGAAGTTATATAAATTACAACGCCATCAATGGTACAATCACGAGCTATACCTTCTATGCAAACCACATCTCACAATAAAATTATGGAGGGTCTTTTATATCTTAATCAAAAGTTAACAGTTTAATCGTTCGTTAAACATCAGAGTAATTTAGTGTTCTACTAAGCAATCATTATTGTTTCCTGAAAATCTGATGTGATGAGGTACAATAAATGCAAACTGAAATATTGCCTGTGGAAGATTATTTATTATTTCTCTTGGCTAAAAACATTCATAACTGAAATTTATTGGTCCATACTCCCTTCATTATAAATATTTTATGTTCTGCCTCAGGGATCCATGTCTTAGCATTTAAATGTCTCAATCTTGTGTCGGTAACAGGAAGAACAAGTTCTCTGGGTGGAATTTTTGCCCTTTACTTCAGAATGTTACAATAATAATAGGCTATAAATATGTTATAATTATGCCTTTGATCACTGCTGTAGTTTTCAAGTCAGAATGAATTAAATTCAAAACTAAAGCGGAGCTGGTAGACAAAAATTAAAGTAGTTATATTAAACTAAGACTTGGCTGCAAGCTGTATTAATATAGCAAAAATATTTAGAGTGGCCAAGATAGCATACCATTTCCTTTATAATTTCTACCTTTAGGGTAAGGAATACCTGTACCTAATACAACCTTTATATATCAATAGTAGTTCACATTAAATTAAGTTTTATAGTCTGGTACCATTATATACTAATCACCATATCAACCTTTGAAGAACTCAACCACTATTAAAATATCCATTGTTCAAATGAGAGAGCTGTGGTTCAGAAAGCTACAGACGTATAATTTTTACTTTCATTTAAGAATATTAAACAGCCTGTTTTTAAAGCCAGTGTTCTCCCTTGAAATGTGTCTCATTTGGTTGTCTCTCTGTTTGGCTGTTTGCTTCTTTCTGTTCTGGAGAATCCTTTGCTCTGTCTTGAACACAAACTTCTCCCTTTGTCCTCTCTCATATCTATCTAAAAGAGTTTCAATCAAAACTTTCTTCCTTCTCCAAATATAATAATATTCATTTTATTTGTATTAAATCCTAGCATATAGAAAAATGCAACAATGTGAAATCAGGCTTTAACTCTGTCCATTTCATCTTGTACAAGACTGGCAAGAGTGACTGGAGAAGACAATAAAAGAGGGGACTTGAGCAGACCATATGTATCATTGTCTGCAGAAACCAGCAGCCATGACAGAGAGAAGGTCCTGTGTTACCAAGAGATATTCCGTCAGCTCTCTCACCCTGTGTAATGCCTGCAGAACACATTACTGGCTGGTGAACCAGAACATATCTAGCATTTTGTAACTTTCCTGCAAGTGTCGCCAGCTCTGAGACCAAAAGTTGACCTCACCGATATCAAGCTTATTATATCACAACTGTGAACTGATATTTTCAAGTTCCAACCGAGGGCCTTTCATAAATCTTTATCATACTCCTCTTCCAAATAAACTCTGACACACTTTCGTGATAACATGCGGGAAGTCACAAGAGGAAGAAAAACTGAAATTTATCTTTAATGAGGATTGAAAAGAAATTGTATCTGGTCATGAAGTCATCCAACTAGGAAATGCAGAAAGGGGAAACTAGCCTATTTTGATGTATATAAGCATGTGGATGTAAAACCTCCTGGATAAACAGTATTTACTCAAAGAAAAGGGGATTTTCATAGATGGCTTCCAGATCTTCTTGAATGTGGAGTCTACACACCCTCAAGTATTTTCCTGGAAATAATATTATTAGGTTTAAATGTAAAGTTAATGTAAATAGGCTTAAATGTAAAGAGTATGGTCACAGACTGGAGAGAGAGAGATGAGCAAAGTGCCACCATAGAGACAGACTGGGGGAGGGGTGAGGGAATCAGGGGTCATTGGTGGTGAGAAATGGGCACTGGTAGAGGGATTGGTGATCATCCCCTCAAATACTTTGACAAAATGAAGATGAATTTATGGTATATTGTGGTAAGAATATCACTTTGACAGTCTTAGCAACATCTCTAAATAGGAAAAATGAAGTAAATATACACAATATGTGAAACAAGCTTAAGTGGGTGCTTGCTTAGGATGGTCAAGGCTTCATGATATAATACTACTGTTGACCACATCACAGATCTTGAATAGAAGTCTTCCTTTGATGCTAAGTTATCCTGACAAATATCATTTGCTCTGATGAGTGTAGATGGATTATTTCGATAAATGAATTTTCTGGAAATTCCTCAAGTGAACAATAAAGTTATTTAAAACTTTATTCCTTCCCCAACACAATACACACACAAACACACACACACACACACACACACTAATACACACAGCATGCTCTAAATATAAACTAAGTACACAGCTTTATTTAAATCATGGCAGTAACTATGATTCCAACTTCCTTGCATATACATTAAAGTCTTAAAGGAGGACCAAGGCATCTGTTCTAGTTCATAAGCACAACCAAAAGCTTCAGTAATTGGAATGAAAGTTACAACACCAGTTAGAAGAGGAATGTGAACCCATTGATTCAAAAGGAGTGGAATCCTTCCAAGGCATACATGTTACTTTTCTAATACAGTGAGTCATGGTTCTTTTTTTTAAATTATTTTTTATTTTTTTAAACAATCAAAAAATTTTCATGTTTGGGTTTCGGCCATACAGTGTTTCAGCACCCATCCTTCCACCAGTGCCCATTTCCCACCACCAATGTCCCCGATTCCCTCCCTCCTCCCCTAGCCTGCCTCTATGCCAGGTTCTTTATCTCTTTTCTCTCTTTCTATTTCTCTCTTTCTCCTTCCTTCTCTTACATATTATGTATTGTAATACATATACTTAGAGGTTATCATGTGTAACTTTTTGCCTGTGTTTAATGCTAAGTTCTATGTTGTAATAGCACTTTTGACAATTATTGGCAAACTGTTCCCTTCTCTGTCTTACCTAACCTCTACTCCCACCCGTTTGTGGTAATTTCCACCTTTGACAAACCTCCTGATCCACATTTCGCCTGACCTTGGAAACAGATGGGGCCAGTTTTTTTTTTTTTGCATACCTCAGTTTTTTATTTATTTAAAAAAATTTTATTATACCACCGTGAGACATACAATTACAAAGGTGTTCATAATTGGTTCTTGGTAATACAGTATTCCAGCACCCATCCCTCCACCAGTGCCCCATTTCCACCACCAATGTATCTCACCCCCTCCCGCCCAACCCCAGGCTGCCTCAATAGAGGTGCCCCCCCATTTCCTCTCTTTCTCTCTGTGTTTCTCTCTCTGTGTCTCTGCATCTCTCTCCCTCTTCTTTTACACATTGTGGCTTGCCCTGCAGATATTTAGAGTTTATCACTTAAGGCTTTTTGTGTATATTCAATAGTGAATTTTAGTCTACCGTTACCATTTCCCAAACTTAGTAAAACACTGGTATCTATTTATATCCTAGTAATGAATGCAGTCATTCTATATCTGTCCTTTTCCTTCTGACTAATTTCACTGAGCATGATAGTCTCCATGCCCATCCATTTGCAGGTAAATTTCATAATTTTGTCTTTTCTGACAGCTGCATAGTATTCCATAGTGTAGATGGACTGTAGATGTACCACAGTTTCTTTAGCCAGTCCTCTGTTCTAGGGCATTTAGGTTGTTTCCAGATTCTACCTATTGTGAATAGCGCAGAGATGAATAAAGAAGTACAGATAGTGTTTCTGCTATGTGTTCTTCAGTCTCTCGGGTAGTGCTATTGCTGGATAAAATGGGAGCTCAATATCTAGTTTTTCGGAGGAATGTGGGGCCAGTTTTCAATTGACACTATATATCAATAACATTATTAGCTTTCTTTTTCTTTAGTTAGTTTTCAGCAATTAGCTAAATTATAAGATGGAGAATGGTTAGTAGAACTTTAATGCCAATATGCAGAATGGTCTGAGAAATTGATCAGAATAAGGACCTCAGGTTGGAGATCCTAGAAAAGAAAGGGATGAGTTTCCTATCCCCAATCCTCAAACTGAAAAAGGAAATTTTTTTTTTTTTTTGGTTATACCCAGCGATGCTCAGGGGTTACTCCTGACTCTGCACTCAGGAATTACTCCTGGCAGTGCTCGGGCACCAAATGGGATGCCAGGGATCGAACCTGGGTCGTCTGCGTGCAAGGCAAACGCTCTACCTGCTGGACTATCGCCTCCGGCCCCTGAAAAAGGAAATTTTGAAGCTAAAATAAAGCTGGATAGATGTCCTCAAGCCATATAAAAAATGTTAAAGATAACATCTTTCCCAAACTTCATGTGGATACAGGACTTGGGAATATTTTATTGACTAAATTCTTACAGTATGTTTCTGGTGAGGTAAACCCACCCATTGATGAAATAGATTCTACCTCTCTTCCTTCCAAAGAACAGTTGGAGCAGGAAAAAGAATTGTTTCTTTCTTTCAAGCCAGTGATGCAGATATTTCTTCATAATCATGTTAATCTTCAAGTCAGTCTGCAAACTGCTGCTACAACATCTGGAAAGGAAATCACTTCATTATCAAGCAATTTCATGATTTAAAAAAAAGAATTAAGCATGTATTTTTGAGAAACAGTACAGGGAATAAGTCAGAAGTTTGAAAATATTGATCAAAATATTTAAATTAAATATTAACTTAGGAAAATTAAGCTTGATTATTATTCCAGGAAACCCTGGGCCAATTCCAGGAGCTACTGAGATGCTTCCAGGAGTGGACATAAAAAGTTATTTTTACTGTTCAATTGCAAATGAATCCAGAGATGAAGAAATGGGCCAGGGATTCTATAGAAACCAGTTACTGGGCTCAGAATTTGAAGGGACATGCATAATTCTAAATATTATTGGTTCTATTAATTGATGGCCTGATTATCATATTGTTTATAATATATAATCCCTCTAAGAAAGTAACAAAAGTAATTCAGATATTTGTGGAAGTTTAACAAGAGCTACCATATGGAAAAGGGTACAGACTTTCTCATTTCCCCTTCCTCATCCTCATTTCAACTTCTTGCAACCTACAATTCATCCAGAGTTCTTCCATTTCTAGTCAAAATTCAAATGTCTATGGTCACGTCTCTGTGCTAAACTTTTTCCTGTTGAAAATCAATCTTATTCTTGCCTGAATCTAAACCAAAATATAAAAACCTAGTTTGAAAGTTGCAAAAAATAACAGTATTTTTCTCTTTACAGTTTGACGAGTGGCAATGAAACAGTCTGTGATCTTGGGGATTCTTTTCCTTTTCTTTTCTTTTCTTTTCTTTTCTTTTCTTTTCTTTTCTTTTCTTTTCTTTTTGCTTTTTTGGGTCACACCTGGCAACGCTCAGGGGTTATTCCTGACTCTTTGCTCAGGAATTACTCCTGGTGGTGCTGGGGGACCATATCGGATCCTGGGGATCGAATATGGGTCGACCGCATGTAAGGCAAATGACCTACCGCTGTGCTATTGCTCGGCCCCTTGGGGATTATTTTCATCCCCCTCTGCACACATTAAACAAGATAACCAAAATGGCCAAGAATCTGTATTTGATGTCTTTGGGGAATTATTGTCTGGCTTCAAAAAGTCTACAGAATCAAATAAATTGTGGTTCACAAAAAAAAATTTAATTAAGAAAACATTTAACTTATTGTGGCAGTTAAAGAATTAAGCCACTTGCTTAGCATGAAGCTGACACCAGTTTAATCTCTGGTACTATATATTGTCTTTGGTGTGCTTCCAGGAGTGATACCTGAGCACAAAACCAGAGTATTCTCTGAGTGCAACAACCCCTCTTCCCAAGCTAACTCTTTTAACTTTGATTAGAGTGAGTAGAAGTTAAGGAAATTAAATCGTCCTGAGACCATTGCAGTACTGACTGATGGTAAAGGAGAAAGCACTGTATTCTGAGGAATTTAAAAGAAAAAACAGAGGACACAGTGATATTACAGTGGGTAGGATGTTATTTGCCTTGCACTCAACTGACCAAGATTCAATCCCAGCATCTCATATATTTCCCTGAGAGCATCCAGGAGTAATTCTTGTGTGCAGAGCAACAGGTAACCCCTAAACATTACCAGGTGTGGCCCAAAAATTTTAAAAATAAATTGCAGAAAAAAATTAAAGACAAAAGATATTGGTAAGAGGGAGTTAAATGGAGCTCTCTAGGCAAGGGTACCTAAGCTGCTGGTCTGGAATAATTTACAAAGTTTTCTTAGAAACCTACTAATTATATCATTAAATTCAGGGCCAAGAATGATAGTACAGGGGTAAGGTGCTTGCCTTGCATATAACTGACCCTCATTTGGTCTCCCAGTACTGCCAAGAGTGATTCTTGAGTACAGAGCCAGAAGTAAATCCTGAGAACTGTTGTATATGTACCCTACCCCAAAAAGTGACCAAAAAAGATCATTAACACAAGCATTGCCAATAACCTGTGAGGTATTACGAGAATAGTAAAAAGGGGAAGAGTTGGAGACATTTTTTTAGAAAATGTGGATAAAAGGAGATTTAATAAATTAAAGGTAAGTTTATTTAATTTATTTCAGCAAATATTTTAAATCTTCTAAAGAATTTAAAGTATTAAACTGGGTTAGAGAGCCTAACTGATCATTAGAAAACAATAACATTTGTAATTTCATTTCCCTCTTATAAAGTCTCATTAGTCATCAGATGACACTCTCAAAGATAATGAAAAATTTGTAGAAAAGTCTCTATAACAGCACAGGGCAGGATTTAAAGAGACTGAGAGAAATAGTGAACAAACAATGAAGAAATGGTACATTCCAACACAGGATAGCTAGATGGAGTCAAGGAAAATCAAATTTCTGAACTCTTTAGTCAAAGATTGGGGGATAGGGAGAGGAGCACCATTCCCAGCTGTACTCATGGAGTGCTCCAGGTTCTATTCACAGAAGCTCTTCTGGAAGGAACATATGCACTGTTGGGGATTGAACCTGGGTCTGTCACAGGTGAGGCAAGCACCTTACCCACTGCACTATATCTCCAGGCCCTCTTCCACAATTTGTGACAGTTCTGAGTAATGAAATCCACTTAGTACTGTATCTGGAGGCCAGTTTCAGAAACACACTTTGGCAAAGAGGGAATTATCAAAGAAAGGAGAATATTTTGTATAAATGTGGGTGTGACATTACTATGCTATTAAATTTGTGAAAACTGATAAGCCAAGTCTATAAAGACTTTAGTAAGCCTTTCTTTGTGAAAATATCAAAATATATGATCCAGAAACAAGAATAATCACATGGACCAATAATATCTTAAGGAACTACATCCAAAGTTTACTGAAATCTAGATAAATATGAACCTAATGGGAGTTGCAAAGGCCCCATGATACCTTTAGACTTATCTATTTCAGAATTTTAACACTCTTGTATATACAGAAGGAAATTTAATCAATCATCATTTATGGATTTCTGAACTATGTACTGACTAAACAAGATGATAAAATTAGAATTAAAAAATGCCATAGCAATGTACAAAGATCCTTCCCAGCTGGTACAGTATGATGAATGTAACTGTAGTAAACCTTGGGGTTTTCTCAAAGTTCAAAAAGTCAGTAGCACGGGTTTTGGAAAGAGGAGACAATACTGATAAAGTATTAATATGACTCGGACAATTTAGTGTAAGGTAGAGACCATGTGAGTCATAGTGTGGTGAACTCTTGACAAAAGTTGACTAGATTTTAGATGGCATTAATTGAACAAAGGAGATGATAATCTAAACCTGGAATTGTGCTAACCAGACCACACCAAATGAACTGGGACTTACTTTTTAAATGTCATTTAATGACTTGTGATATGTGCTTAGAAGAATAAGAAGGAAGTTATGCAATAGGACCAACCGCAAAAGCTGGTTCTGCTTTAATAAATGATGCACACGACAACTTGAATGTGACGCCATTGAGATTATAGCAAAGAAAAAACCAAAACATATACCAAGGTTATAAGTGAATAGGTGAGGCAACTCTTGCCTCCCTAAACCCTATCCCTGAATTTGTAGTTAAGAATCCACCAGGATAGATGCAGTAAGGCACAAAACGTAAATGAATTTTGAAAGAAAGGGGCAGCATTTTCCATAATAATCTGTGTGGCTGGGCTATAAAGAAACGATCATAAAATTGTATTATGTATTTCTGAACTATTTTGCTATGTTATTATGCTAATTGATCATGGAATCATTTAATAAAGCATAGAAATTATGCTTGAGTAGTAATAACTGAATATATCTGAGGCCTATGGGGTATTATTCAGGAATCACTGCTATCAAAATTTTATCTAACTATATTATACACTGTTGTGGTAAGGGAATAGTTATCATTGTCCTTTTAGTGAAAGGGACAAAGCAAGATCATTTAGAGAACATGGAGAGAGATTATTTAATAGTCCTATTTCTTAAGACAAAATAAACTGCCATGAATAGCCAAGTTCTCTGTAACTAAACACAAACATCAAAGCAATAGAACCTCAGTGTTTTAGCAGAAATGCTATTTTAGCAATGCTAGCATTCATGGGCATTTTAAGCAGTTTGTGAAGATTATGTCCAAATATTGGGTGTTTATGTTTGCTCTCTTTTGCTATCATTCAATAAGTACTTATTGTGACCCAGTCATATTCCCAACATAGTACTAATAACTAAAGATAGAATCACAGACATCAGTAAAGAACCTTCCTAGTGGAATTTATTTTTTTCTCATGTGGTAAATAATAATAAAAATGCAATTATCTTGTCACATAGCAGAAAATAATTAAATATGATAAGGTACCAGTTTATGGAAGAAGGGAAGTACTGACAGGGCATTTTAGAGAGACAACGGTTAATGATTCTATCACTTTAATAGAGTAAACTCTACATTTTCAACTTTGGTCTTTCAAAATTAATCATCTCTTCTTTATGTTAGTTACCCTCAGTTGGATTTACTTTTATATCTCTTAAACTCAAAAAAAAAATTAAACACAGAGGAATGAAGTAATAAATTTTCTATTTTGAAATTTTCTGTGATAATATTTAAAGGCAGGATGTGCTCTAGTACACAATTTACATCATAGTGTACCTATCCTCATCCATCTCATATACAACACACCTCTTTTTCCCCCACAAAGCAATGTTTTATACTATTTTGAATCCTCATTTGCTTATCTAAACAAATGTCTTTGAGGATAAGATACAAATGATTATCTATGACAATTACCACAAGAAAACCTGATGTCCCTTTAATATTCAATTATCTTTATTCAATAAATAACTGTATGTTATTGATGGACCTATGGGTCTGGCGTGTCTCTATTCTGGGGTTGCTAGCATGGAGGTAGAGGAATGGAAGGAGGAGCCCAAATCCCCACTCCAAGTTTAGCCAGCATAGTCCCTCTCCCGCACATGTGAGCGAACCCTTGGAGCGAACCCTTGAAGCTAACTCAGAAGAGAGACAATCCAGACCCAACCACTCCAGACACATAGCTACCCCATTTGGCCCCACGTGTAAGCAACCCATAGAGCTCCAGAGGGTGGTAAGGGCTCAGCCAGACCCTGGCCTAGTAAAACATAGCACCAAGGGTTTGCTCACATGTGCAGGGGAGGGGCCATGCTGGCCGGACTTGGAGTGGAGATTTGGGCTCCTCCTCCCATTCCTCCACCTCCATGCCAGCAACCTCAGAAGAGAGACACACTAGACCCACAGCTCCAATGGCACGTGGCAGTCTAAGATAGTACTGGATGTTAGGATCAGGTCCTTCCCAGGATCTTTCGAATTTATATACTGTATACAGTTCCAGTAGGGTAAAACTAGAACTGACATGGAGCAGAGCTGCTACTCGCTCTCCCTGTGCCCAGCCACTCACAAGGTGCTCGGGAGGGATGGCAGGTTCTAGCCCTGGCCCGCCACCCCAGCACAGCCTCGCAACAAGCCAGACGATCCCCCACTCCATGAGGGCCTCCATTTTCCACATCCGGACTTCCCCCTCGTCAGAACTCCCCAGCAGACCAGCCTATCACAGCCCGGCTCACTGAGATCCACCCTGCAGCAGTTTTTTTTAAATCTGGCCCAGGTATGCTGATCCAGAGACTCACAGACATGGGGCAGAGCTGCTACTGACTCTCCCTGTGCCCAGTCGCTCATGAGGCACTCGGGAGGAATGCTGTCTTCTAACCCTGGCCCGCCACCCCAGCAGAGCCTCAAAACAAGCCAGACAATCCCCCACTCCATGAGAGTCTCCATTTTCCACATCCGGACTTCCCCCTCATCAGAACTCCTCCAGCAGACCAGCCTATCACAGCCTAGCTCATGCGGCTGCAAATGGCTGTGCAGTTCATCAATAAATGCTGGATTTAGAGATGACTACAAGAGTATGCTACCCACACGCCAGAGCCTAGCAAGCTACCTGTGTTGTATTTGATATGTCAAATACCAGTAACAATTATAGACCTTATTCCCATGACCTGATGGAATGGTTTGAGGCTCTTTATGTTCCTGGAACAAGCAGGTGCCCTTGGGCACTACTTGCATGAGACAGGATATATGAAGATGTTACTGGTGCCAGCTCGAGCAAATCGATGATGAACGGGAAGACAGTGATACAGTGATACAGTTCTAGGCAGGTTCTAGCCAGGGTCCATCATCCCAGTGAGCCTAGCAAGAAGCCAGAGGAACCCCCATACCATGAGGGTTAGTCATTCTCAACATCCAGACTCCACAGCTCCTCAGAGCTCCACCCAAGAGAAAACCTGATCTTTCCCCATTGAGTTTCATCAGTAAATGCTCGAGATGACAGCATTCTACTGAGAGTATACCACCTACACAGCAAAGCCTGGCATGCTACCCGTGTTTTATTTGATATGCAAAAAACCAGTTACAATTATGGACCTCATTCCCATGACCTGAAGGAATGATTTGAGGCTCTTCCTGTTCCTGAAGCAAGTAGATGCCCTTGGACTACACTTGCTTGCAACAGGATGTATGGACATGTTACTGGTGCCTGCTCAAGCAAATCGATGAACAATGGGAAGACAAGTGATACAAGTGATGTTATATTGAATTATAAATTTTTATATCATGGTACAAAAAGAATCAAGATACTTTGGTGCTGAAACCTACTCAAGTTAAGTTAGATAAAGAAAAGTAAGACAGCCAAACAGCAGTATATATATATATAACATATATATATATATATATATATATATATATATATATATAACTTCAAGAATACAAAATAATTTTAAAGACCCAATTAGAAGTCTGTATATACCGAGTCATACATAGTTTTGTGCACCTAAGGTTATTAAAGTTTATTTCTTTCCTTTTTTAAAACTATGTTTTTATATTGCTGAAGTAGGATCAGGGACTTGAAAAAAATGACTCTAATAAACACTTTCCAGATATGCTAGCAAGTTGTTTTAACTTTTCTAACCACAGTCTAAAGTGAAAAATCACTTTAGAGATGATTTCTTTTTCTTGACACTTATGAATTCAATACTATCTTACAAAAACAATCTTAAAAAAGGGGAATTAATGGTGTAAGTAAGATCAGATACTTCTGAAATCAAACAATGGATTGTTATGTACTCATTTCAGGACTGTACAACAAACATTAATTTCTTATTGTCCTCTTGTCCCTAGTCACACTAAAATAGGAAAATAACTTATTAAATAACGGTACTAAAACATGTAAAGAAGCTTCAATGACAATTTTAGACAATTCTATAAAATAAAAAAAAAGCAAAAAGAATCTGATAAGAGAAATCATGGCTGTCTTGGCCCAAGTTACCGAGTTAAATGGCAAAAAATGAGTTTAGTTTAGTTTTCAAAAAAAAAAAACCTCAAAAAATTCTTCAGCCTTTGCTAACAGTTGAAAGGAGCAGGATTAGATTGTGCAAAAGCAGTATATTCAAACTGAGAAAGGCAACACGAATTATTCCTACTGCCGTCCGTCATGGCTATAGAGAAACAGTGATGAAATCTTAAAACAAGATCTCAGAACCCTTCACATGCCTGTCCAGTCACATGCTGAAGTATCTGACACCTCTCGCTGCTTCCAGAGAGGAAATTACCACACTGTAGAGTTTCAAAGTAGCTGCTAAAAGACCTAGATAACATAAGGTTACAGAGGAGGGAAAGCCCTAAGGGATGAATTCTAACCAATGATAGCTATAGAACACAAGGCAGGAGGGAAATATATTTACTTTGATTTCCTTGGAATAAACTTGAGTCTCTGAGTTTTCTTTTAATTGCCATCCGAAAATATCATGCATGGGGAAGAAAGCGTATCTGCCTTATAAACTGTTGTGACTTTCTGTGGCTTCTTGTGAAGTATGACTATCATGTCAGTATTTCATTAAAAGTTGTTAGTTTTTCTTCTCTGTTGCACTTCCCTTTTTCTTTTATCTACCACCCCTGGGGTTGTACTTCCCAGATAAGGCATCACTACCTAAACTATGGCACAGGTTCTTTTCCTAAAGATTGTTCTTAGGAAAATTGTGCTTCCAAAATTTATATTGCAGTTCTAACTCCTGATATTTCAGAATGTGACCCTCTTAAAATAGGATAATTTTCAAAATAGTTAATTAAGGAGAATGGAGATCACAAAGTGGAAGAGGAGAGTCAAACACACACACACACACATACACACACACTGCCACGGACATCAGTTGGAGTGTAGTATCAGAAGCTGGAAATTGTAAGGAATGACACTCTTCTAGAGGTTTCATGAGCATGGCCTTGAGAACAACTTGAATTTGTACTCTAATACTGGAAAATTAAAGGACATGTTTTAAGATATCCATTTTCTGATATTTTCTTATGGCAGTGCTAAGAGTTATAAGGATTCTAGCAATTAGTCTCTGAAATGGTATGGAACACAGACCATTAGGATAGGATTTTGGAGTCATATACACACCTTCCTGAAAAAAATTCACAAATATTGATGCTCAGTAGAATGGTAATAACCCATGGCATATAATAGCATCATAATTAAGTTTTTATCAGTGGTTAACTAGATTAAGTTAGAGATGGAGGAAGGAGGCCAGGAAACTACAGTCTACAGCACTTAAGATAAAGCACAAACATAGTACAATAAACTTTTTGATAGGCCTTGATAATTTATAAAATGAAAATAATAATTCACAGCAGTTAATTACTAACAAGGCACTTGCTGAACCCAGAGGACTTTTATGGTAGCTTTAACAGAGATTCTTATCTCTGAAGTCTCCAAATAGACTGATGAAAATCAAGAGTGGAACTGGATTAAAACAATGTTAGAACTACAATGGAAACTAGATGTACCGTCTCAGGAATTTTCAACAACCATGTCAGGGGCCTGATAAATAAGACAGACCTTAAGATATGGCAGGGAGATACTTGAGTGGAAAAACATCTTAGGAATTTTGAATTCTTGAATTCCTTTTAGGAGTCCTGGCTGATGCAGGGAGTCTTTTCTTTCACACCAGATGTGAACAGTCTCTGCCTGTGGACTATAGAATGACTACTTCAACACTATAAATTTATAAAATTAGAAGACCTACTCTAATGTTTTCTCACTGCGTCTAGACCAACAACCAGGTCCATTCTTAGCACACTTGAGCTTGGAGGTAGAATCATAGCTCTCAAGCCAAAGATCCTTTAGAACCTCACTGATATGGAGCAACAGAGAGCAGATCTTAATGGAGTGAGAGGGGGCAGGAAGCAGAAGATAGTTTGGATGGGAGAGTTGACATGATCCTGACCCTGATTTGTGTGAGATGTTCTACTCTTCTCACATTCTCCTACCTCATTTTCTTCTTTGCTCTTATTATCATTTAACACAAAAATTCACAAATTTATTTAGTCTACTGCTCATGTTTCAAGGGGGAAATTTATGCATTATAACCTGGGAATCTATTTTAAGGCCTTATTCACTACTCTAGAGCAAATGTTCTATACCATAAATGACTTTTGCTAGAAAGTCATTGCTAGAAAATAGCTAGGAGAATATTTTGTCTATTGCTCTAAAGATAAAACACCTTGGGCTGAAGCAGTTATAGAATTATTATAAGATGATTCCATAGGTTTTCACTATGAACTGCAACTGACATTCACAATGGCCAGCCCATTACATTCTATTTCTCCTTTTTTCTCTTCATGTGATTCCTTCTCTAAGATTATAGCAGTACGTTAACTTATGCTTTAAGCTATTTTTTCAGAAATATGATCCAACATAGATGTTTATCATAAATGTTATAAATATAAAAAACAGTAGAATAGATAAAGATTTGTAGTAGATATGGGCTCATGACTGCTGTAGCAGGGAGGGAACTTGCCTTCATGAGACTGACCCAGCATTTCACATGTCCCCTGAGCACTCTGGTCCCTGAATGTAGAGGAAGGTGTAAGTCCTGAACACAACTGGGTCTGGCCCAAAAAATAAACAAATGTAGTTTATATTTTCACTAAACTGAATATTTATAGTACATATACACAATGGAACACTATACAGCTCTAAGAAAGGATCAACACATTGGTTGCAGTAATTTGAACGGGTCAATACTTGGGCTACACTTGCTTGTAACAGGACATATGAAGATGCTACTGGTGCCCACTCGAGCAAATCAATGAACAACGGGAAGACAAGTGATACAAGTGAAGTGAATGTGAATGGGACAGAGGTGTGTCAGGTTAGTGAAACAAGTCAGAGGGAGAAGGACAAAACAGATGATCTCACTCATCTATGGAATACTGGGATACAAAGTAAACATGCAGACAGTATCAGTGACAAACCCTTGGCTTTGAATTGCAAAACTGATGATTTCGCAACTTTTCTCAACACTGGAAGAAGCTGTGGTAGGGGGTTAAAGATTAGACTACAAGTGACATGGAAACAGTGGTGAAGGACTTAAAAATTTTTGCTGGTAATGGGGTACAGTAACATTGTACGTTAATGCTATAATTTTGTTATGTTTTGTTTTTTGCACTGGTATTACTGTTGGCTCTTCTGGACTCAGGAATTACTCCTGGCATGCACGGGAGCATTATGGAATGTGGGGACTGAACTGGGGTCCGCCTGGTGCATGGCAAGTGTCATACCCATTGAACTTTCTCTACAGACCCTTTACCATAATTTTTAACACTGTAATTACATAAAAATGTTAATTTACACAATGATATAATTAATGACAGACTTTATACAACAAAACATGTAAGTATATACATAGTTCATATGTTAGACACATGTATAAAGACATAAAAGTCTGAAAGGATACACATCCAATTTCTAAGAACATATAGGTGCAAGACAATAGTTGAAAATTTATATCTATTTTTATGGGATCTAGGGTGTTTGAAGACACAACTAGGGTAATCAGGGGCTATTCCTGGCTTTCTGCTTAGAAAACACCCTTGCTAATCCCTAACTATATATGGTGCCTGAAATTGAATCAGTGTTGATCAAATCCAAGGTAAGTGCCTTACACTGGTTCTCTACAATTTTTAAAGATTATCTATTATATTAATGACTATAAAAGGGAAACATAATATAATACCTTATAAGATAATATAACACTTTGAATTGGAAATGTCAGATATTTTATATTATAATTTTAGGTACCTACTAACATGTTGTGGCATGTATTATATACACAATGGAATATTGCTCAGCTCTGAGCGGAATTCTTGTTGTGTGCTATGTGAATGAAAGTGGAGAGTATCATGCTGTATAAAATATGTCAGAAAAGAGGTGCAAATATAGAAGGTTCTCATTCATGTATGGAGTATTTAAAAATAGCAAAAAGAAAAAATGTCCAATGGTGATAAGCCTGAGAGTGGGTGTGCAGAACTGAGCTTGTATGTGGGGTAAGAGCTATAGCAGTGGGGGGGTGTCACCAACAACTGATGGTAGATGTGGTAGAACAGTATATGCTTGAAACATCACCATTCATGTCATTGTGAATCATAGTGTCTAAATGAAAATTAAATAAGTAACATGCTATATACAGATACACCTCTTTTGTTTTCATAAAGGAACAAAATTTGGAGCATATTTCTTATATTCAATATCAGATAATATCTGTGTGTTTGACAGTAAGAAAAACAAACTGACTTTTTGTGGTCCAACAAAAGCTGCTAAGACAATACCAACTTTTGTTCCTAGTGAATAAAAAATATTTTGAAAACCTTAATAATTACATTTGTAAGATATAAGAAGTATCAAAGTATTTGATTTGATCTCCTATTTTGTGATAAAGGTAAAGCAAATAGTGTGTAAGAATACTAATTTCCTTTATATATAGACAAGCATGCTGCTGTTATAGTCATAGTTTCATATTACCACATATATTAATAACATTTATTAATGAATAAGAGACAAACACAATTAAGTAATTTCACTGCCCCAAATAAGCTGCTTCACACAAAGGTCTTCATAATTAACATATATAACCACTGTGGGGCATTTTAAAAGAGGATTGCTTGTTAACCTGCTACAAATAAGATCAGGAAGTTTGCACTGAAAACTAATGCAAACTTAGGAGAGTTTCCTGCTCGTGAGAGAACAGGAAGTCAGCAGTTATTCAAAAAGAAGCTCCCACCCTAATAAAGAAGAAAAGGCAAAAGACGAAGGAGATATGTATTCCACAGTTTTCAAAATTTATATCCATAACCAAGGAAACAGGAGATGAGTGTTGATACTCATGAAACCTTTGTCTTGAAAGGTCATACTTGGGATCTTCTTCACATCTGTCTCCTAGAAAAGGAAAATGTTCATTCAGACATTCCCCGGGAATTTACATAATAATGCTGATAATGCTGTTTGAAACCCCCTCTGAACATTCCTTAAAGCACTGAATTTTTTTTTCAATTTTCCCCTTTTATTTATTTATTTTTTTTAACATTTTATTATACCACCACGAGATATACAATTACAATGCTGTTCACGCTTAGGGGTTTCGGTCACACAGTGTTCCAGTACCCTGCCCTCCACCAGTGCCCCCCAGCCACCACCCATGTCCCCAATTCCCTCCCCCTCCCACATCCTGCCTAAATGGCAGGTTCTTTATCTCCTCTCCTCTCCCTCTCTCTCTCCTCCTTCTCCCACATTGTACACTTCTAAGTGCACTACGTACACTTAGAAGCCATCATTTGCATTTTTTTTGTCTGTATTTAATGCTCAGTTCTATGTTAGCATCAGAACTTTAGACATTTATTCACACATGTTCCCTTCTCTATCTAAACCAACCTCTGACTCCCACACGCTTGTGGTAATTTCCACTTTCGGTAAGATCACCTAGTATATTTATGTCATGCAAATAAATGCAGTCATTCTATGTCTCTCTCTTTCCTTCTGACTAATTTCACTCAACATGATTCTTTCCATATCATCCATTTATAGGAAAATTTCATAACTTCATTTTTTCTGACAGCTGCATAGTATTCCATTGTGTAGATGTGCCACAGTTTCTTTATCCAGTCATCAGTTCTCGGGCATACTGGTTGTTTCCAGGTTCTGGCTATTGTGAATAGTGCTGCTATGAAAATAAAAGTCGGATTGTGTTTCCGCTGTGTGTTTTGGCTTTCCAGGGTATACTCCCAAGAGTGGTATGGCTGGGTCAAAGGGGAGCTCAATTTCTAGTCTTTGGAGGAATGTCCATATTGTTTTCCAGAAAGGTTGTACAAGTCGACATTCCCACCAACAGTGTATGAGAGTCCCCTTTTCCCCACATCCACGCCAGCACTTGTTGCTTTTACCCTTTTGGATATGGGCCATTCTCTGTGGTGTGAGGTGATATCTCATTGTTGTTTTGATTTGCATCTCTCTGACGATTAGTGATGATGAGCATTTTCTCATATGCCTTTTTGGCCATTCGGATTTCTTCCTTGTCAAAGTTTCTGTTCATCTCCTCTCCCCATTTTCTAATGGGTTTGGCTGTTTTTTTTCTTATGTATTTGTACCAGTGCCTGATATATCCTGGATATTAACCCCTTATCAGATGGGTATTGGGTGAATATTCTTTTCCATTCTGTCGACTGTCACCTCAGCCACCACAGAGCTGCATTTATCTCACAGAAATGAGAAACGAGGTGTCTCTCCACAACCAGCACATCAATGTTATCTGAAGATGACTCTGGTCCTTGAACACGGTGACAGTTAAACAGGCTGTGGTAAATCCCGCTATCCTAGAGTGCTCAGGGATAAGAAGGAAACAGAGTATTGACACCTTTGAAGCACTTTATAACTACTAAATGGGAGGTTTAAGTGAACATGGGGAATGAAACTCCAGAGAATCATATGGAGGGGGAAAAGCAAATTCTCAAAGGTAAGCATACTATACAATTCCATGGAGACTGAATTTTCCCACTGGCAGTTTAGAGCATTCCCAGATGATGAGAGAGGAGAGGAAGGAACGGAGGGAGGGAGGGAGGGAGGGAGGATGGAAGGAAGGAAGGAAGGAAGGAAGGAAGGAAGGAAGGAAGGAAGGAAGGAAGGAAGGAAGGAAGGAAGGAAGGAAGGAAGGAAGGAAGGAAGGAAGGAAGGAAGGAAGGAAGGAAGGAAGAAAGGAAGGGAGGGAGGGAGGGAGGGAGGGAGGCAGGTGGGCGTGCCATGAAGGAAGGAAGGAAGGAAGGAAGGAAGGACGGAAGGAAGGAAGGAAGGAAGGAAGGAAGGGAGGGAGGGAGGGAGGGAGGGAGGGAGGGAGAGAGGCAGGCAGGTGGGCGTGCCATGTAGTATGAGGTGTAGGAGTCGGATCTGCCTCCCCTCAGCCCCCAAGACGTACCTGGCGAAGGCAGAGAGTCGGGACCAGCTTGCTCCTGGAGCACTAAGTCCAGAGGAAGGAGCAGCAGCTCACTGCAGAGAGCCTGCCTGCTCCCTTCCAGCCAGAAGAGTGGTCAGTCCCGCTCCTCCGGCTGTGCTAACCCACTGCCTCCAGCACAGACAGTGAAGGCGAAGCCAGGTGAGGTGAGGCTAGCAGGGCCAGGGCCTGGCTACCCTGACCTCCTGCCTCCCGGGTCCTCTCCTACAAAGACCAGGCCTGTGGGAGCAGCTCCTGCAGAGAGGACCTTGGACATGTCCAAGCACGCAAGCGGAGCTGCTCAAGGCCGGCCTCCTCCTGTGCAGCTCAAGTGAAAGCCAGGGCCCCGCTAGCAAAGGGGCTTCTTCCTCGGACCCTGGCAAGGGTCAACTTCTTCCACTCAGAGGAAATCAAGGGGCAATGACCTGAGTGTCCTTCAGTTTCCGGCAGGCCCTTCCAAGGAGCAGTGACCACTTGGGGCATGCAACTTGTGCCTTGGGGGAGGGATGGTAGGGCGGGGGTTATGTCTGCTGCCAGCGAGGCCCTGGATGGATAGTGGGGAGAGGAGTGGGCAAACATGCCCTGCGCAGTTTTGCACTCATGACTTCCAGCAGCTCTCTCTGCTCTGGCTCCAGGATTCAACTCTGCTCCTCCAACCATGCATAGGTACGGGCCATGAGCACGGCACTTCCGGCATCTCCCACCCCAGTGTCAGCCCAGGCAAGCTCCAGAACCAGGTTCCAAGGTACTTCCGTGCCCCACGGTGAAACCTCTTTCCCGAGAGATGAGAAGCAACATTTTTATTCTTCTATTTTTTTAATTTAATCTCTTGCTAGCTCTGTTGAATTTTTCTTTTTTATCTTTTGATTGTATCACCATGAGATACAGAGTTAAAACGTTGTTCATGATAGAGTCTCAGTCACACAATGTTCCAACACCCATCCTTCACCAGAGCACATTTCCCATCATCAATGTCCCCAGTTTTCCTCTTCCCTGCCTCCCCATCCCCAGCCTGCTCTTGGCAGTCTCTCTCTCTCTCCCTGTCTCTGTCTCTTTCTGTCTCTCTGTCTCTGTCTCTCTCTCTGTCCCCCTCTCCCTTTCGAGGGGAAATACAGTTAGGACAGAGAAGGGACTGCTCTGACAATGAGGATTGGAAATGAACACTCTGGATACAAACTGGATGCTGAAAGGAGGTACAGTGATATGCGGGATATCAGTATTGCAAACCACCGTGTCTAAAAGGAGGGTTTCCTTTTTCTCTTTGGCTCCTGTATCTTCCCAGTGGTTGATGAACGAGCCAGCACCCGCACATGGAGCATGAGCAGCGAGACCAAGTGGCCTTACCCAGGTCAATTTCCTTCCATAGAAGGTTAGTGAGCTCCAAAGTCTGGTGCTTTCCTCTAGCCGCAGCGAGTGCACAGGTGAGAACACTCTGGGTATTTTGTCCTAGCAGACTGATGTAAATGATCTCGTGTTTGCAATTTCAAATTACTTTCTTGCTGGTAGTTTGGAAAGCAGTTTACTATTCTTGAAGACTTCATGTAAAGTTGTAATCAACTTTTAGTCTTCTTAATATTTTTGTGAATCCTAGTTTCTCTTAGAAAATGCTATTATCTGGTCTCCAGAACCTTATGTTGTGTCAAGAATCTTGTATGCACGGCTAGAGCCCTACCAACTGTCCTATCGCTCCAACTTCCATTTTCTGATAAAATTTGAGAACTATTACATGTAGAATCAATGGAAAATACTGATTGTAATTTTATTTTCTTGTATTTTCATTGACTAGATTCAGTATTACAATTTATTAGAATGATTTAGACAACTTTTTCTTTTACCAGCCATATAATTTTCTTCTTTTACCTTCCAGAGTAAATTGTAAATAATAGCTAGACAGCCAATGTACCTGAGTCTTGTGCTTTCTGTTTTGAAATATCATAATTATAAAATCAATGTGTCCATTAAATATGACATGAATATTTTCATAATTCCATTTTTTAGCATAACATCTATACTCCCAAGTACTATTGAGGACCTTCAGAGGTCCTACTGGCCAACAAAACTGTCAGTTCAATGTCAGGCCTGAGGATGCACGTAGGCCCAAGCCCTGCAGTATAAGAGATACCTGGACCACCCAGTTGGAGCTAGGTGCCTGCATCCAGGGATGATCAACAGACCATGTGATGCAGGGAATCAAACCCAGATTGGACACGGGACATATATGCTTCTTAAGAGCTCTACTACCTCCTGGCCCATCTTTGTTACTTTCTGAGTAGTTCATCTAAAGTATACTTTGCAAATTATTTACATCAACTTTTAAATAACATTACACTGCTTTATAGTGCAAGGTTATTCATAATCTAAAGTCATCAGATATTTTTTGCTACATTGTTTGAACATTTATCTGCTTAATAAAAATAAAATGGAATTAAAAGTTGATTTAACTTTCACTTATCTCATCTAGAATAATACTCTTTTTATTATCTAGATATGAGTTTATACATATAATTTTTCCACCTCTATAGAAACTTAAACATTTGTTACAATCTAAGTTTAATGGAAACAAATTCCCTTGAGTTTGGTTTATCTTAGAAATTTTTGAGTCTTCTTTTACTGAATAATTTATCGTTTTTAGATCTACACCTGACAATGCTCAGGGGATACTTCTTGTTCTGAACTTGGGAATTATTCCTGGCAGTGCTCAGGGGACCATATGGGAGGGCAGGGATCAAATCTGGGTATTCTGTGTGCATGGAAATCACCATATTATTATTGTTTATCACTCTGGCCTCCTTGAATCTTCTTTTAAAATAATACATTCTAGCTTAGTATTTGCTTCTTTTATGGTATTTCTTAATGAATTATCCCTTTATTTCCATGATTTCTCAGGATAACTTTGAAGTAATTCTCATCCTTCCTTCTCTATAGGTATTGTGTTTCCTCTGACTTTTCTGAAGTTTAACTATATACCTATGAGCAGTTAAAATGCATCTTGCTTGGTGCTCTCTGATAGTTTTCAATCTGTGGTTTGATATTGGGTATTATTGGTAGAAATATCCAGTTGTTTTTGTTTCAGGTGGTTTTTTTTCCTTTAACTCTTTTTTGTCCTGTGTTATTCTATCATTATTAAATATTCTGATACATTTCCAATCTTCTTTCCTTATTATTTCTAGAATTTCAATTTTATCTTTAAGTTCACAGATTCTTACCTCAGTTCTAGTTGTCTACTAATTAGCATATAAAAGTTGTTAATTTTTTCAATTTCCAAATTATAATTGCTGAATTAATAAATTAATTCCTAGAAGTTCAATCACTTTGCCACATGAGTCCATTTCTGATGCTGAATGTATCTCAATAAAATATATTTGTCTTTTGGTATACCTGGTAATTTTGGTAGGAGGTACAACCAGACATGCTCACATTACAATGTACTCAGGAGTCACTCCTGGTATTGATCCCTGATCATCAAATGGGTGATCAAGAATCCAAATGGGGTGGCAGGTATCAAACCAGAGTCAGACACATTAAAGGCATGTGCTTACGAACTATACTCTGATTCATGTGAATGCCATGGATTTTTTTTGTTGAAAGCGAGGCATAATACACTACATAAAAAGAAATTGTGATACATAAGTTTCTAAGCACATAGTAGAATAATGAAAGTGTGGGAAGAAGCACTTTATATCCTCTGAGTAAACCATACTCTTATAGTATGCTCAGCACCTGAACTGTAAACTTCTCACCTGCTTAAATGGGACAGGATAACTAGAGAAACTCAAGTTGGATATTCCCATTCTGTTAAATTGATTAGTCATGGAAATATCCAGTTGATGATACTCTGGTACAGTATTCTTGCTTAAAGATGGATCTTGTGAAGTACAGAAGACTCTAAATACACTTTCCTCTGGTTATTTTTCCCTTATCTACATTGAATGTTCTCATAGGTAAAGCTTTAAAGAACCTAAAAACTATTTTCAAATCAGTATGGATATACTGAGTCAATTAAACCATTATTATTTGCTTTTTCCTACCCTCGTCCTGGGTCTCACATAGGCTTCTGTTACAGTTAAATTGTTACTCTGAACAATTTAGGGGGTAGAAATTTGCCTTGTAAGCTCAGTTCTCTGACAGAATTCAAGATTTGTTGATGTTTTGAAATTTGTTCAGATTATTTGTTTTATAGGAATAATGCCTTCCAAACGTGTTATATGCTGGACTAGAAACCTGAAGTCTGATTTAGTACAATAGACCATATATAGTACAGGCATAAAGAATGGAAGCATTTTGTGATACACAGCAGAATCCTCACTGAAGAATAATTTTTCAGTATTATACCCCAAATAGTGAAAGCTATAATGAAAAATAAGAAATTGGGAGATATCTCATTACCTAGCTTGAAACTATACCATAAATCTATTGGGATCAAAACAACATGGTACCAAAATAAGGAGAGGCTTTCTGACCAACAGGATAGAAACAAGTACCCAAAAGCAAATCCCAAGATATATGGTCAATTAATTTCCTACAAAGCTGCTGGATTATGAAGTTGAGTAAACATAGCCACTTCAGCAAATAACGCTTGGGAAAACTGGTTAACCACACATCGTAAAAAATGAACACCTAACACAAAGTTTGATTTCTACATGAATCAAACACCTTAAAATTAGACCAGATTCCTTAAAATACACTGAGAAAAATGTAAGCGGAATATTCCAAGATTTGTACCTAAAAGGTGTTCAAAATAATAAGATTCTTTGTCAAAGGCAAAAGAAACAAAAATAAACAAATGAGACTCCATCAAATTTTAAAAGTTTCTGCATGACAAAAAAAGCACAGCTAAAATAAAAGGCATCCACTTGGATGGGAGGAATATTTGTACTCAATATATAAGACAAAAGGTTAATATACAATAATTTTAAGTAATATCCAGTACTTATAAAGTTGAATACAAAGGTCAACAAAAATTTCCAAAACCCTGTCAAAAGTGAGATTAGGATGTGAACAGTCTCTAAAGATGATAGACAGTCAAAAAACATTAAAATGTGCTCATCATCTCTTATTATCAGGGAAATCCAAATCAAGACAACAATGAGATATCATCTCCCACCAGTGATAAATCCAAAAATCAAAAAAATTCAAATCCAAAAAAGAGAAGAGACAGAAAAAAGAACTGGGAGCCATCTATGTGAGGGGTGGGGAAGGAATGTGTTGAAACGAACTCTCCACTCCTGGTGGGAATAGTTTCTGTTTCAACTCCTATGGAAAACATTATGGAGATTTCTCAGAAAGGTAAGAATAGAGCTGTCATGTCAAAAACGACAATGTCACGAAATTTACATGCAAATGAATGGACATGGAGATTATCATGCTCAGTGAAATTAGTCAGAAGGTAAAGGACAGAGAAAGAATGACTGCATTCATTGGTGGTATATAAATATATACTAGTGCTCTACTAATTGACTAATTGTGGGAAATGTTAATGCCACACTAGAACAGAAAATTGAATGTACACAAAGAGATACACATGAAAATCCCTAATTGTCTGTAGGACAAGCCACAATGTGAAAAAGAGATAGGAGAGGGTAAAGGAGAGAGAGAGAGAGAGAGAGAGAGAGAGAATGAAAAAAAAGAGGAATAGTGCCTGCTATAGAGGTAGGCTAGGGGAGGGAGGAGGGAATTTGGGAATATTAGTGGTGGAAATAAGCCACTGGTGGAGGGATGGGTGCTGGAAAAAATGTATGACTGAAACCCAATCATGAACATTTCTTTAATTGTATATCACACAGTATTATAATAAAAGCAAATAAATAAAATAAAAAAATAAGAAGAATAGAGCTGTCATATGAACCAGCAAGGTGTCAAACTATCCCTCAAGGTGTTGCAGGTGTGGTTGAGGTGCCCAACTGTGTCAGCAGGTGGCAGACAGGAGACATGCTTAACTACGCCCCCCCAGGGCTACCCTGTGGGCCCTGGATGGTTGATGGACTGACATAGAAAAGACCGTGCCCCCTGGGATGAACCTAGTGCCACAGCAGAGCCTGGCAAGCTACCTGTGGTGTATTGGATATGCCAAAAACAGTAACAATAATGGACCTCATTCCCAACGAATGGTGTCATTACTGACACCTGCTTAAGCAAATCTATGAACAACGGGAAGACAAGTGATACAAGTGACAAGTGATGATCCAGCAATTCCACTTCTTAGGCTATGAAGTAAGCCCACTTGACCAAGGATAGATGAGTGGATAATGAAGATGTGATATATTTATACAATGAAGTACTAGGTAGCTCAAGGAATCATGAGTCATGTGATTCATTGCAACCTGGGTGGAACTGGAGGATATTATGTTAAGATAAATAAGACAGAAGAACAACCAATGCTTCCGTGGTATTAAGAATAACAGAATGAGGGATACAAAGTATCAAAGGGGGATATCTAGGTTACCCTTGACCCTAGGTTGCAGAAATGAAAAGGACAAGTAAGGAAAGAAATTGAGCGGCAGAAGGTAACAGGGGAAAGGGTCAGATCCCTTAGGCATTTTGTCATGTAAAGGTTTAAAATATATGTATATTTGTGTTTTTTTTTTTTTTTGCTTTTTTGGGTAACACCCGGCAATGCTCAGGGGTTTCTCCTGGCTCTGCACTCAGGAATTACTCCTAGTAGTGCTCTGGGGACCATATGGGTGCTGGGGATCGAACCCGGGCCGGCATGGGCTGGCCATGTGCGAGAAAAGGCCCTACCCACTGGGCTATCATACTGGCCCCATATATTTGTGTTTTAAATACATATATTTGTGGTATAAATAGATATAATTTATATCATATATATTTAAACCACATATTTATGTTTATCATATATATGTATATATAGCCTATATATTTAAACTCCAGATTCATCAACACTAATGCATGAAATTCAACTATAAATAGTCAAACTTAAAAATGTACCTATCAACGAGACAGGCTTTGGGGGTTGGAGGTTTGGGTGGGAATCTGGGGACATTGGTTGAGGGTAGTTGTCATTACTCATGGGACTGGTGTTGGAACATTGTGCCTGAAACTCAACTACGAATAACTTTGTAAAACATTGACTTAATAAAAAAAATTAATTAAAAATTAAACAAAATTCTTTTAGTTATTGTTTACTAACTATCAAGGATAATTCATACTTCTGTGTTTATGTAATTTCAATAGAACTATCTTTTTAGAATTTATATGCAATTTAAAAATTTTGTTTCAAAACAGATATATCTGCCATCAACTATTCTTGGATTTTACCACTGATCATCCTTGCTGGAAGTTCTATTCCCACCTGGTAAGAAAAAAATGATAAATATATACCTGGTGACTCTAAATCTCTGTCTATCCTTCTCTCACAGCCTAAATCTGGTCATTGTCTTGAATTAGAAACCCTTCTAGAAGGCTGCTTGCTTAAGGCACAGTAAACAACAAAGTGAGTGTCATCACACCTTCCACTCCATTACATGAATGGAAAATTAAAAACCACCTTTCTATCTTGCTTCCCCAATAATGAATACTGAGGAGTTTCACTAATGAAAGTGGAAAATCAATGCGTTATGAAGTAAAGTGTATTCTGGAAATCAGGATACTGCATCAAAATAAATATGATGAAACATCCCCTCATTGTTAAATTTATGCTGGATATTATTATGGCTCACTTGTCATAGTGGTCTTAAGGGAGATTCCTTTGGAAAAAAACGAATTTGTACTTTCTCCCATTTTTTTGTTGCCTTCTCACCAATTTCCACAGGCCATAACTGGCTAACACATATACATGGCAAGCACTAGATCTCGTCTCAATGCATCTTGTGTTCAGTGCATCCACCAATTCACGTGCACAAAGAAAGAAGCTTCGCCACACAACCTCTTTACTGTGACTTTGCGATGCTGCTACACTTTGCTGGGTCTGTCAAGTCATTCTTTATCAGCAAGTCTAACAGCCTTTGAGTACACAGCACTCTATCACTTACGTAGGGGTTATATTGATCTTTCTGGTGTGTGCGCTAAAGTGGCTAGCATCAGAGGCAGTGAGGCAGCCAGTTTGAGCAGTATTGGTCATTTACAAACTTCAGGATAAGATGCCGCAAGATGCCAGGGAAAATGTTTTTGTTTTTCCAGAGGGAACCATAGTTCATGAAAT
Source organism: Cryptotis parvus (assembly GCA_021461705.1). NCBI lineage: Eukaryota > Metazoa > Chordata > Mammalia > Eulipotyphla > Soricidae > Cryptotis > Cryptotis parvus. The sequence continues at coordinate 207,352 of JAJIBD010030575.1, forward strand.
GTGGTTAACGGACCATATTCGTATACCCTTAAAATCATTTTATAACCACATTGAGTGCCTCTAAACATTAAATATATTTTATAAGTAGTTGGTTAACTAGCTGTTGTGTGCTTTAAATAGTAAATAAAATGGAGAGGCACTAAACAATGACTATATTTCATAGAGTAAGATGCTTTTCTAGGCACTCAATAATTCTCAATGCTTAGAAAATTGATTTTCTAACTGCTGAGAGCCTCTAAAAATTAGCATCTTATCTTACTACAGGGAATGCTTTCTTCAGTTAGTCTCCTTTTCTCCAACTTTTGAATAAATGATCTCCAAGATTTCTTTCTTGATAAAATATCTTATAGGTTCTGTTGGGTAAAAGTATCGTATAAGTTTTAAAACTTCACTTAAGTGAATGTGTAATTGGGTAAAATATAAAGCTAAAAAATAACTTAACCTGACTTTTCTGAATATTTTTTTCAAAAGAAGTGCTCCATCACTGGTTTTCATACCTCTCACATGTCTCTCTCCCTCTTCACAAAAAACAGAACTAAAGAGAGGAATATAAGGCCTCACAATATGAAAAGACTTACTCTAGAGAGAGGTATACGTTAAGGTATACGGTAATTGAAATTACCTTCATTCAACACAACTGATCAATAGATGATACTTGCATTTGTTAAAGCCCAATTAAAATGTAAAAGAATTGCTTGATCACTTGATCACTTGACATCCCGATATTCATTGCTTTGCTTGAGCGGGCACCAGTAACATTTCCATTTGACCCTATCACGTGCCAGTGTAGCCAATTGGCATCTGGTTGATACAGGAATATGAAGAGATTCAAACCATTTGTTCAGGGTCTTGACGAAGAAGTCTGACCATCTTGTAGGTGGGCGCCACATGATCTTTTGACGTCCCGGGGATCCAGTCGGTAACATCCTAGTCCAACGGTCATTTCCAAATCGAATTACATGTCCAGCCCATCTGATATTCGACGCCTGGGCAAACTAGACAGTGTCCCTGATTCTGGAACTGCGAGAGAGGTTGGAACTCCAGATTCCTTCTCTCACTTGAGTGAGACGTAATATTCCAAGCATAGCTCTTTCGATTCCTCTTTGGGAGACCCGAACAGCATTCTCATCCTGCTTTCATAGGGCCTAGGTCTCTGAAGCGTATGTTAATGCAGGGAGAATGGTGGAGTCGAAGAGATGTGCCCGGAGCCGGAGGTTCTTTGTCCTTTTAGCTATTTTTTCGATGCTTTTGAAGGCATTGCATGCTGCTCTCCTCCTCCTGTACAGCTCAGGTTTTAGGTCGTTCATCATGTTGACTTCTCGACATAGGTACACATAACTGCTGCATTCAGAGATGTTTGTTCCATTGAGAGTGAACGGGGCCTCTGGAACTAGTTGATTTTTCATGAATATAGTTTTGTTGAGATTCAGCTGCAGACCTATCTTTCCACATTCTTGGTCAAAGTCAGCCAGCATTTGTGCAACTTGGGTAATGTTTGGTGTTATTAGAACGATGTCATCAGTGAAGCGGAGGTAGTGTAGTCACTGACGTGTATCTTCACTCCCATTCCTTCCCATTCTAATTGTCACATGATGTTCTCAAGGGTGGTGCTGAAGAGTTTTGGTGAAATGGTATCACCCTGTCAAACCCTCTTTTGACATCAATGATCACTTCCTTGTAGACTGGTGAGTTCCTGGTGGTGAATCTGCAATACAGCTCACGAAGGATCTTGACGTATTGGGTTTGAACACCCTGTTTGGCTAGGGCTTCGATGACCGCTTCAGTCTCAACAGAATCAAAGACTTTCTTTAAATCAATGAATGTGAGATAAAGTGGCATCTTGAACTCCCTACAAACATCAATGAGCTTGGTTACCGATGTGGAAATGGTCAATTGTGCCAGAAACTTTTCGAAAGCCAGCTTGCTCGCATGGTTGTCCTTTATCTAATGTTCTGCCAATCCTGTTCAGGATGACTCAAGTGAACAGCTTGTAGATGACAGACAACAGGCAGATGGGGCGATAGTTGCCTATAACATGATGCCTCCTTTCTTGAACAGAAGAACTGTCCTACTGGTTATCCACTGGGAGAGCACCTTACAGTCAGACAGGTAGCGTGTGAAGAGCCAAGCCAGAGTATTGGTGAGTACTGATGGCAGATTCTTCAGGTGTTCAGGTCTGACTTTGTCTGTGTCGGGTGCTGTTCACTTCTTTAACAAAGTAATGACATGTCGGATTTCAGAAGGGAGAATGTTGGGAACGACATATCCATCCTGCGGAATTTGGTATGTGGGCAGGTGGACGTGGCTATAGAGGGATCCAAGTAGAAGTCATGAATAATCTTCTCCATTGTCTTTCTGGAAGATGTGATTGATCAATCAGGAGGTTGGAGGGCAGTCGTCTTAGTCTTATAGTTGGCGGAAGGACAGGCAGGTTTTGCGAATGCTTTTCTGGGCTTTTAATTGGAAATTATTATTATTTCCCAGTAATAAACTGGCCTTTTAAAAAAGACAAATTGCAGGGTTTGGAGTGATAATACAGTAAGTCACTTGCCTTGCACCACGACTGACCTGTGTTCAAACCCAGCTACCTCATAAGGTTCTGTCAGCTCCACCAAAAGCAATTCCTGAGTGTCTCCCAAACACTGCTGGGTGTGGATCCCCTAAAAAAGTCAAACTGTAGGAAGAAGAGATAGTACAGGGACTAAGGTTGTATTACATATTGGTTATCCCAGGTTTGATCCGGAACATTGCATATTGTTCCCAGAGCACTTCCTTATTGCCTCCTGCCTCAAAATAAATAAAGTCTGATGATCAATATTGAGATCTTAGGGATATTAGCATCCAAAGAGTTAAGAACTGAAATAATCAGACGTTCCCCAATAATAAGAAGCAGTGTTACAGCAAGGCTCAACCCTCAGTTCTGCTTAAACTGTGACCCATTGAGTAAGCCCTGGGCTGTCAGAGAGCCTCCCTAGCTAATCTATCATAATCTTGTCAATATAAATTCACTTGTAAAACACATAGGTTGAGCTGGATTATAAAGTCTCACTGCTGGATAATGTCTATGCACTTTACATCTAATAATTTTAAATATTTTCCAGTCACTTACGGCACAGTGTGAAGAGCCATGTGTCTCCAATGTGCTTATTAGTTCCATAGCAGTAGGTGGTTGGCATGTTCAAGCTTGAGGAAAAGGAGATAAGTATCAAACTTTCTGGGACAAGTCCGTATACTTTGAAAGAATGCAAAGGGTGAGTAGAATTCTTCTCAGATACACCCATAAAATTCCCACTAATATCACTGGGAACCATAAGAGATCAGATGAGGACAGGTAGCTGACTCTGGGCCAAACACAGCAATGAGTTGGCACTGAGTTATCCATGTTAGACTGATGTGGTCTCCTGGTTCACAAGCTTGAGCAGAGATGTGGCCAAGAGTGAAATGATTGCATGGAACTATAAGCTCTTTGGTTAAACTCTAGTCTGAGTCACCATCTCCTTGTACCCTGCTCTCTAGTCAATGGTATTAATTTATTAAACATGTAGATCTGGACAGAATGCCATAAGCAAATACAATCTACCAGACGGAAGATACAAATTTCTAAATTGGAAATCAGTGGATATAATTATCTGTGCATGTATTTATGTGTATATGTTTCTAGCTATCGGAGAGAGTAGCATACCAGTGTTTTTGGAAAACCTCAAAGTAGAAACAAGATTGAGTGTTTTTGAAGAAACTCAAATATTGATCACCCTACAATAGATAATTATACCAGTAGCAACAGTTGCTATAGATTGTTCTGTAGTTAAAATCTGAACTTCTAGTGGTGAACCATAAGGTAAATAAGAACATTCTCAAATTAATATAAAAAATGCATGTGCAACAGTATCACAGAAAAAGAAGAATACTAAACACAGGAAATACGAAACAGAAATCAAAACTGATGTATCCAGAAAAGAAACAATTGCCCATAGCCACAATTGAAGAAGGATTTTTTTTCTACCTTTAGGTATGATCTCAGTGAGCACAATCCCAGTGAACAGGTTATATACATACATATTTTATTGCATTAGTAAAAGAAACAAACCAGTGATTGTTTATAAAAGGGAATGCAGTTTTCATTCTTGGGGCTAGTCAAGATTCTTCCTTATGATAATAGGGTGGGTTTATCTTTCAGATACTGGTACAAATTTTGACTATGTGCACAAATATATGATCAATTAGTCATATAACCTTAGACACAATTACTAAATCTATGTTTCAGTTTATCTCATATAGTAAATGGAAGGACAGGAGTTAAATAAGCTCAAAGGCTCCTTGTAACCTTAAAGTTCATGTCTTGAATGGTTGGTTTATTTTGTTGCTCTCCTAAATTCTTTTTTAATCTATGACCAAAATCTTCTTTTTGTGTCTGTGCTTCTTCATGTATGTTTATTCATAAGAAACATGGTATCATCCAGGGTTTCCACTAGGAAATGTCTAAAAGGAGCAGGAACAGAAGTGTAGGAAGCTGTATACAAGACAGTATATTTCTTTTTTTTTTTAATTTTTTATTATACCACCGTGAAACATACAGTTACAAAGGTGTTCATAATTGGTTCTTGGTAATACAGTATACCAGCACCCATCCCTCCACCAGTGCCCCATTTCCACCACCAATGTACCGCACCCCCTCCCACCCACCCCCATGCTGCCTTAATAGCAGACAGCCCCGTTTCCTCTCTTTCTCTGTCTCTGCATCTCTCTCCCTCTTATTTTACACATTGTGGCTAGCCCTGCAGATATTTAGAGTTTATCACTTAAGTCTCTTTGTGTATATTCAATGGTGAGTTTTAATCTGCCATTACCATTTCCCACATTTAGTAAAACACTGGTATCTATTTATGTCGTATTAATGAACACAGTCATTCTATATCTGTCCTTTTCCTTCTGACTAATTTCACTCAGCATGATAGTTTCCATGTCCATCCATTTGCAGGTAAATTTCATAATTTCATCTTTTCTGACAGCCGCATAGTATTCCATAGTGTAGATGAACCACAGTTTCTTTAGCCAGTCCTCTGTTCTTGGGCATTTAGGTTGTTTCCAGATTCTAGCTATAGTGAATAGTGCAGAGATACATAAAGAAGTACAGATAGTGTTTCTGCTATGCGTTTTCCGGTCTCTCGGGTATATTCCCAGGAGTGCTATTGCTGGATCAAACGGGAGCTCAATATCTAGTTTTTGGAGGAATGCCCATATTGTTTTCCAAAAGGGCTGAACCAGTCGGCACTCCCACCAACAGTGGATGAGAGTCCCTTTTCCCCACATCCATGCCAGCACCTTGCTGTTTTTGATGTGTGCCAGTCTCGAGACAGTATATTTCTTTAGGTGAGGCAAAGTTTTCAGGATGCCAAAGGGGAAAATGTTATATAGAGAAAAGAAAGCATAGAGAAAAGCATATAACTTTCAGTACAATATGACACTTTTCCATTTAATATCTTATGAGTTTCCCCCTTGAATGAACCAAAATAGACACCAAATAAAGGAAACTCGGTGCTGTAATTTAGATATGCCAACAAGGAGGCATAAGGTGTGGAGGGTAGAAAATAGATCTGGACCCAAAATGGAAGCTATCCAGCAGACTCATTCAGGGCAGGCTGTGCTATTGATCCCTGTGTCATGCTGTTGGGTAAGTCACGTCAATGTGCTGATGATTTCACCAGTACTTCACTCTTTTCTTAAAAAAACAGATAATGTGTATACATAAAAAAATAAAAGACAGATCAACTTCAAAGAATATGAAAGTAAAATAAAAGTATGTTGTTTTTCTATACTTCACTCCAAGTGTCCAACTGTCTACCCCACTCCCACACCACTTCTCCCATCACAATACTTAGTGCATTTTGAAAAGTTGTAAGACCTTCTGGCTGCCTTTGAAGGCAACATAGACTAATCCGACACAGAACTTATCTAGCTATCACAGGCAGGATTTCACTTCTGTCCCTTTCAATGAATACACGTGTGCATGTCTTTAGCTATACTGATGGAGATGCATAACCTCTTCCGAAAGAACAGTCATGGTTAACTCATATACTTTAATTATGATGTCAAACTCATATAAATAAGATTTAGGGAAAAACAGGCGAGCAAACGAGGAGGAAGAGACATGCCATGTGCTCAGGCACTGGGTAGAGCATGAACCCTGATTCAGTGCTAGACACAAAGTTTATTGAACCACATTATATGTCTGGTACTATCTAGACTTTGTGTATAAATCAGTGACGAAGTTCTAGCAAACATTATTATTCAGAAATATTGACAAAGAAATATATTGAAACGGTGGAGAAATATAAAGTAAGGGAAATGACTTGCATCTGGTAACTAAAGACCAGTCTGGCTACTGGGGTAAAAATAGGATTGAGTCAAAACAAAATGAGAGAGGCAGGTTAGGAGACAATTGCAAATCAAGCTTCCTGCCATAACTTGGACAGGGATAATTTAGACAGAAGTTGCAAGAAAGATTGATTCGGGATATTTGGGCTAAAAAGATCAGATTTGGTTTATAGATAGAAGCAAAATGTGAGAAAAAACAAGAACAACTCTATTTGTTTTTGCCTGAGTAACCAAAATAGCAAAGAATTACAAGATGAACTTTATTGTGTTTCTGCTATGAGTGTAATTTTGGGGTTAGTTAGGCCAACACCCAATTTATCAGCACATGCAAAGGAGAAAAAGAAAAGTCTTTCTGCATTTTATTTTTCTCCAATTTCTTAAGATAAGTTGATGCCATTTATAATATTAAGACCAAGGAGTTGTAATGGAAATATAAATGAAAGCAAGTAGAATTGGAGATTTCTTGGGAGGCTGTAACAATTTTGTATATATCCTGGATATTTTTATGTTTTTGTCTAAAGAACAAGATACATTATTTGAATCACATAAATATAAATCAAGTACCATGTTTTATTAGGTGTTCTATCTTTGGCTTAATAATTTTTTAGCCCAACTAAAAGATCCACAATGGACATAATTTAGAAAAGAAGGCCCGTATCTAGGCAATGGCATCAAGGACAAAGCTTTCAGAGTGAAAGCAAAGGCCTTTGTCAACATAGGTAAAAGTAAGTTAATCATCCACTCCTCCAACTTTGAAGTCAGTGGCTTCCCTGCCAATCTCTTCCCCTCAGAGGTCTACTGTCAAATTCCTAGGTAAGGAATTACCTCTTTCTCCCACAACTTTCCCTGATGCTGGAAGGCTTACATTTTTCTACCAACCCGTTTTCTTCACATTAATACCATACTGAGCTCAGATTCTCCAACCTATTTTCCAATAACTAATACATTACTTATCTTAGGTGCCTCAGTGTTTTCTCCCACTCAGGGACCCTTAGATATATAGGGACCCTTTTCTCAGGGACCCTTAGATATACAGCTAATATAGTAAAAAAGAAACCATCAGACCTCTCTTCACCTACTTAAGGGAATGTATGACAGCCATTTCCTTTCTTTCAGCCCAGTCAGTTCCACACTAACCATTCTGATCAACAAGCTTCCAGAAAATCCCCTCTTAGGTATCTTCTTAGATATCCTCAGTCATAAAAATTCACCACTTGAGGGTTACTCCCGTTGTACACAGTCTCTAGTGGGGACTCAACATCCTCATCAGACACTGATCCAGACTGATATCATTCACATTAAGCACTTCATGAGGCAGCACAGAATTTAATGGACACAAAGATCTTTGACTTAAGGGAGATGCAGAAAGCACTATCTATTTTCATTATGCTATCAGGTTTCAGAATTAGATGGGTTCAATATACAGTACAGGTGTTATTACTTGTATCACTTGTCTTCCCATTGATCATCGATCTGCTCAAGCAGGTGCCAATAACACCTCCATTCATTGGGGATGAGGTCCATTACTGTTACTGTTTTTGGCATATCGAATACACCATGGGTAGCTTGCCAGGCTCTGCTGTGGCTCTGGGTTCATCCCCTCAGGGGCCCAGTCTTTTTCTATGTCAGACCATCAACCAACCAGGGCCCAAAGGGCAGAACCCTGGGTGTAGACAAGCCTGTCTTCTGTCTGCCACCTGTCATTGCAGCTGGGCACTGCAGCCACACCTGCAACACCTTGAGGGACAGATAGGTGTTATAGGGCACATAATTTGCATGTAGCTAATTCTGGTTTGATGTCTAGCAACATATGATTCCCCCTAAAAAAATACAATGACTGCAGACTTTCTATCCCTTTATCACAAAAGACTTTTCTTCGCCTATCTCCAAGACTGCATATTCAAATTATTCTCTGAAGTCCAGGAGAAAATGAAATCTGTCTTGGCAAAATTCTGAATATTTGAAAATCTCATGACAATGACTTAGAGACCATGTTGCCTAGATTCTGATTCCTAATTTTCAGTCTTACTCTAATGAATGGAGACGTTACTGGCGCCACTCAAGCAAATCAATGAACAACAGGAAGACAAGTGACAAATGACTCTTATTTAGGAATGATTACAGGTTCTCTGTCATCTTCTTTTTGGTTTTGGCCATATCCAGTAATACTCAAGGCTTATTTCTGGCTCTGTACTCAGGAATCACTCTTGGGATGCCCAGAGCACCATTTGCAGTTCTGGAGGTTGAACCCAGATTGGCAACAGGCAAAGCAAGTGCCCTACCTGCTGTACTATGGCTCAGGACCTTCCTATTGTCTCTTAAAATAGTTCAGATTTTATATCCATTCTGAAATTCATACTACACAGTAAAAATTAGATGAGTCCATAAAGATGTTCCAGTCAGATTCTATTGAGTTGACTATAATTCCCTATTCCAGAGATAATATTGCTGGAAACAGAACCTGGAGTAAAAATATCTTGTAAGAACCCAATTTTGAGTATAACAGATACCACCCTCACCCTACTCCGCCCCTGCTTTCTAGTGTCTGAGCTGTCAAATTGTGATTCCTAAAGATTCCAATTATGTCTCTCATTCAAGAGCAGAACTGCTTCATTTTCCTTTGTAACCATATACCCTGTACAGGACCTGACATGCAGACCACTCTCAGCCATGCATGCTTGAGGAGGGAAAGGAGGGGGAGGTGAACCGAGCATGCATGTTTAAACATAGGACTAGTGTAAAGAATACATTTGTGCATATTGCCCTCTGATATCGCTTCAGTTTTTAATCTCACGGTGAGTTTTCAGTCTGTCATTATTTAATATTTTATCCTTAGGGGAATAGACTATAAGAACTAAAAATTCTCTTTCCCTTTATTTGTCTTTTAATCTAGTATGGGTGTAAAAAAGTTTTTCAAATGTTTTAAATCACCTATTTGCCACCAATACTTTGTCATGTTAAATTCTATTTAAAGTCAAATGTTAGTGCAGAATATTTTCTAATTCATCTATAATGGGAAGATATTGTAAGTGTGTGTGCTTTAAAGAGCCAGCTTCAGATTCTGCAAGAATCATTGATTGGTAAGCTCTGTTTTCTAGCAAATTTTTAGCATAGATCTCATGTGAACTTTACAAGTGATTTACCATAATACTATCTAAATTGTTTTCTTAAAAGTCTGCTTGCAGATTTGAATATAACATTTTAAAAAAACTTCTAATTATTCCTTCTAGGATGCATTTTTACACTTTTACTTATTATCAGAAGGATAAATTATTTTAAGTATGATCCAGAGTCTTTTATACAAAGCATGTGTATATACAAATTCAAAGAGACTATATATTTATTCTAATTGCCAAAAATATAGATATACAGAATAGAATAATGTATAATGAATTCGAGGAACATTTTCTTGCAGTTTGTTTCAATATAAAATACTTATTAATAAGTCAACAATAGTCAACAATGTTTCTATTAATATATGTAAGTCTAGATAATAGTCAAAATTTAAATAATAGACTTATGGAAGCACTGTAAAGATTTGCATTAAAAAGCATTTTTTGAAATTCTAAATTTAATAACTTAGTTTGATTTATATCTATGTTGCTGTTTTTTTTTCTAAAACTAAATTTCTAACACCTACAGATTGTATGCCTGAAATATTGATTACCTATATAAAGACTATATCAGAAGAAAAATATGTATTAATCAAAAGTAGCAATACCAAATAATATGCTGCAAATTAGTTCATATGATCTCTATTCTTAGACTTTTCCAGGATCCTCAAGAAGTAAAATATTACCTCCAGAAAATAGGATAATGAGAGCAATGTTTAAAATTGGTGGAGGCAGGAGAGACACACAGAGGTAAAGCACTTGACCACATACTGTGTTCAATTCCCAGCACAGCAAACTCCCTTGAGTGCCACTAGGGGTCAGTGTGAAAAGAAAAAAGAAATGAATGAGGATTAACTCCTGAGCACCACTGGGTAATAGCCCCCTCATCCCATAAAGACAAATCCAAAATATTGACAAAAACCTTTTTTTCTAAATAATTTCTTTATGGTTACAGTCAAGCAATATCTTTCCCCTTGTTATTAGGTGGAGTAGTTTGGGTACTCAGGGCTTACTTCTGACTCTGTGCTCAAGGATAACTCTTGGTGCTGCTCAGGGATATGTGGTGCCAGGGATGGAATCTGGGTAATCTGCATGCAAGAACGAACCTTAACTGCTATACGTACTCTCTCTGTAGCCCTCTCAAGTGGTTATTAAGAGTGTATTTCACGGATAGAACAAACCATGAGATGTTATGTATTTAACCTCAGATGACTGGAAAAACAAGTAAGAAAGATTTAAACAAAAGCTCAATATAACATTCATGAGAAAAACACAGCATTGGTAAAAACAAAGATTTATGGAAGTCCTAACTTGGAGCTGAGGGGTTCCTTCCTCTCTGAACAAAAATCTCATAGGTGAAAACTTAACACTTTCTACATGTAACACAGAGACTAGAACCAGTTTTGAAAGTTTAGTTAAAGAACATGACCTTCAGGATCAATTAAGGATGTTTTGGAAGTCGTTTTCTTAAGGTAGTAGAGATTGAACTAATGCATGACTAGAGAAGCTAATAGGTCAGGGCTTCCCCAGACACTATCAGCCATTATGCATGCAATAATTTGGTTAGGAAGACAAAATAACTGGATGATTTCTTATAAAATTTTGTTATTGAGAAAGACTCTTTATATTAGCTGTGTTATGGCTTCCTTCCGAAAAACACATTTAGGAGTCACTCCATCACTTGATCACTTGCATCCTGTTATTCGTTGATTTGCTCAAGCGGGCGCCAGTAATATTTCCATTGGACCCTATCACATGCCAGTGTGGCCCAATGGCATCTGGTTGCTTCAAGAATTTAGGAGTCATTTGTGGAAAATCTTGTGTGTGTGGAGTAGAAGGAAAATATTAGGCAGGTGATATCAGCTGTGAGTCTTTATATTCTATTATAAGACAGGAATGATAAGAAATGCTTACTTCTCCAACAGTCAAATCAAATGATGATGGAATATAATGCAAATCAATTTTGAAAACAGAAACAGTTAACTAACTTAAGAGATCAGCAGAAGAATTATTTCTACTAAAATTGATTTAAGAGATTGATGAGGACCAAGAACAGAAGCTAAGATTAAGTGATTCCACTCCAATCCACAAGCAATTGGGAGTGTATTAACCTTCCCTGCACAGCAAGTAAGGCTAAAAAGTGAGGCAGTTGGAAACTGAAACTCCATTTCAGGAAGATTTGTCAGTACATAACTCCAAAAAAAGTCCAAGTCTTTCTCTTCATCTTCACTTTCTTTCCTTTATCCAGGCCTCAGATCATTATCTTGCTTCTGTCACACCATCCTTTGAACCTACTCATAATGGGCTCAGTAGCCCATCATTATATCCAGTGAACATGTTGTTAATTCTGTGACATTTAGTTGGTTGTGGGACACCCTCGACCGCCTGCGGTGAAGAACGACCACAACAGGATTCTTCTCAGAACACGCTTTACTGGAGCTCTTTTAGTTTCAACTTTGTGAGGGCGAAAGAACCCAGACCCGTTGTGCAAGCTGCTTTTATACAGTGCTATTCACCATATCCATTTCCCATTGGCTGGCGCAAATGGTGTGATTCGACGTGTCCACTTTCCATTGGCTGGCACAGGTCGTACAAGCTCGTATGAGCTGATGAAACATGCCGTGATTGGATAAAGCCCAATCACACCATGCCAGGGACTCTGCGCATGCGCGGGACACAGGACCCTGTGCATGCGCAGAAAGGCAACGTAGCAGTGGGAGGAGCAATGGCACCCAACAGTTGGTGACCAAATCTTTGCTTCTGTTTTACACCCATCTGCCATGCTATACAGTGACTTTGCTTACACCCTCTTGTGTCTCTAGGGTTGTGCTTTTAGTGGATTCTTCCTTAACCTCCACTTTGTTTGTCCATATTTTCCCAGTCTCTTAACTTGTTGATTCTTGATTAGACATTAGAATACTATAGAATAATTTAAAACTACTAAATCTTGAAACCATCCTTCAAAGACTCTATTTCTATGAACTTGGAATAGATATGATGCAAGTCTTTTTTTCAAGCTTGCCAATAATAATAATGTATGCCTGGGGTTTTCAATCTACTGCCATAGACCAGTCTTCCAAAATTTGTCTCAGAAGACTCAACCTCTGGAAATTTAAAAACATAAACATTCACCTCTCAGCTCTTGACACATGAATTGGCTAAAATTTCTAATCTAAAATGTAACTAGAGCACTAGAAAGATAGTATATCAGGTAGGGTGCTAGCCTCACACACTGCTGCTCAGGTTCAATCCCTGGCACCCAGTACAGTCCCGGAACATTCCTATGGTTCCTTGTGCTCCATCAAGAATCGTCCCTAACACAGCAAAAGCTGTATTAAGAGGAAAGTTCATAGCTCTGCAAGCATTCATAAGGAAAGAAGAAAGGGCCCACATAAATAACCTGACCTCACAGCTGAAAATACTAGAAAAAGACCAACAAAAGAAGCACAATCCAGGCAGAAGGAAGGAAATAATAAAACTTAGGGAGGAAATCAATGAGCTGGAAACCAAAAAAAAAAAACAATCCAAAAGATTAATGAAACCAAGAGCTGGTTCTTTGAAAAATTGAATAAGATCAACAAGCCACTGGCAAGACTTGTAAGGACAGGGAGAGAACCCAAAAACAGAATCAGAAATGAAAATGGTGACATCACAACAGAAAAAAACAGAAATCCAAAAGATCATCAGAGATTACTTTGAGAAGCTGTATGCCACAAATATGAGAACCTAGAAGAAATGGATAAATTCCTGAAGTCCTATAACCTCCCAGGATTGAAACAAGAAGACCACCAATACCTAAATAAGCCTATCACCATCGAGGAAATTAAAACAGTAATTAAAAGTCTGCCCAAACACAAAAGCCCAGGTCCAGATGGGTTCACTAGCGAATTCTACCAAACCTTTAAGGAGGACCTACTGCCTGTCCTGTTCAAGCTCTTCCAGGAAATAGAAGAAACAGAAACACTCCCAAACAGCTTCTACAAGGCACATATCACACTGACACCCAAAGCAGGGAGAGACAACACAAAGAAGGAAAATTACAGACCAATCTCCTTGATGAACACAGATGCTAAGATCTTCAACAAAATACTAGCAAACAGAATCCAAAGACTCTTCAAAAAGATCATACATCATGACCAAGTAGGAATCATCCCGGGAATGCAAGGATAGTTCAACATTCGCAAATCAATGAACATAATACATCATATCATTAAGAGAAAAAATAAAAACCATATGATCCATCAATAGATGCAGAAAAATTATTTGACAAGATCCAGCACCCATTCATGATTAAAACCCTCCAGAAAATGGGGATTGAAGGAAGCTTCCTCAAGATATTCAAAGCCATATACCAAAATCCCACAGCAAGTATCATTCTCAATGGGGAAAAATTGAAAGCCTTCCCCTTAAGATCAGAAACATGACAAGGTTGCCCTCTCTCACCTCTTTTATTCAATATAGTACTGGAAGTACTCGCTATAGCAATCAGAGAAGAAAAGGAATTAAGGGCATCCAGATAGGCAAGGAAGAAATCAAGCTATCATTATTTGCAGATGACATGATATTATACTTAGAGAACCCTAAACTCTAGACCCAAAAACTCTTAGAAACAATAGATATGTATAGCAGAGTGGCAGGGTACAAAATCAATACCCAAAAGTCTGTGGCTTTCCTATACACAAATAACGAAAGAGAAGAAAGGGATATTAAGAAATCCATTCCATTCACAATTGTGCCACAGAAAATCAAATACCTAGGAATCAGCTTAACCAAGTGTGTAAAAGACCTATAAAGAGAGAACTACAAGACACTGCTTCAAGAAATAAAAGAGGACACAAGGAAATGGAAACACATTCCCTGCTCATGGATGGGTAGAATTAACCTTGTAAAGATGGTAATACTCCCTAGAGCTTTGTACAGATTCAATGCGGTTCCTATAAGGATACCCATGACATTCTTTAAAGAAATTGACCAAACACTCCTGAAATTAATATGGAATAACAAACCCCCACGGATAGCTAAAGCAATCCTTGGGAAGAAGATGGGAGGCATCACCTTTCCCAACCTCAAACTGTACTACAAAGCAGCAGTAATTAAAACAGCATGGTACTGGAATAAAAACAGACCTGTGGACCTATGGAATAGAGTTGAGTATCTGACACCCATCCTCAAAGACATGATCAGTTAATCTTTGATAAAGGTGCAAAGAGTCCAAACTGAAGTAAGGAAAGCCTCTTCAACAAGTGGTGCTGGGAAAACTGGACAGCTACATGTAAAAAAAATAAATTTGGACCTGTGTCTAACACCTTGCACAAGAATCAGATCAAAATGGATTAAAGATCTCAATATCAGACCTGAATCCATGAAGTACGCTGAAGAAAATATAGGAAAATCCCTCCACGATTGAAGCTAAAGACATCTTCAAAGGTGAAACACCATTGTCTAAGCAACTAGAAGAAAATATAAACATATGGGACTACATGAAACTGAAGAGCTTCTGCACCTCGAAAGAAACAGTGACCAAGATAGAAAAACAGTCCACAGAATGAGAAAGAATATTCACCCAATACCCATCTGATAAGTGGTTAATATCCAGGATATGTCAGGCACTGGTACAGCTATATAAGAAGAAACATCCAACCCCATTAAAAAATGGGGAGAAGAGATGAACAGAAACTTTGACAAGGAAGAAATTCGAAAAGTCAAAAGGCATATGAAAAATTGCTCATCATCACTAATCATCAGAGATGCAAATCAAAACAACAATGAGAGGGGGCCGGAGCGATAGTCCAGCGGTAGGTCGTTTGCCTTGCACGCAGCCAGCCTGTGCTAGCCCAGGTTCAATTCCGGTATCCAATATGGTCCCCTGAGCACCGCCAGGAGTAATTCCTGAGTGCAGAGCCAGGAGTAACCCCTGAGCGCCACCAGGTATGCCCCCAACAAAAAAAAAAAAAAAACAAAACAAAACAAAAAAACAATGAGATTTCAATTCACTCCACAGAGACTGGCCCATATCCAAAAGGGTAAAAGCAACAAGTGTTGGCATGGATGTGGGGAAAAGGGGACTCTCAAAAATTGTTGGTGGGAATGTCAACTTGTACAACCTTTCTGGAAAACAATATGGACATTCCTCCAAAGACTAGAAATTGAGCTCCCTTTTGATCCAGCCATACCATTCCTGGGAATATACCCTGGAAAGCCAAAAACACACAGCAGAAACACAATCCACACTTTTATTTTCATAGCAGCACTATTCACAATAGCCAGAACCTGGAAACAACCAGTATGCCCAAGAACTGATGACTGGATAAAGAAACTGTGGTACATCTACACAATGGAATACTATGCAGCTGTTAGGAAAAATGAAGTTATGAAATTTTCCTATAAATGGATGGACATGGAAAGGATCATGTTGAGTGAAATTAGTCAGAAGGAAAGAGAGAGACATAGAATGACTGCATCTATTTGCATGACATAAATATATCAGGTGATCTTACCAAAAGTGGAAATTACCACAAACATGTGGGAGTCAGAGGTTAGGTAAGATAGAGAAGGGAACATGTGTGAATAAATGTCAAAAGGGCTGATACCAACATAGAACTCAGCACTAAATACAGGCAAAACAATGTACATGATGGCTACTAAATGTATGTAGTGCGACCCACAATGTGTAAGAGAAGGAAGAGAGAAAGAGGGAGAGAGAAAAGAGATAAATAGCCTACTATTTAGGCAGGCTATGGGAGGGGGAGGGAATTGGGGACATTGGTGGTGGGAAATGGACACTGGTGGAGGGCGGGGTGCTGGAACACTATTTGACCAAAACCTCCAAACATGAACAATGTAATTGTATGTCTCACGGTGGCATAATAAAATGTTTAATAAAAAAAAAAAAAGAATCGTCCCTAAGCACAGAGCCAGGAGAAAGTCCTAACACAGCTATATACCATCCCTTCCAAAAAACAGAAAACAACAATATAATATCGCTAGAATATCACTTTTCACTAATATTTATTGGGCGACAATACAAGCTATAGTTTGCAATAAGAATGTCACTTGTTGTCGGGGAGCTCCGCCGGGGTCCCCGACAGTGCCGGGAAGTGAGTTCCCTTCTACCTCCGAAGCAGGTGAGGAATGAACGAAAACTCAGGAATCCGATGCAGTTTTAAAAGGCTTCACTTATCACAGGTTAAGGCATGCAAATCAGCAAAAGTAAAAGCCTGGTGCTTAGGATTCCAGGCTAGAACCCCAGCCATTTGTAGGCCAAGATGGCGGCCACCACGTGTAAAGGCCCTGTAAAAGGAGAAGAAGACAAGACTCCCAAGAAGGGTGAGTGCTCACAAAGAGAGAGCCCAAAAAGAACCCACGAGAGAGGAAGCAGGCTAGTATATTATACCCCTGCAACTCAGACCTCTGTCCCACTGTTATGGAAAGCAGGGAGGGTCAAATGCCCTTAGGTAATCCCTCCCTGCACCTCACCAAGGCCCTTTTGTATGCTAATGTTTTGAGCCAAGATCTGCCTGGAAATGCCTTTATAGGGTAGAGAAGGGGGTTTCTGAGATGGCATGTCTCTGTACGAAAGACTAATACTAATGCCAGTTAAATATTTCTCCAAGCCTTCACAAGTCTCTTCTACTTCATTGTAGTTTTGTATTTTAGTTGCCTTTGAGTATATCAGGGAGCCATGCTTGTTTGCTTGGAAGCAAACAGCATTTCTCTCTGGTCTAATTACTTAGGGGTCCTACATGGCCAGGCAAATATGCTGGTAATATCTAGCTAGTCCCACGATGGTTATGGTAGCATGGGAGAATATTTATACCAGCTAGTACAGCATACATGGTCAGATAAACTGCCACATTTAGACTACTCCCTTATCTATGAAGTGATTTGCAGGCGGCAATTCAGAGCAGATACAGCGGCCCTTAGAGGAGTCCTGCAACAACTTGTCACTTGTCTTCCCATTGTTCATCAATTTGCTTGAGCAGGTTCAGGTAACATCTCCATTCATTGGGAATAGGACCATTATTATTATTACTATTTTTGGCTATTGAATACACCATGGGTAGCTTGCCAGGCTCTGCAGTGTCTTTGGGTTCATCCCAGAGAACCCAGTCTTTTTCTTTGTCAGACCATCAAACGTCCACCATCCAGGGCCCATGGGGCAGAGATGTGGGTGTAGACAAGCTGTCTCTTATCTGCCACCTGCTGATGCAGCCGGGCACCACAGCCACATCTACAATACCTCGAGGGGTAGTCAGTAAGAATGCATTGTGTGCTATATAATTCACATTTATTTTCTAGTCTGGGAAATGTTCAAAATGCTATAGGCTTCCAGAGCACTTTCTGTATAGCTGCTGCTTTCTTGTATCTAGGTACTATATCTGATGAAGGTCCTACAGGAAAGGGTTCTGTGTTATTTATTTATTTATCTATTTATTTATTTATGTATGAATTTATGTATTTATGTATTTATGTATTTATTTGTCTATTTATTTATTTATTTCTCTGTGGGCTTCCTAAGTGCTGCTCAGGGCACTTGGAGGATACTCCCAGCAATTCTCAGCCTATCAAGCTGGTGTTTACACATGAGGATCCCAGGATGTTGTGCTTCTTTGGCATTTCAGTGGCAGGGCCCTTGGATTGTGTGCAGTGATGATGCATCAGGGACCCTGTTGTGCTGGCAGATGGAACTCAGTGCATGGCTGTTCAGCTTTTATAACTCCTCAGTCTTAGCTATTTTTCAATCCTATAATAATCACAAGTTGTCCAACACAGAGTCCTAAATACACACACAGACACACACAGAGTTGGTGTGTATGTGATAGAAGAATTAAATAAGAAAGCCCATTTCTATGTAAGCATGACCTCTTTATAAGGCAATGCAAATAGCATTATAAATGCTTTTGTCTACTTGACATAAAACTTATGTAGTGCTCAAAATTATAAATGAAAATAACCTGCAATGTATAATTTTACGTATGATATTTTGTATTATGAAATGCTTTTTCTTTTGCTTTTCTTTTCCTGCTTATTTTTCATAGTACTGTAACAAACTTGGCGAGATAGCTTGTAGTTTCATAGTATATTTGGCAACCAATTTTGTGGTAGACACATGACATTTGGACATTGGTATCAAATGTATTTGTACTCCCTGTCTTTTCTTCAGGTTTGTAAATGTAGCTAGGACAGAACTAATTATCCTTGTGGAAGATGAGAGAAAATATGGTCAGGAATTTTAAAGCTTTCTTGTCAGAGTCTCTCCCCTTATGTGACAAATCTACACATCATTATATAATTCAAGGGATAAGCTTTTAAAGCTAACATTTAAATAGCTCCATGCCTCCTCATGTAGCATTGTATCTTCGCTACCCATTATCTGGTTACACCTCAGTTCCAGAATCCAAAATAAACCATATATTCAATCATGCTGGCCCCTTCTAGAATGTGATGTATTTTTGCCTGCCATGAAAACTCTGATTTGTCCCTTACAACCACCCTGACACAGGGTAACTCATTTCCCACCCCACCCTCCCCCCAGTTTCACTATTTCTATCCCGACAAAGGCATTTTTCATCTTTGCACTTATCTCGTAATGGATTGTAATTTGAGTTCACCTGAGCCTGAGCTGTCTAGTAGAGTTTTTTTGAAGTAAAATAGTCTTATTTAAAGAAATTTACTTAGAGAATTGTGAGGGAGAAATAGAGAGAAATGTGTTTCGTAGAGAATATAAGTTTCTGCAGAAGGGAAAGGGTCTGTCTGGTAGATTTGAGTTAGTCTAGGGCAAAGATATATTTTTATTAATTATTTTTTTCTCCTAGAGTTAGTGCAAAGATAATCTACGGACATGATGTTTATAGAGTGAAATTACTCCTGTAACTGCACTTCAGCTTCACCATTAAATCTTCCCAAACTCAGTTTTCAACTTTAACTTTTTGTAGTGAAGGTGGTGCAAGTTTGAGTATTTACTGATGCATGAGTTCTTGAAAACTTTGAGATAGATTATTACACCTGCTACAAGTGGTGTTTTTATAACTAGATGAATGAATGTGTTGGATGACACAGCCTAGCTAGCTTTGAATCTGCTGTTTAAACTACTTACAGTTTAAGCCACTTACATGTCTTTAAGCCAGGGTTCATGCTAAGGAGATCTCTTCTGTGCAAACACTGATAGAAGGTGTGAGTTACAGGAGTCATTTTGACTCTTACTTAATAACTTTTGGAATATTATTATAATCTCTACTATGATTTCAGTGTTATCTATATTGGGCACAATTCCTCTCAACTCCCACTGGTCCCAGCACAGGACAATTAGAATTTACCAGGAGACCACCACCCTGGCTACATTGAGACTACAGTTTATCAACTCTGCCAAGATCAAAGGAAGGAATCATGCTATTCTGCTCTCAGGCAAGCAAGCATGATCCTTTCAGTATACAGAGGACAAGATACTCAGAATCACCCTCTTGCAGAGTAGAAATGAGAAGACCCTTGTAGGTACTATCTGAATTGCATGAAGTCCATGGCCTGAAATTATGATTCTCCCCATGAATATGTATCCATTAAGATGTATTTCTTTACAAAGCCCTCTCCCTCCCTCCTCTCTCTCTCTCTTTATATATATATATTTTTTTTTTCTCTCACCTTGTTTTTACATAAGAGATAATCTTGCAGGAAGAAACTAGGCCCTGGCATTGTCATTTGTTTAGAGGTGTGGCACCACCTAACATCTACACCTAAAAGCTGATTCACTGATCTTTGTTAATGCAACCCACCCAGAAGAAAGGATTAAGGTTTAAGGGCTTGTAAAAGTACTGACTTAGGCAGAGCCATCTACTTTGGTGAGAGACCTGGGCCCAAGTGCATAGTCAGAGTCTGTCCAAGACCTAGCGGTCAGAGGAATCCCATTATCTTGGATTGTAGTAGGAGAGCTTGTTTTACCACTGATAATTAGTAAAGGCTTTTGGAGCTGAGCTGAACTCATGGTTTGCCCATCTGATGCCAGTCCTTGAGATAAAAGGGAACTCATTCCCTGATACTTTTGGGGACCCCGCAGCTCCCGACATGAATGGATATAGAGTTTATCACAGTAAGTATTTAGGTCAATTACTTAATAATTACTCATAATGTGGTAGGTCACATGATTTTGCTGCAATATTTTTCGGTCATTCACTAATTATTCTATTAGAAAATTGCAATGCTGAAAATGTGACTCTGATAGTCATGCTGAGTAAATCTAGACCTGCTTTGTTTGTCATTTAGATGATAAACGTTTTTAAATGTAAAAGTATTTACCTTTATTGGTTAGTGTGATTTACAATACCGTTCACATTTGTGTTCACATAGTGTGATTGACAATGCTGTTCACATGTATACCTCATTGGAATACCACACCCACACCACCAAAGTATCTGCTTCCTCTTTCATTTTTTTTTTTTTAATGTTTCATTAAACCACCGAAACACTGTAATAAACTTTTCTCAACTTTCCATACTTTCTCATGTTGTCCCTGAAATTATGAGAAGGCTGAGTAATCATTTTTCTTTTTTTTTTTTTTTTTGCTTTATGGCTCACACCCGGCCATGCTCAGGGGTTACTCCCGGCTCTGCACTCAGGAATTACTCCTGGCAGTGCTCGGGGGACCATATTGGATGCGGGGGTCGAACCCGCGTTGGCTGCATGCAAGGCAAACGCCCTACCCGCTGTGCAATCACTCAGGCCCCAAGGCTGAGTAATCTTTTCTGTAGATAACAAAATATTGTTTCTGGGCTAATTCCATCTTGCCCTACATTCCTGTTAACTTCAATCACCCCAAAGAACCACAGGTAACTTCTTGTTACCTAAATTCCCAACCCCGTATCACTTGAAATATTTCTTAAACTGGAACAAGGCTTCATATCCTCCTTCATCTTCAAACCTTTCCAGTGTGCATCAGGAATTCCTAGTAACTCATCAAATTAATCCCTAGTAGCAAAGAGAATCTTTGTGTAATGCAAATTGGTTAAGCTATTACGGAAATCATTATGGAAGTGCCTCCAACATGTGAAGATAGAACTGCTAAATGGTTCAGGAATCCCACTGCTCTGTAGGCATCCAAAGAAATATGAAATCAGTTGTCTCAGATAGGTATTTGCATTCTTATGCTCACTGAAGCATTATATACAATTGCCAAGAAACAGAAATAATTTGTATCTCTCTCCAGATGAAACGATGCAAAGAAGAGAAAGGGAATTGTGCCATTTACAATAACGTGGACAAGCCTTAAGGACATTATGATACATGAAAGAAGTCACAAAAAATATGAAAACTTATTGATCTCACTCATATAAGGAATCTAAAATAACTAAACTCATAGAAGCACAAAGCAGAAGGTTGATTAAACCAAATTCCCACCATGATAAACTGAATACAGGCAAATTGTTGTCCCAAACCTTTTGATGATACTTCTCCTCTATCCTGGTCCTAAAATTATTGATACATTCTTAAAATTCTCTCTATTTCCCATAAAATGTTGATCGGCTGAAGTCCAAAATCAATCAAAACAAGAACACTTAGTGCAGGAAAGAAAAGAGGGGGTGGGGGGAGAGAGAGAGGGGAAACCAAAAGAAAATCAGAGAACCATATTTAGGAAAGGAAGATCAAGCAGAAAAAAAATAAAATTAAACACTTCCACTGAAACGCGGTCTAGCTCATTCTCCCCTTTTTCTCACAGACTCTAATATAACTCTTGCTTAAACTGATCTGTGCTCTGTCATGCAAAACAAAGGACAAATCTTTTGGCCTCAGCTTCTGGTTCTCTCAGCTCAGATAAAGACAAACAGGATAAGCCCAAGGCAAAACTGTAAAGTGGAAAAACTTGGCTTATGTTTGAAAATTCCTCTTTCCCTGTTCCCTCCCATCTTAGAGATAACTTCCTTCACCCCCAATGCCTACTTTGAAAAACTTCCTTCTATCAAAAAATAGACAAATTTTCTTATGGTATTTATATTTCCAGTTAATTTGCGATTTCAGATTTACTGCATGTAAGTGAAAAGACAATATCAACTTTTGAATTTTCCTAAGTCATCTAATAACATGCTACAAAGCAAGAAAAACAGTTAATCCGACTCAAGAAAGCTCTGGTCAAACTAGAATCTGCAAGCAGTAGTTTCCCTTGAATCCTTCTGTCTCTTGGGGAAACAGACTCATTGCCCTCTCTTCCTCAGAGATAGTTGTCTTGATGGCTGAAGAGAAAGGGGGATGATGTGCATCAACCCAACATTGGCTTTTGCATTTCCGCAGGTTCTATTTTCAGAGTAATGAATGAATTCTATTTCTTAGATTGATGTTTTGGGTTTGTTCTTTTGTTTTGGTGGAGGGCCCCACCTCACAATACTCAGGGGTTTCTTCTGGTTCTGCACTCAGGAATGGCTCCTAGTGATATCTGGGGGGTTATTTGGGATGCTCGGCATTGAACCCAGGTTGACTGTGTGTAAGACAAATGTCTGCCCACAGTACTATCACTCCCACCACTGTTTTTTGAGTTGGCAACTGCTGGGTTTCAAAGGCCCCTCTGCTTCTTGCTTGTAGTACTCACACTCAGTTCTCTGTCTTTATTCACTGGGTTGTTAGACTTTTTTGTTCTAAGATCATTTCACTGCCCATTAATCCTCCTCCTCAACCAGCTATTAGCACCTAAAATCTTTTAATTCTCATTTTAAATTTGATGTTTTCCAAACCAGAAAAGCAATTCATGACAGCGGTAACAAAATATGAAAAAGGTTAAAAGAAGTCTTTTTCTCTTATCTCTAATTTAATTTCTTTTCCATTATAAAAATATTCACAGACTCTCATCTACATACACATTCACATTCAGATTCATGCACACATGCACACCCAGAAATTTGGTCTTTTTAATCCAAAAGACATCAATACATTTCTGTGGGCATCATTTTATTTAGTCAGTAAGATCAGACCCACATTTGTAGAAATGGTTTTTCCAATGAATAATATATAAAGTGGATACCTCACATTTAGTTACATTTAAGGTATCTATACATACCATTAGATCACTTTAGTTTCCAAGAGAGCCATTTCTTTATCTTTCACTCCACTCTCCTCTCCTCATTTGGGCATATACCTGGTGACATCTTCCTCCTACCGGCACCTCTGCTCCATTTCTTTCTCATACTATAAGGCACATTACTTTCAGCATGAATCACGTCAATTCTACAGATTGGGTGCAGGAAAGGCTATGCTATCTCCACAACCCTATATTTTGCTTCTGTGCTATTGGGAGGTTTAGGGGAGGAACAACCAATGGTGGTCAGATAGTACTCCTGGTTTTGTGTTCAGAATCACTTACTCCTGGTTCTGTGCTCAGAGACCACTCCCAACAGTGCTCAAGGAACCATGTGGCGTCAGTGATTGAACCAGGGTCAGTAACATGCAAGGCAAATGCCTTAACCCCGAACTATCTTTCTGACCTGCTCTGCTCTGTACTTTCAAATATTTTCTTCTCCTATTTTCAATGTCACTACATAGAACTTGACACTTTTTATATCTCACACTATATATATTTGATATCTCTACTTTCACATTTAATCTGACTTCCATTTAAAGAAGAATGTGTTTGTTATGCAGCATTAAGTGCCTTTAAATGGTACTGTGTGTTGTATATTTGTTCAGGAGATTATCCTTTGTATTCTTCATATTTCCCTGATCCTGAATTCCTCTTACACTTACTATACCTGGAATCAGGGTTGCTGATGGTGATTAACTCATTTTCTTCCTATATATTTGAATATTAGGCAAGCTTTGAAGTTAAGTTGTTGTAGTTCCTTATTTTGTGCCAAATATAGCTGCTTAAATTGTGAATCATCACCTTCACACAACTGAATGTGGTCATGGAAAAATTGTCTTAGAATAAATTTATAACTTATTATCAGTAAAATGTTGACTTGTGCACCTGTTCTATATACCTGGGGTAACATAAAATTGATTCAAGCAAAAAGGGATTGTGTTGTAGGACTCCTTTAAGGGCATTTGGCTCAAAACATTAGCATACTAAAGGGCCTAGGTGAGGTGCAGGGAGGGATTATCTAAGGACGTTTAACACTCCCTGCTTTCCATAACAATGGGAGGAAGGCCTGAGTTGCATGGGTATAAACTAGCCGGTTTTCACTCTCCCGCGCTTCTTTGGGGGCTGTTGCTGTGAGCGGTTGCCCTGCTTGGAAGTGTTCTTCTCCTTTCCCAAAGCCTTTGCACGTGGTGGTCGCCATCTTGGCCTACACGTGGCTGGGGTTCTAGCCTGGAATCCTAAGCATCGGGTTTTTCCTTTTGCTGATTTGTATGCCTGAACCTGTGATAAGTAAAGTCTTTTAAAATCGCACCGGATTTCTGAGTGTTCATCCATTCCTCACCGGCCCGGAGGTAGAAGGGAACCCGCTTCCCGGCACTGTCGGGGACCCCGGCGGAGCGCCCCGACATTTGGCGTCCCTGGGTGGGCTTGAACCACCAACCTTTCGGTTAACAGCCGAACGCGCTAGCCGATTGCGATGCTATCTCCACAACCCTATATTTTGCTTCTGCTATTGGGAGGTTTAGGGGAGGAACAACCAATGGTGGTCAGATATTACTCCTGGTTTTGTGTTCAGAATCGCTTACTCCTGGTTCTGTGCTCAGAGACCACTCCCAACAGTGCTCAAGGAACCATGTGGCGCCAGTGATTGAACCAGGGTCAGTCACATGCAAGGCAAATGCCTTAACCCCGAACTATCTTTCTGACCTGCTCTGCTCTGTACTTTCTTTTTTTTTTTAATTTTTTTTATTATACCACCGTGAAACATACAATTACAAAGGTGTTCATACTTGGTTCTTGGTAATACAGTATTCCAGCACCCATCCCTCCACCAGTGCCCCATTTCCACCACCAATGTACCCCTCCCATCCCCCCACCCGCCTTAATAGCAGGTACCCCAGTTTCCTCTCTTTCTCTCTCTCTCTCTCTCTCTGTCTCTGCATCTCTCTCCCTCTTATTTTACACATTGTGGCTAGCCCTGCAGATAGTTAGAGTTAATCACTTAAGTCTCTTTGTGTATATTCAGTGGTGAGTTTTAATCTGCCATTACAATTTCCCCATATTTATTAAAACACTGGTATCTATATCCTATTAATGAATGCAGTCATTCTATATCTGTCCTTTTCCTTCTGACTAATTTCACTCAGCATGATAGACTCCATGTCCATCCATTTGCAGGTAAATTTCATAATTTCATCCTTTCTGACAGCCGCATAGTATTCCATAGTGTAGATGAACCACAGTTTCTTTAGCCAGTCCTCTGTTCTCGGGCATTTAGGTTGTTTCCAGATTCTAGCTATAGTGAATAGCGCAGAGATGAATAAAGAAGTACAGATAGTGTTTCTGCTATGTGTTTTTCGGTCTCTAGGGTATATTCCCAGGAGTGCTATTGCTGGATCAAATGGGAGCTCAATATCTAGCTTTCGGAGGAATGTCCATATTGTTTTCCAAAAGGGCTGGACCAGTCGGCACTCCCACCAGCAGTGGATGAGAGTCCCTTTTTCCCCACATCCACGCCAGCACCGGTTGTTCTTGCTGTTTTGGATGTGTGCCAGTCTCTGTGGGGTGAGATGGTACCTCATTGTTGTTTTGATTTGCATCTCCCCTGATGCTCAAAGATGAAGAGCACTTTTTCATATGCCTTTTGGCCATTCGAATTTCTTCTTTTTTGGAAGCTTCTGTTCATTTCTTCTCCCCATTTTTTGATGGGGTTGGCTGTTTTCTTCTTGTGGAGTGCTACCAGTGCCTGATATATCCTGGATATTAACCCCTTGTCAGATGGGTATTGGGTGAATATCCTTTCCCACTCTGTGGATTGTCTTTGTATCTTGGTCACCGTTTCTTTTGAGGTGCAGAAGCTTTTCAATTTTATATAATCCCATTTGTTTATCATTGCTTCCATTTGCTTGGTCAGCGGTGTGTCGCCTTTAAAGATACTTTTCGTTTCGATGTCATAGAGCCGTTTCTCCTATGTTTTCTTCGATGTACCTTATAGATTCATGTCTGATATCGAGATCTAGAATCCATTTTGATCTGACTTTTGTGCATGGCGTTAGAAGGAGGTCTAAGTTCATTTTTTTACATGTAGCTGCCCAGTTTTCCCAGCACCATTTGTTGAAGAGGCTTTCTTTGTTCCACTTAATATTTTTTGCTCCTTTATCGAAGATTAAGTGGTTGTATATTTGTGAGTGCTTCAGGATACTCAGTTCTATTCCATAGGTCTACGGGTCTGTCTCTATACCAATACCACACTGTCTTAATTACAACTGCTCTGTAGTAGAGCTTGAGGTTGGGGAAATTGATACCTCCCATCTTCTTTTTCCCAAGGATTGCTTTCTGCTCTGTACTTTCAAATATTTTCTTCTCCTATTTTCAATGTCACTACATAGAACTTAACACTTTTTATATCTCACACTGTATATATTTGATATCTCTACTTTCACATTTAATCTGACTTCCATTTAAAGAAGAATGTGTTTGTTATGCAGCATTAAGTGCCTTTAAATGGTACTGTGTGTTGTATATTTGTTCAGGAGATTATCCTTTGTATTCTTCATATTTCCCTGATCCTGAATTCCTCTTACACTTACTATACCTGGAATCAGGGTTGCTGATGGTGATTAACTCATTTTCTTCCTATATATTTGAATATTAGGCAAGCTTTGAAGTTAAGTTGTTGTAGTTCCTTATTTTGTGCCAAATATAGCTGCTTAAATTGTGAATCATCACCTTCACACAACTGAATGTGGTCATGGAAAAATTGTCTTAGAATAAATTTATAACTTATTATCAGTAAAATGTTGACTTGTGCACCTGTTCTATATACCTGGGGTAACATAAAATTGATTCAAGCAAAAAGGGATTGTGTTGTAGGACTCCTTTAAGGGCATTTGGCTCAAAACATTAGCATACTAAAGGGCCTAGGTGAGGTGCAGGGAGGGATTATCTAAGGACGTTTAACACTCCCTGCTTTCCATAACAATGGGAGGAAGGCCTGAGTTGCATGGGTATAAACTAGCCGGTTTTCACTCTCCCGCTTCTTTGGGGGCTGTTGTGAGCGGTTGCCCTGCTTGGAAGTGTTCTTCTCCTTTCCCAAAGCCTTTGCACGTGGTGGTCGCCATCTTGGCCTACACGTGGCTGGGGTTCTAGCCTGGAATCCTAAGCATCGGGTTTTTCCTTTTGCTGATTTGTATGCCTGAACCTGTGATAAGTAAAGTCTTTTAAAATCGCATCGGATTTCTGAGTGTTCATCCATTCCTCACCGGCTTCGGAGGTAGAAGGGAACCCGCTTCCCGGCACTGTCGGGGACCCCGCGGAGCGCCCGACATTTGGCGCCCCTGGGTGGGCTTGAACCACCAACCTTCGGTTAACAGCCGAACGCGCTAGCCGATTGCGATGCTATCTCCACAACCCTATATTTTGCTTCTGCTATTGGGAGGTTTAGGGGAGGAACAACCAATGGTGGTCAGATATTACTCCTGGTTTTGTGTTCAGAATCACTTACTCCTGGTTCTGTGCTCAGAGACCACTCCCAACAGTGCTCAAGGAACCATGTGGCGCCAGTGATTGAACCAGGGTCAGTCACATGCAAGGCAAATGCCTTAACCCCGAACTATCTTTCTGACCTGCTCTGCTCTGTACTTTCTTTTTTTTTTTTTTAATTTTTTTTATTATACCACCGTGAAACATACAATTACAAAGGTGTTCATACTTGGTTCTTGGTAATACAGTATTCCAGCACCCATCCCTCCACCAGTGCCCCATTTCCACCACCAATGTACCCCTCCCCCTCCCATCCCCCACCCGCCTTAATAGCAGGTACCCCAGTTTCCTCTCTTTCTCTCTCTATCTCTCTCTCTGTCTCTGCATCTCTCTCCCTCTTATTTTACACATTGTGGCTAGCCCTGCAGATAGTTAGAGTTAATCACTTAAGTCTCTTTGTGTATATTCAGTGGTGAGTTTTAATCTGCCATTACAATTTCCCATATTTATTAAAACACTGGTATCTATATCCTATTAATGAATGCAGTCATTCTATATCTGTCCTTTTCCTTCTGACTAATTTCACTCAGCATGATAGACTCCATGTCCATCCATTTGCAGGTAAATTTCATAATTTCATCCTTTCTGACAGCCGCATAGTATTCCATAGTGTAGATGAACCACAGTTTCTTTAGCCAGTCCTCTGTTCTCGGGCATTTAGGTTGTTTCCAGATTCTAGCTATAGTGAATAGCGCAGAGATGAATAAAGAAGTACAGATAGTGTTTCTGCTATGTGTTTTTCGGTCTCTAGGGTATATTCCCAGGAGTGCTATTGCTGGATCAAATGGGAGCTCAATATCTAGCTTTCGGAGGAATGTCCATATTGTTTTCCAAAAGGGCTGGACCAGTCGGCACTCCCACCAGCAGTGGATGAGAGTCCCTTTTTCCCCACATCCACGCCAGCACCGGTTGTTCTTGCTGTTTTGGATGTGTGCCAGTCTCTGTGGGGTGAGATGGTACCTCATTGTTGTTTTGATTTGCATCTCCCTGATGCTCAAAGATGAAGAGCACTTTTCATATGCCTTTTGGCCATTCGAATTTCTTCTTTTTGGAAGCTTCTGTTCATTTCTTCTCCCCATTTTTTGATGGGGTTGGCTGTTTTCTTCTTGTGGAGTGCTACCAGTGCCTGATATATCCTGGATATTAACCCCTTGTCAGATGGGTATTGGGTGAATATCCTTTCCCACTCTGTGGATTGTCTTTGTATCTTGGTCACCGTTTCTTTTGAGGTGCAGAAGCTTTTCAATTTTATATAATCCCATTTGTTTATCATTGCTTCCATTTGCTTGGTCAGCGGTGTGTCGTCTTTAAAGATACTTTTCGTTTCGATGTCATAGAGCGTTTCTCCTATGTTTTCTTCGATGTACCTTATAGATTCATGTCTGATATCGAGATCTAGAATCCATTTTGATCTGACTTTTGTGCATGGCGTTAGAAGGAGGTCTAAGTTCATTTTTTTACATGTAGCTGCCCAGTTTTCCCAGCACCATTTGTTGAAGAGGCTTTCTTTGTTCCACTTAATATTTTTTGCTCCTTTATCGAAGATTAAGTGGTTGTATATTTGTGAGTGCGTTTCAGGATACTCAGTTCTATTCCATAGGTCTACGGGTCTGTCTCTATACCAATACCACACTGTCTTAATTACAACTGCTCTGTAGTAGAGCTTGAGGTTGGGGAAATTGATACCTCCCATCTTCTTTTTCCCAAGGATTGCTTTCTGCTCTGTACTTTCAAATATTTTCTTCTCCTATTTTCAATGTCACTACATAGAACTTAACACTTTTTATATCTCACACTGTATATATTTGATATCTCTACTTTCACATTTAATCTGACTTCCATTTAAAGAAGAATGTGTTTGTTATGCAGCATTAAGTGCCTTTAAATGGTACTGTGTGTTGTATATTTGTTCAGGAGATTATCCTTTGTATTCTTCATATTTCCCTGATCCTGAATTCCTCTTACACTTACTATACCTGGAATCAGGGTTGCTGATGGTGATTAACTCATTTTCTTCCTATATATTTGAATATTAGGCAAGCTTTGAAGTTAAGTTGTTGTAGTTCCTTATTTTGTGCCAAATATAGCTGCTTAAATTGTGAATCATCACCTTCACACAACTGAATGTGGTCATGGAAAAATTGTCTTAGAATAAATTTATAACTTATTATCAGTAAAATGTTGACTTGTGCACCTGTTCTATATACCTGGGGTAACATAAAATTGATTCAAGCAAAAAGGGATTGTGTTGTAGGACTCCTTTAAGGGCATTTGGCTCAAAACATTAGCATACTAAAGGGCCTAGGTGAGGTGCAGGGAGGGGATTATCTAAGGACGTTTAACACTCCCTGCTTTCCATAACAATGGGAGGAAGGCCTGAGTTGCATGGGTATAAACTAGCCGGTTTTCACTCTCCCGCTTCTTTGGGGGCTGTTGCTGTGAGCGGTTGCCCTGCTTGGAAGTGTTCTTCTCCTTTCCCAAAGCCTTTGCACGTGGTGGTCGCCATCTTGGCCTACACGTGGCTGGGGTTCTAGCCTGGAATCCTAAGCATCGGGTTTTTCCTTTTGCTGATTTGTATGCCTGAACCTGTGATAAGTAAAGTCTTTTAAAATCGCATCGGATTTCTGAGTGTTCATCCATTCCTCACCGCTCGGAGGTAGAAGGGAACCCGCTCCCGGCACTGTCGGGGACCCGCGGAGCGCCCGACATTTGGCGCCCCTGGGTGGGCTTGAACCACCAACCTTTCGGTTAACAGCCGAACGCGCTAGCCGATTGCGATGCTATCTCCACAACCCTATATTTTGCTTCTGCTATTGGGAGGTTTAGGGGAGGAACAACCAATGGTGGTCAGATATTACTCCTGGTTTTGTGTTCAGAATCACTTACTCCTGGTTCTGTGCTCAGAGACCACTCCCAACAGTGCTCAAGGAACCATGTGGCGCCAGTGATTGAACCAGGGTCAGTCACATGCAAGGCAAATGCCTTAACCCCGAACTATCTTTCTGACCTGCTCTGCTCTGTACTTTCTTTTTTTTTTTTTTTAATTTTTTTATTATACCACCGTGAAACATACAATTACAAAGGTGTTCATACTTGGTTCTTGGTAATACAGTATTCCAGCACCCATCCCTCCACCAGTGCCCCATTTCCACCACCAATGTACCCCTCCCCTCCCATCCCCCACCCGCCTTAATAGCAGGTACCCCAGTTTCCTCTCTTTCTCTCTCTATCTCTCTCTCTGTCTCTGCATCTCTCTCCCTCTTATTTTACACATTGTGGCTAGCCCTGCAGATAGTTAGAGTTAATCACTTAAGTCTCTTTGTGTATATTCAGTGGTGAGTTTTAATCTGCCATTACAATTTCCCATATTTATTAAAACACTGGTATCTATATCCTATTAATGAATGCAGTCATTCTATATCTGTCCTTTTCCTTCTGACTAATTTCACTCAGCATGATAGACTCCATGTCCATCCATTTGCAGGTAAATTTCATAATTTCATCCTTTCTGACAGCCGCATAGTATTCCATAGTGTAGATGAACCACAGTTTCTTTAGCCAGTCCTCTGTTCTCGGGCATTTAGGTTGTTTCCAGATTCTAGCTATAGTGAATAGCGCAGAGATGAATAAAGAAGTACAGATAGTGTTTCTGCTATGTGTTTTTCGGTCTCTAGGGTATATTCCCAGGAGTGCTATTGCTGGATCAAATGGGAGCTCAATATCTAGCTTTCGGAGGAATGTCCATATTGTTTTCCAAAAGGGCTGGACCAGTCGGCACTCCCACCAGCAGTGGATGAGAGTCCCTTTTTCCCCACATCCACGCCAGCACCGGTTGTTCTTGCTGTTTTGGATGTGTGCCAGTCTCTGTGGGGTGAGATGGTACCTCATTGTTGTTTTGATTTGCATCTCCCTGATGCTCAAAGATGAAGAGCACTTTTTCATATGCCTTTTGGCCATTCAATTTCTTCTTTTTTGGAAGCTTCTGTTCATTTCTTCTCCCCATTTTTTGATGGGGTTGGCTGTTTTCTTCTTGTGGAGTGCTACCAGTGCCTGATATATCCTGGATATTAACCCCTTGTCAGATGGGTATTGGGTGAATATCCTTTCCCACTCTGTGGATTGTCTTTGTATCTTGGTCACCGTTTCTTTTGAGGTGCAGAAGCTTTTCAATTTTATATAATCCCATTTGTTTATCATTGCTTCCATTTGCTTGGTCAGCGGTGTGTCGTCTTTAAAGATACTTTTCGTTTCGATGTCATAGAGCGTTTCTCCTATGTTTTCTTCGATGTACCTTATAGATTCATGTCTGATATCGAGATCTAGAATCCATTTTGATCTGACTTTTGTGCATGGCGTTAGAAGGAGGTCTAAGTTCATTTTTTTACATGTAGCTGCCCAGTTTTCCCAGCACCATTTGTTGAAGAGGCTTTCTTTGTTCCACTTAATATTTTTTGCTCCTTTATCGAAGATTAAGTGGTTGTATATTTGTGAGTGCGTTTCAGGATACTCAGTTCTATTCCATAGGTCTACGGGTCTGTCTCTATACCAATACCACACTGTCTTAATTACAACTGCTCTGTAGTAGAGCTTGAGGTTGGGGAAATTGATACCTCCCATCTTCTTTTTCCCAAGGATTGCTTTCTGCTCTGTACTTTCAAATATTTTTCTTCTCCTATTTTCAATGTCACTACATAGAACTTAACACTTTTTATATCTCACACTGTATATATTTGATATCTCTACTTTCACATTTAATCTGACTTCCATTTAAAGAAGAATGTGTTTGTTATGCAGCATTAAGTGCCTTTAAATGGTACTGTGTGTTGTATATTTGTTCAGGAGATTATCCTTTGTATTCTTCATATTTCCCTGATCCTGAATTCCTCTTACACTTACTATACCTGGAATCAGGGTTGCTGATGGTGATTAACTCATTTTCTTCCTATATATTTGAATATTAGGCAAGCTTTGAAGTTAAGTTGTTGTAGTTCCTTATTTTGTGCCAAATATAGCTGCTTAAATTGTGAATCATCACCTTCACACAACTGAATGTGGTCATGGAAAAATTGTCTTAGAATAAATTTATAACTTATTATCAGTAAAATGTTGACTTGTGCACCTGTTCTATATACCTGGGGTAACATAAAATTGATTCAAGCAAAAAGGGATTGTGTTGCAGGACTCCTTTAAGGGCATTTGGCTCAAAACATTAGCATACTAAAGGGCCTAGGTGAGGTGCAGGGAGGGATTATCTAAGGACGTTTAACACTCCCTGCTTTCCATAACAATGGGAGGAAGGCCTGAGTTGCATGGGTATAAACTAGCCGGTTTTCACTCTCCGCGCTTCTTTGGGGGCTGTTGCTGTGAGCGGTTGCCCTGCTTGGAAGTGTTCTTCTCCTTTCCCAAAGCCTTTGCACGTGGTGGTCGCCATCTTGGCCTACACGTGGCTGGGGTTCTAGCCTGGAATCCTAAGCATCGGGTTTTTCCTTTTTGCTGATTTGTATGCCTGAACCTGTGATAAGTAAAGTCTTTTAAAATCGCATCGGATTTCTGAGTGTTCATCCATTCCTCACCGGCGGAGGTAGAAGGGAACCCGCTTCCCGGCACTGTCGGGGACCCCGGCGGAGCGCCCGACATTTGGCGTCCCTGGGTGGGCTTGAACCACCAACCTTTCGGTTAACAGCCCGAGCGCGCTAGCCGATTGCGATGCTATCTCCACAACCCTATATTTTGCTTCTGCTATTGGGAGGTTTAGGGGAGGAACAACCAATGGTGGTCAGATATTACTCCTGGTTTTGTGTTCAGAATCGCTTACTCCTGGTTCTGTGCTCAGAGACCACTCCCAACAGTGCTCAAGGAACCATGTGGCGCCAGTGATTGAACCAGGGTCAGTCACATGCAAGGCAAATGCCTTAACCCGAACTATCTTTCTGACCTGCTCTGCTCTGTACTTTCAAATATTTTCTTCTCCTATTTTCAATGTCACTACATAGAACTTAACACTTTTTATATCTCACACTGTATATATTTGATATCTCTACTTTCACATTTAATCTGACTTCCATTTAAAGAAGAATGTGTTTGTTATGCAGCATTAAGTGCCTTTAAATGGTACTGTGTGTTGTATATTTGTTCAGGAGATTATCCTTTGTATTCTTCATATTTCCCTGATCCTGAATTCCTCTTACACTTACTATACCTGGAATCAGGGTTGCTGATGGTGATTAACTCATTTTCTTCCTATATATTTGAATATTAGGCAAGCTTTGAAGTTAAGTTGTTGTAGTTCCTTATTTTGTGCCAAATATAGCTGCTTAAATTGTGAATCATCACCTTCACACAACTGAATGTGGTCATGGAAAAATTGTCTTAGAATAAATTTATAACTTATTATCAGTAAAATGTTGACTTGTGCACCTGTTCTATATACCTGGGGTAACATAAAATTGATTCAAGCAAAAAGGGATTGTGTTGCAGGACTCCTTTAAGGGCATTTGGCTCAAAACATTAGCATACTAAAGGGCCTAGGTGAGGTGCAGGGAGGGATTATCTAAGGACGTTTAACACTCCCTGCTTTCCATAACAATGGGAGGAAGGCCTGAGTTGCATGGGTATAAACTAGCCGGTTTTCGCTCTCCCGCGCTTCTTTGGGGGCTGTTGCTGTGAGCGGTTGCCCTGCTTGGAAGTGTTCTTCTCCTTTCCCAAAGCCTTTGCACGTGGTGGTCGCCATCTTGGCCTACACGTGGCTGGGGTTCTAGCCTGGAATCCTAAGCATCGGGTTTTTCCTTTTGCTGATTTGTATGCCTGAACCTGTGATAAGTAAAGTCTTTTAAAATCGCATCGGTTTCTGAGAGTTCATCCATTCCTCACCGGCTTCGGAGGTAGAAGGGAACCCGCTTCCCGGCACTGTCGGGGACCCCGCGGAGCGCCCGACATTTGGCGTCCCTGGGTGGGCTTGAACCACCAACCTTTCGTTAACAGCCGAACGCGCTAGCCGATTGCGATGCTATCTCCACAACCCTATATTTTGCTTCTGCTATTGGGAGGTTTAGGGGAGGAACAACCAATGGTGGTCAGATATTACTCCTGGTTTTGTGTTCAGAATCGCTTACTCCTGGTTCTGTGCTCAGAGACCACTCCCAACAGTGCTCAAGGAACCATGTGGCGCCAGTGATTGAACCAGGGTCAGTCACATGCAAGGCAAATGCCTTAACCCGAACTATCTTTCTGACCTGCTCTGCTCTGTACTTTCAAATATTTTCTTCTCCTATTTTCAATGTCACTACATAGAACTTAACACTTTTTATATCTCACACTGTATATATTTGATATCTCTACTTTCACATTTAATCTGACTTCCATTTAAAGAAGAATGTGTTTGTTATGCAGCATTAAGTGCCTTTAAATGGTACTGTGTGTTGTATATTTGTTCAGGAGATTATCCTTTGTATTCTTCATATTTCCCTGATCCTGAATTCCTCTTACACTTACTATACCTGGAATCAGGGTTGCTGATGGTGATTAACTCATTTTCTTCCTATATATTTGAATATTAGGCAAGCTTTGAAGTTAAGTTGTTGTAGTTCCTTATTTTGTGCCAAATATAGCTGCTTAAATTGTGAATCATCACCTTCACACAACTGAATGTGGTCATGGAAAAATTGTCTTAGAATAAATTTATAACTTATTATCAGTAAAATGTTGACTTGTGCACCTGTTCTATATACCTGGGGTAACATAAAATTGATTCAAGCAAAAAGGGATTGGGCTTGAAAATGTTTAAGAAACCCCAGTATAATTCTGAAACTCTGGGATGCAAATTCAATGGGCATGTGTAACTGAATGGGAGGACCACAAAATTTTGGTAACAGTCAAAGGTTTGTGAGTAGGCAATGACCAAAAATTGATTGAAAATTAGCCATATCAATAATTTGGGGGTTTCTGGTGCACTTCCCCAGGTTATATTTCTTGAACAAAAGTAGTGGTAGATGAATGGAAAATATTTGAGAAATTCTAATTTAAATCCCCTTCCTAACTGACCTCACAGTATAGTCAGACAGACTTCAATGTCCCCACTAAGTTCCATGGGATGGGATTTAATTTCAATCTGCTCAAGCCCTAACAGTCCCAGAGGCAGGAGAACTCAGTCATTTGTTCAGCTGATTCCCCAGTTCTTTGAGAGCACTTGAAATGGCACTCTGTCAAGAAGTCTGCTAGCCACTTTTGTCTTAGGCTTTCTCAAAGTCCTGCATGCCAGCTCTCTCTCAGAATCCAATACACTCTTCAATGCTCCAGCCCCTCCCTGCCCCAGGAGAATAAGCACACAACTAGAACTGCAAAATAAATGAAACTGGCATGCAAAATTCCATATGGGCTTTGGTATTCCATAAAAATTCTACAACAAAAAATAAAGGGCCATGGTATGCAGCTCACTGATGAAGTCTTCTTGCATGCCCGAGGCCACAAGTTCAATCCTAGCACTGCTCCATGTTGTCGCTATGTGTTATCCCTGGCTCTGTTACTGTGGTAATCATCACAAGCTAATACTTAAGCAGCAGAAAGTATTAAAACCAAGTGTTTGAGCTCTAAAACTAATCATGCCACACTGTTATTTTTATAATCCACAGATGAATGCAGTCATTCCATATCTGTCCTCCTTCTGACACATTTCACTGAGCATGATACTCTCCATGTCCTTCAATTTGTAGGCACATTTTTTACTTCATTATCTAATAGCTGCATAGTATTCCATTGTGCAGATGTACCATACCATAGTTATATGAGACTAATATCTAAGGTCAGGAAAATGAGGGCCAGTAGGACGTGCCAATGGTTGCAATCTATAGAGAAGAGACAAGTTTGACAATAATAGCTGGAACTTGTAATACTAGACTAGAACTGAGTATTGAAAGTAGGTAAAGGGATATACATGATAACCTTTCAGTGTCTGTATTGCAAACCACAAAGCACAGAGAGAGAGAGAAAGCAAGAGAGAGAGAAAGAAGAAAAATGCCTGCCATAGAGGCAGATTGTGGCAGGTGAGGGTGGTGTTGTAAAATGTGCATTGGTAGAGGGATGGGTGTTGGAACACTGTAGAACTGCAACCCAATCATGGACAGCTTTGTGATGGTCTATTTTACCATGTTTCAACAAAAAAAGAAACTAATCATGTGACTCAATGCACCATCAGCACCACTGCCACACAACCTTGAAAAGGGATCAATAAGATCAAAAGCAAACTAAGGTGGTATTTATATGACTGTGTTTAAATTTCCATTGCTTCTTGACCTTTTGGCTAAGATCACGTGTAATAACAATTTCCATGGCATATCATCATGCAAATCTCTTAATGCATCTAATTAATCAGGAAATGAGAAGTTATTCGTCATAGTAACCAGTTAGCTAGTTATTGGGTGGGTATGGAAGAGAAAAATAATATTATGGGAAAAAATGACTGTTTACAACTCATTTCCCCCAAAATAGGGAAAATATGACCTTCAGAGATATACAAATATTATTAGCATTTTCTAATACAAAATTATCTCAAATCACACTTTACTAAGAAAAGTATTCATTACCTACTATTAGGTGGACAATACAATGTTATAATGTGAAAAATCAGTCTTGTGTTGAAACAAGAAGGGGATTAGAATCCATTTCATTTGATTGTGCTAGCCTCCTCAAACCCAAGACAGATAACAAAAATGCAGGGTTGAATTTGGGTAGGTTGGTAGCATGGGTATTCCATTAGGATGGCTCCCATTTCCCTGCAACAAAGCAATAACTTCTTTAATTTTCCTACTCTTTTAAGTAAATTCCTCAAAAATTGATGTGCACCTATTATCTACTATATACTGTTCTAGGATGCAGGAAAATGAATAAAAGCCATAGAGGTTTTCCTGAAGGATCTTCAAGTGTTTATAAAGACAGAAAACAAAGCAAAGACCCGATAGGATTACTAATATCAATCACTCAAAAAATTGTGGGCACATAACAGAGGAGTATTTAAGGCCCAGTGCACATTCGGACTCAATACGTATTGAACAAAAGCATAAGAGGAAATGCATTTAAGACCTTCAAGATCAGGGAAGGTTTCACGGAAAAAAGATAGCATTTGAAGTAAAACTTGACACAACAATGACCAAGAGCTTTATGAGAACTACAGGGAGAGTTCTAAGAAGAGGAGGGTGCAGGTGCACAGACAGAGGATATAGACATGGCAAATTTAAGGAATTGCACATAATTAGAGCTGGATGTAATAGGTCCAGCCTGCTGGGCAGATGATAGTCTAAGAATTGAGGCTAAATAGCTTGCAAGAGAAATGACTCACAGGACCGAAGGCCAGATAAAGGACTATATTTTGTCCTGTGGGCCAAAAAGTGATCCCAAAAATGTTGAAGATGAAAGTGTTATGCCAAAGTTACCTCCAATGATTACTTTTGATAGCTGGATCATGGAAAGCTTGGAAGAGAGACATGAGAAGCAGAGTGACAATAAAATGCCTGTATAATAGTTCCAAACTTTGAGAATTAGTATCTGCACCTGGCTGATGAGAGTAAGGATGAAAAGTTTAGCAGAGTCATGAGGAAGAACAACTAAGTCTGATGGTACTTGAGGATGAGAGAAACCCAGACCCACTTTAAAGTTAGCTCATCTTGCTTAAGCAGAAATAAGCCAGGACTTACAAAGAATCTTACAGATACTGGACTTTAGTACTAAGAATGGGAAGGAGTGTGTCTTAAAGAGCATTCAGATTATGGAAGGAGGCTGGCAGAGTATATTCTGGAATGGAAGTTTCCCTAACCAGTTACTGCAGAATTCAAGATGTACAGGGACTGGCTGAGAAATTTTTCAAGACTATTGGCTACATGCTGAGCTTCACTGTAGAATCACAGAGTGCCCTCCTAACAGCCACACCCTCATTCCCCACCCACCACGTCCTCTTCCACACATCCCTCTTCCAATGTGTAGCTGCTGTGAATGGATACCTTTTGAGTCTCTTTTATCTCAGACTCATCCATAAACTTTTTCAAAAGTCATAAAATGTATTCAATATAAATTCATATTGGTTTGACTGATTTGATTCACGAATATTACTCTTTTGGAAAATGCATGATTGTGAAACTCCATCTCAAATTGAAAAATTTAAAAGTTAACCCTCAGGGTCATAAGTGAGGCCATAAAGGCTTTAATTTATTGTTTTATAATAAAATGAAAACATTTAAATGGGAGTACATTTAAGCTCAATGTAACAGTACACAATTATTGAGGGGTTTCTTTGAGTCTAGTATTGATTGCTATCATTTCATTTAATGTTCCTTGCAGTCCTATGAGTTAAATAATACTATTACTACTGTTAATAATTATCAGCATGATAAAAGTAATTAACACAGAATTCCATGCATTTGTCATTTGGATCACCATATTAGCATTACCTACCTAGGAGTTAAACACTGAAGCAAAATTGGGAACTAAAAACTGTTTGATAGGGGCCGGAGTGATAGTACAGCCAGTAGGCCATTTGTCTTGCACCTGGCTGACTGGGTTCGATCCTCAGCATCTTGTATAGTCCCCTGAGCACCACCGGAGTAATTCCTGAGTGCAGAGCCAGAAATAACCCCTGAGCATCACTGGGTGTGACCCTCAAAAAGCAAGAAAAAAATCAAAATTTGTTTTGATAACAAATGAATCAGATTCTTGGTAATTTTGTTAGATCATCTAGATCCAGCATATCTGGAAGCAAATGCACCGAGATTTACATTTATGAGAATAAATACATTTTATGCCTAAATTCTTTTGAATTTTTGTGACTTGCAACCAAGAGTCTTACAATGACAAGTATGACAAAAATCTCTTAGACCAACATTCAGGCAAAGTATTTCTTAGCCTAGTTCCTGTAAATTTGGATTATTGTAGGTAATTGGGAAGTGGGTATGATGTGTCTTCTTCAAACTGTGGTTTATATGTTGGCATTATTTCATATTTCCAAAATAATTGGAAAAAAATTAGGTAAACTATTTGTGAACATTTCTGAACATGAAAAATTAGTGCTTTATTGGCATTAAGAAGAACTTTGTAATCTATGTTGTCAGCAAAATACATTATGGTAGCTAGACCACTCAAGTCTGGCAATTTCATTTTAGTAGATCAATTCTACCCCACTGTTTCTCCTAGGCTACAACTTGGCCAAATTTTACTTTACAGGACATTTTATGGCCACAATCCAAACCCTTTCACAGCAAAAACTGAATGCTAATGGAATAGTTGTGATTTAAAACTGTGAAACACAATCTATTTTTCAATGGAGGGAAACAAAAACCATAACCACAAATATTTTCAGTTTATTAACTCAACCTTGAGGGATATTTTTGCATTTTATGCATTATTTAATAATGAGAGATTTGTTTAAAAAAGTCATTGTCAGAGAAGCCGATTAGGAAACTTGAGTTCAGATTCTGTTATAGCCACTTACTAGCTACGGAGACCTCCAAGTGATTTGACACCTTGTAGCACTAAATTTAGCTGCTGTGTGTAAAGTTAGTGAGAAATTACTTGTAAAAATTTTGTTCTGAATCTGATGCATAGAGAATATTCAATAAGTAATTGGTATTGCTTCTATTTTTATCTATTTTTAACTATTAATGCTAGACAAATAGTATGACTATTAGCAGAGTTTTGAGCATTCACATTGTTTTAAATAGAGAAAAATTTGCATGTATATTGTTTTCCTTTCATTCTCCCTTTCGTTCCTTTATTCTCTTATTCTTCCTTCTGTTATGAATGTCAGTTGAAAATATCAAAAGTGAAATTACCCTAGGAGAAATCCCAAATCTTAGAGAAAGAGTGTACCCTTCATTATATACACACACATACATATATACATACACACACACACACACACACACACACACACACACACACACACACACATAGTACAGTGGGTCAGCTGTTTGCCTTGTACATGGCCAACAACCCAGGTTCTATCTGCAGCATCCCAACATCCCATTTGGTCCCCAAGCCCTGTGAGAATGATTCCATAGTCCAGAGCCAGGAGTTACTCCTGAACATGACTGGGTGTTACCCCAAAACAAAACAAACAAGCAAACAAAATACAACATTCAAATGGTAAAGGACATTTTCAAAATATAACTATGTAAGCCATGTCAAACATGGAAGAATCAAAGTGAATTCCTGTACTCACAGTTATAGATTCATAGGCTATTAAGTATTCACGTTTTCATAAGAAAATAAATGTAAAATTTAAGAATAAATATCTATTTAAATTCAGAGCTGAGGTAATGAAATTGCTCCCAAGAGTAAAAAGGTATGTTGGATTAGAAACATATTAAAATGAATTCTAACTTTTACTGCATAATTACTATATATTATAACTTTGAAATATTTGATAACATTTTATAATTTAAAAAAAGGAAAAAATGAAATAACACAAGTTTGAAACATGGGAGAGGAAAGAATTAATGTGATCATGTTGATAGGATCTTGTGGCAGGGTAAAGTAGGAGACAGAGTGGCAAGTTAGGAATTCTTGAAGTAACTGACAAGATTATGATGATGGCTTGAGATTATGATGATGGCTTGGACCAGGAGCACTGCAGTAAAAGCATGAAACAGCTGTTTCTAGCATAAAAATTTGGAGCAAGAAGACACAGTTCATCGATGTGAGAA
This sequence comes from Cryptotis parvus, assembly GCA_021461705.1. Classification (NCBI taxonomy): domain Eukaryota; kingdom Metazoa; phylum Chordata; class Mammalia; order Eulipotyphla; family Soricidae; genus Cryptotis; species Cryptotis parvus. Next base: position 249,120 of record JAJIBD010030575.1, read on the forward strand.
ATATGGAATATGAGGTAGAAAATGAAGTCAAGAGCTGTCTGGGAAACGCTGCCAGGGTCCCCGACAGTACCAGGAAGCGAATTCCCTTCTATCTCCGAAGCTGGCCAGGAATGGATGAAGGCTCAGAAATCGATGCAGTTTTAAAAGGCTTTACTTATCACAGATTCAAGCATACAAATCCCCAATAGGAAAAACCCTGTGCTTAGGATTCCTGGCTAGAACCCCAGCCACTTGTAGGCCAAAATGGCGGCCACCACATGTAAAGAGGAGACAAAGACAAGACTCCCAAGAAGGGTGCGAGCTCACAAAGAGAAGGCCTAAAATGGAGAGCAGGAGAGAGGAAGCAGGCTAGTTTTATACCACTGCAACTCAGACCTCCCTCCCATTATTATGGAAAGCAGGGAGGGTCAAATGCCCTCAGGTATTTTCTCCCAGCACCTCACCTAGGCCCTTTTATATGCTAATGTCTTGAGCCAAGATCTGCCTGGAAAAGCCTTTATAGGGTAGAGAAAGGGGTTTTCCAGATGCCTCTTAGAGGAGTCCTGCAACAAAGAGCCACTCCTATGTTAAGGGCCCAGGAAGAAAAAAATATGTCACTAATTCAAATGGAATTTTTTATATTGTAAATAAAGTAGATGTTCTCAAGCTAATTTGAGAAAAATAATTTTTCCCCAAAATCTCTTTTTTTTTTGAAAGGCAGCCTCATATGCCAAGACACATCCATTTAAGAACATTTTTGAAATTGAAGGAAATGAATAGTCCTGGATGGATTAATGAGACTATGGACATTATCAAGAGCTAGAAGTGAAACTGACTTTAAAACTATAGAGCAACTATGAGTTATTTAGGAGTATAAAAAATAGCTTTCTGCAAAATAAAAAAAATTCAGAATTGCAGGTAGAGCAAAATAATTCATCATGCACATGCAATTATTATTAATTCCAGTATATACAAATACAAATCTTGTATTAAGATTTAATTTAAAATATTAATATTATACTTTAACAAATGAAAAATAATATAAACAATAATTATATTGAAGGAGATTTGGGAAGAGATTATTAGTAATATCTAGTTTTTGCTAAGGGCTTATTTTTCTTGACTGTTCTAGGAACTCAGCCCTCACAAAGTACTTTTGACTTATTTGCTATAATCTTTACATTAATCCTGAGGAAACTGAGGCATGAACAGTTTAAGAAATGTACCCAAGTTAATATAGATATTGCGTGATAGAAATAGGTTTTGTCAGGCTGGAGCGATTGCACAGCAGGTAGAGCATTTGTGTTGCATGTGGACAACCCAGGTTCGATCCCTGGCATCCTATATGGTCCCCCTGAGCACTGTCAGGGGTAATTTCCGAGTACAGAGCCAGGAGTAACCCTAGCATTGTTGGGTGTGACCCAAAAAGCAAAAAGATTAAAAAGAAATAGGATTTATCTGTCATGTTTTTATTACAGAACAAACAACTGATGATATTTTTGTCTCTAAAAAATATTACTGAAAGATAAATAAAATTATTACTGAAAGATGAGTGGAACTGAAAGATAAGCTTAAAAGAACTTTATTCTAAAATATTTTTCCTTTACATACATGAATCTACACTAACCTGAATTTAATACTGTTGTGATTTCAATTCATTTTCTTGGAGGTAGGGAGAGGTGAGGGATATCCTCAGAGCAATGATTGAATCAGAAAATATTTGGGTCAAGTAGTATGTGAGAAGAACTCGGGCCATTTCCCGTGGCAGCCAGTAACATCCAATGCTGGGAATTAAACCCAGACCCTCACACATGCTCTGTCAAGGAAGTGATATCTCTGGACTCTTTCTTTTTCTACCACATTTCTTTCAAGTTCAATCAAGTCACATACGTTACACTTTAATATTTCAATGTTATAAAATTGTTTTCATGAATTTCCTTTGCTCTTGCTATATATGAGTAAGAAATTCTTAGAACTGAGCTTACAGACAGATAGTAACAATTTTTACATTTGTGCTTTGATGTCTTAAATAATTTGCTACTTTTTACATCATACTTTTCTGTCTGTTAATTTCTTTAAAATTGAGTTAATCCTGTTTACAAAACTTTATGTTTTACAGGTAAAATCTATGCTATCACATCACATCTACCATTCAAGTATCAATAACCCTCCGTCAAAATCCACTAGGCACTCATCCCCTAACCTGCTGCTGACCCCAGTTCTGCAAGTCAGAAACTGTTTTGTTTTTGTTGGACTTTGTTCCCTTTGTTTCTCTATATTCCATATATGAGTAAGATATTCAGGTATTTCCTTTTTTCCTTCTGACTAATTTCACTTACTTCAAACTTCAGCTATTTCCATGTTGTCCCAAAGCCAATATTACATCTTTTCTGTGACTAATATTATCTCTATTTCTCTCTCTGTCTCTGTGTCTTTCTGTTGTTGCTTTTTTTTATCTTTGTCTCCCGCCCTGTTGCTCTTAATCTCTTTCTTGCCTTCTTATATAGTAATTCAGCTTTGATAATTGTAAGTAGCACTCTAATGAACACACTAGCACAAATATCTATGTCTCTTTTGAAATAAGTTAATTTGTGTTCTTCAGATAGATACCTACTTTTTTAAATTATATAGTGGGTCTATTTTTCATATTTTAAGAACCTCTATACATTTTTCTATCAAGCTGAACAAATTTACATTACCAGCAAAAGTTTATAGGATTCTCTTTTCTCCACACATTAACCAGAATTTTTTCTTTGTTTCTATTATTTCTAGACTATTCCTTTAGGATGAGGTTTTTCCTCCCTGTCACTTTGATGGGCAAGTCCCTGGTAGTTATTGATGAAGAGCATTACCTTACATACCTTTGTCGCCATCTGCACTAATTCTCTGGTGAATTGTCTTTGCATTTTTGAAAGAAAAACATATAGTTTTCAGCTTTGAGAATATTAGCATGGGATTTTTTATTTAGGTGCTTTATAATGTTGAAATATCTTCCTTCCTTCCCTTCCTTTTTGTCTTCGTTTCTCATTTTATTATTTTTTATCATAATTGGATGTTGACTCATCATTTTTTCTGTCTATTGTATGAACACATGATTTTACCTGTCCTACTATTGATATGACGTATTACTCAACCAATTGCATTATGCTAAGTCATTTTTCAGTATGGTGCTTTAAATGCATTGTGGAATTTAGTTTTCTGATGTGGATGTTTGATTTTATTTCTCCTACATTGTCTGCGATATTGGTTTGAAGGGTTCTTGGTTGTTTTGCTGTTTTCTTTTTTTATCAGAGTAATGTTGGTCTCCTAAAATATGTTTGGAAGAATTCCCTTTGTCTAGAATAACAGGACATTGATGGCTTGCTTGAAATAACTCCCCAAACTCTTTGGTTTTGGGATTTTGTTTAGATGAAGAATTTGGATAACTGTTTCAAGTTTTCTTGTTGTAAATAGTCTACTTGTGTTTTCTGTCTTCTCATGATTCAGTATTGGCAAATTAAGTTTTTTTAAAAAAATGCCCGTTTCTTCTGTGTTTTCTAAGTTAGTATAAGGTTGAAGCAGTCTCCTATAATCCTTTGTATTTTTCTCAGGTATCTTTTTTAAATTTCTTTCCTTTAGTTCTTATCCATTTATTGTGATTTTTCTTAATATTTTTCCTCTTAGAGTATCTAGAAAGAGATTATCTTTTCATTTCTCCTGTTGGTTGATTCATGGTCTGACATAGAAAAAGATTGGGCCCCCTGGGATGAACCCAGAGCCACGGTGAGCCTGGCAAGCAACCGTGGTGTATTTGCTATGCCAAAAACAGTAACAATAATGGACCTCATTTCCAACAAATGGAGAGGTTACTGGCTCCCATGCAAGCAAATTGATGATCAATGGGAAGACAAGTGACAAGTTTCTCTCTTTAATGAATGTTTCACTGATGTTTTAAATTACATTCTCTTATACTAAGTTTTATTTAAAACTTTCTAGCTTTCTTATAACCTTAGGTTGTATTTTTTCCTACTTACTTTGAGTGAGATTTTAGATTAGTTTACATTTTTCTTGTTTTCATATGTAATATGTATGGTTATATACATATGTAATATACATATTACATATGTATATAACCTGCAAGTATGCCAGGTTAGATACTTGCAACCTGGCACTGCTGTAGCTATGTACCTTGTGTTCTATTACCTTGATTTTTAGAAATAATATTCTTTCCCGCTTCGTTTTCTTAAATATTTATTAAAATGTTTATGGATACTGATTAGTGTCCATGTATTTGAAGGGTTTTTTTTTTTTTTGGCTTTTTTTGGGTCATACCCGGCGATGTTCAGGGGTTAATCCTGGCTCTGCACTCAGGAATTACTCCTGGCGGTGCTCGGGGAACCATATGGGATGCCGGGGATTGAACCCAGGCCGGGCACAGGCCGCCGTAAGGCAAACGCATTACCCGCTGGGCTATCGCTCCGGCCCCTGAAGGGTTTTTTTTTGTTTTGTTTTGTTTTGCTTTTTTTCAGTTTTGGTGATGATTTATTTCTACTTCTAGTTTATTTGTATTACACATGGAAATGAAAATTGGTATGACTCCAGTGTTCAGAGTCCTGTTGTATTTGTTTTCTGTCCCAACTTGTGGCCTATTCTGGAGAACCTTGTGCACTTGAATATAATGTGTGAATCCTGCTTTGCTCAGGTGGAGAGCCCTGTCAGTATCTGTTTAGACCACCTGTTCCTGCTTCCTAAAGGTTGTGGTTTCCTTGGGCCAAGGTATGGTATAGGTTTTAAGTCACTTAATTCACTTTTCTTGCACATGGTCAGTCCCGCCTGTAGGCCTATCCACAGTGCCACATATGGTTCCCCTATGCACTGAGCATACAGATAGGAGTAAACACCAGGCTAGGCATAGAAAACAAAAGCTGTTGCCTCCTTATGGATTTTATGTTTTTTTTTTAAATCTGTCCATTGGTGAGAGTGAAATGTTAATATTCCTATTATTATTGTATTACTACACTGTCCTCTTAAATCCATCTTTAGTAATTTTAGAACAGGATGCATAAAGATAAAATGCAAACGTTTTTAAAATAAATAAAAAGTAATCAGAATATAAGTAAAAAATTTTAAAGAATATCAGTGAAAAGCAAAAAAAAAGTATTGTTTCAAAGTCTTTAAAAATCTGAAGAAAACAATTTTCAATATGCTTTTTCAGGCCAATTATTAATGCAGAGTATTTTGATTTTCTTAACAAGGAAAATTTAAGAAAAGGTCAGAAAATCTCGGGCTACTAAAAGAATTCCTAGTACAATCAAGGAATTGAAGAGAGAGAGGTTAAAACTTGCTTGGGTTGGAACACACGAAATAGGTTCCAAAAAACCATAACTTAAAGAACAAAATAGTTTACCTTAAAATGAAGTCAGATAAATGATACAGGTAAGGTATTTGCCTTGCAAGCAGTTGATCTGGACTTAATCCCAGGCATCACTTACAGTTCCCAAAGTCTGACTAGGAGTGTTCCCTAAAAACAGATCAAGGAACAATGAAAATGTATCATCAAATAGAATGTTATTTTTTCATAAGTTAGGCTATGAATCCATTTTTGTTGTATAGGAAACTAAAACAGTAGGAAAACCAAATATAAATAAAAAAAATTTTTAAGAAAAAAGGCAACTATCACCATAATTATCACCTCCAAATAATATTTCTGTAATTGTAATGTTTATATAAAAATGAATGGGTTTTCGAATACAGATTGTGAAATAGTAGTGTTAACAGAATGAAAAGAATGGTGTGTACTTATGTGTTGGGAAAACAGGTATGAGGGACTAGGTAGTGGTGCAGAGAGCTATTTTTTATAATAGAAGTTCACTAATATATAAAACTTAAAAAGATAGAGGAGTAGGGGACCGGAGCGATAGTACAGCGGGTAGGGTGTTTGCCTTGCATGCAGCCAACCCGGGTACAATTCCTGGCACCCCACATGGTCCCCCGAGCACTGCCAGGAGTAATTCCTGAGCAAAGAGCCAGGAGTAATCCTTGAGCATTGGCTGGTGTGACCCAATAAAGCAAAACAAAAAAAGAGAGAGAGAGAAATAGGTGCTGAGCCCATAAAAATTCTAAAGAGAATAAGGAGCTTACCTTACATGCTACTGACCTGTGTTCAGTCCTTAAAATCACACAGCTTCATGAGCTCCTTCTATAGTCATCCCTGAGTGCAGAGCCAGAAGTAAGCCCTAAGCAATGCTGGGTAAGAGGCAACAACACAAAATAAAAAAAAAAAAAACAATTAGAAAAGGGATCAAATTTATCACTTGTTAAATAACAATCAAAGATAGGAATATTAGATATTAGAAGATAAGAATATCACAGAAGGCAAAGACTAGAGTATGAAGCTAAATGTTATTAAAAACTGTCAGAGTTCTTTATTTATAAACTCAGTATTGTCATTATTTGTCTTTTAAACATGCATATTTAAATGTCGCTAGCCTATGTGTTTTGTTAAGAAAATTATAAATGACTCTGAGATCTGTAGTCATACTTTAAAAATAAACATAACAAGGGGGCCGGAGCGATAACCCAGCGGGTAGGGTATTTGCCTTGCATGCAGCTGGCCCATGCCGCCCCCGGTTCGATCCTCAGCATCCCATATGGTCCCCAGAGCACCGCCAGGAGTGACTCCTGAGTGCAGAGCCAGGAGTAACCCCTGAGCATTTTACCCAAAAAAGCAAAATAAATAAATAAATAAATAAATAAATAAATAAATAAATAAATAAATAAATAAATAAATAAACATAACAGGGAAACTTAGATCTTGATGCAGAAAGTTATATTTTCATGATATAGCTTCAAGATACATTTTCATGATATATCTTAACCTTTTCTAACTAAAATAATTAAGAAAGGTTTTACCATCAAGTATCAGCATTATATTTTTCTTTTCTCTTTAAATATATATTCACCAGTGTGAAGTCTAAGTGACACAGTTATCCAAAAACTAAATTTTCAAGTACATTAGCAATATTCTTAAATCTTGTCTCCTGTTTCTACAATAATCCAGACTGGTGAGGCTAGAATCTGCCACTTGTTTTGTAATATAATTTAATTTATAGTTATTTCAGTGACACGGGATTATCATTTTATATTCAAGTTGCAAGTGACAATTTGGGAATAAATAGATTATTTGGATTTATATAATCCTGTGTCTCTCTCCCCTGGTATTACCTCAAATAACCTCCCTACAGTCCTAAGTAGATCTTCAGTGAGGAATTGTGAAAGAAAAGAAACTAATGAGATTTTGATTTTCAAAATCATCCTTCTGTGAGAAGAAAACCCTCATCCCTCCCACTGAACATAAAGACATTCTTGGAATAATATATCAGAATGTCAGCAATTCATAATGGATTTTATGTGCTCTAGGTTTCTTTTGCTCTGTTGTTATCACCAACAGTTTACTTATATCATTAATGCTTATAAGACTGTCTAATCCTTTAAGCCCACTTAAAGTTTTTGTTATAATTATTTTCCTAGGAGTGATTTTCATTCATTATTTAATAGTATGAAAACACAATCACTTATTACTTTTAACTTAATTTGTTGGCAGCGTTGCCAATGTTTCTCTCACCCTTAATTCAGTTCAAATAAATGAAGAAATGTGTCCCAAAATATCTTTATATTTGCTGCTTTTTTTAATCTCACCTCTGAATGAGACATTGTAACATAATCATTACTTACCACATATTGGAAAAACATGCTGGGTTTACTGATTCCTTCACTAGTCATCATGCTAGATTAAGACACTAAAATGGGTGGGGTTCCTATACTATTCAAACCAATGCTTGTATATATTATTTTAAATTACTTTGTGATCTTTAATAATAGCCACTGCTCAAAGGATTTCCTTCCTTATAGAAGGTTAACCTCATGAAGGTTAATTTTTTTGGCATTGTGCTCATTTCGACATACGCACAATGTGATAAAAACTTTATATAAGGAAATAGCAAAACATATATGTTCTTTCGAAAATTCAGAATTTTCAAAAGATTTAGTAGTGTACTGAATCTTGCACTACTGCAAACAATCTAATATAAAAATTCAGCTATTGACACAGGGTGTTGACTGGGAATCAAACTGAAGATTTGGGACCAGATGCTGAAACATAGGAAGAATGACAGACAATGGCTACAGATTATCAAAATAACCTGAAGAAGAAAAATTGAAGGAAACAAATATAATAAAATGAGAAGTTGGGAAAAATACTCTTAAAGTTGATTTCTGTGAGTTTATAAAGTATATTCATCTACGTAAAGAGAGAAACTATGTTATCGTCCAAGCTTATTACTGCATGTTTTTCTCTCAGACCATGAAAGGCAAAAAGAAAAGGACAAATTTATAGTCAGAAAAATCTATTAGAGTAAGTTGAAATGTGAAAGCTGTGCTTTACTAGCTATACAGGATCCTTGCTGAAAAAAATCAAGAGGAATAAAGATGTAAAGCAATATGTACAAAGGGTTTGTCAAGAGACATTTGGCTGACAATTAAAATAGGGAAAACTGGTTTGCTGTTTGCAAGTATATGTACTTAAGAGACTATGGAATGTGACATCTGAAATAAGAACTGACTGAAGAGATCTTGAATTTGCAGATGACATTTGTGATATATATCTTTGGCAAAGGAATAAGAAGTATTGGGCTATGCAATTTTTCAGAGACCAAAGTGCACTTTTTATGTAATAATTTCTATTATAAGCAGTCAGAGAGACCATACATTAAAATCTCATAACTTACTTTGTTTGCAATAACCTCTTTAAGACTTGCTTTACAGGTGCTGGAACAATAGTACAGCCGGAAAGGCATTTGCCTAGCATGCAGACCACTAGGGTTTGATTCCCCGCATTCATATGGCCCCATGAGCACTGAGTGCAGAAAGTGCAGAGCGAGGAGTAACCCCTGAGCATCACAAGTTGTGATGCTCAAAAAAAAAAAAAGATTTGCCTTACAAACTAATTTATAGTACTGTTTCTCCTTATGAGCGTGCCCTATATTTTATGATCTCAATAAAATATTATTGCTATGTTTCCTTAGAATAAGTTTCAACGTCTGAATAAACACCAATATAGTCTCCTCTTATGAAAGTTTGACTCCCACTAATTTGTCCTTAATAATTACATAATGGACCTAATCAGAATTCCCATGATACAGTCAATAGAGCAAAAGTTTCAGGTTGGCATTAAGTGCTAAACCTATGGCAGTAAGATGGAGCTATTAGAGAGAACATATAATAGCTTAAAGGAATTGGTAGGGAAACTTTTAATTACAAAGTGATTTTGATCACCCTTTGGGGCAAAAGAAAAAGACAACATCTTTGACGAACAAGGGAAAGCTATAACATTATTTTTTTTAAAAAAGAGGTGTGAATATAGGCGCTTAAGTTAACAGGAAATATAAACCCGGCTTCTGCTTGGTAACTATCATGCTCCTATCTATGATCTCTAGTAAGGCCACAGTTCATTGATTGCCAGGATTGGAGAACTACAGAGTCAACATACATTGTATCACTATACGGTGAAATAATAAATTAAAAAACCAAATTTGGCTGATTAAATATGCATGAATATTGTCCCAAAAATGGGGTCAGGGGAGAAGGAGCAGAAAACTAAGGTAAAGACAGTTACATTCCCATGTGTTTCTCTCTGGATCACTCATAGTCAATTTTAGTAATCTTCTTCCAAATTAACTTTCTTCCTAACATTCAACTTTCAGAACAACCATTGGAAAATGAAGGTTTATTTTACTTTTTGGAAAGACAAATAGATTAATTTTGAGTGAGTATTTAAATTTGGAACATTTTCCAAGAGTTATCTCCTAGAAATTAAGTCATTTCTTCATTAAATTTTAAATGACAATTTTTAAATTTTTTTTTTTGGATTGCCTTCATTTATTTTTTAAATATTCTATTATACCACAGGAAATGGATATATATACAATTACTATTTGTAATTGTATATTGTACAGATGGAACTGTACAATATACAACTACAAATTTGTTCATGTTTGGGTTTCAGTCATACAGTGTTCCAGCACCCATTCCTCAAACAGTGCCCATTTCCCACCACCAATGTGCCCAATCCCTCCCTCACTCCATCAGCCTCTTTACCTCTTCTCTCTCTCTCTCTCTCTCTCTCTCTCTCTCTCTCTCTCTCTCCCTTCTCTAACATGTTATGGCTTGCAATACATACATTTAGAGGTTATGTATATCTCTTTGCCTACATTCAATGTTCAGTTCTAGGCCGGTATTATCATTTCCAATGATTATTAGCACACTGTTTCCTTCTCTGTCTTACATAACCTCTGACTCCCACACACTTGCGGTTGATTCCACCTATTGACAAAACCTCCTGATCTGGTTTTGCCTGGCATTGGATGTTGGTATCATAATATATATATATATATATATATATATATATATATTTATATTTATATCCCGCAAATAAATGCAGTCATTCTATATCTGTCCTTTTCCTTTTTAGCTAATTTCACTCAACATGATCCTTTTCATGTTCATACATTTATAGGCAAATTTCATAACTTCATTTTTCCTAACAGCTGCATAGTATTCCATTGTGTAGATGTACCAAAGGTTCTTCATCCAGTCATTTGTTCTCAGCCACTCTGGTTGTTTTCAGATTCTGGCTATTGTGAATAGTGAGTGCTGCTATGAACATAAAAGTGCAGACGGTGTTTCTGCTGTGTGTTTTTGTGTCCCAGGTTATATACCCAGGTGTCTGGGTCAAATGGGAGCTCAATTTCTAGTCTGTGGAGGAATGTCCATATTGTTTTCCAAAATGACTGTACCAGTTGACATTCTGACCAAAATGGATGAGAGTCCCTTTCTCCTCACGTTCACTCCAGCACTTTTTGTTCTTGTTCTTTTGGATGTGCCAGTCTCTGTGATGTGAAATGATACCTCATTATTGTTTTGCTTTGCATCTCACTGATTAGTGATAATGAGCATTTTTATATGCCTTTTGGCCATTTGAATTAGTTTTATGTCAAAGTTTCTGTTAATTTCTTCACCCCATTTTCTGATGGGGTTGGCTGTTTTCTTCTTGTAATGTTCTACCAGTGCCTGATATAACCTGGATATTAACCCCTTATCAGATGGGTATTGGGTGAACATTCTTTCCCACTCTGTGGACTCTTTGTGTCTTGGTCACTGTTTCTTTTGAAGTGCAGAAGGTTTTTAATTTCATGCAGTCCCAGATGTTTAACTTTTTTTTCCAATTGCTTTGCTAGTTGTGTTTCATCTTTGAAGGTGCCTTGGGCTTCAATGCTGTAGAGGATTTTTTTCCTATGTTTTCTTCAATGTACTTTTATGGATTCAGGTCTGATATTGAGATCTTTAATCCATTTGATCTGACTTTTTGCATGTCGTTCGACAGAGGACCAAATTTAATTTTTACATGTAGCTGCCCAGTTTTCCAAGCACCAGTTGTTGAAGAGGTTTTCCTTGCTCCATTTCATACTTTTTAGCTCCTTTATCAAAGATTAAATGATCATGCAATTTAGGATGGATGTCAGTATACTCAACTATATTTCATAGTCTGTTTTACTCCATCAACAAGATTTTACCACCTGAAGCATAAAATTGGTACACAGATTCCTTGTGATTTGCTTTTTTATTTCCTATGTATTTTCAAATGTAAAATAATTCATAAATTGATATTGGACAAACAATGAGGGCTTAAACTGCATTTTAATGAAGGCATGACTATAGATCTGCTGACCAAAATACTCCTTTCCATGAACATGAAACAAAAGGAAGTCAAAGTTTTTGGTTTGGTTGGTTTATGAAAGCAAATAATCCCATTATCCTACTGGCACTTAATTGTGTTGTGATAATAAAAAAAAACAATGAAATCTATGCTTCAAAAGAGGCTTTTGTTTGGGGCTCTGTTCCTTTAAAGTCTATAGCTTTTCTAAATTATCTGGATGACCCTAAATAAAAAAAATCATGTGTATCTGAAGGAAATACTCCTGGCTCTCCAGAAATCCATTAGACTACAAGACTGAGCTAATCCTGTAAGTGTTTTACTGCACAGCAGAGGTACAATGGCTTTGGTGGATTATGGTCTTGCTCCCTAATGGAATTCCTTTGAGCCCAGGGCCCTTCCCTTCCCCAAGAAATTACTGCTCTTAAGTCAGAACAAAATGTGATGCTTTTTCTTCTTAGACAGCATTTTCACCTGTTTCTATTAACTTGTATTTTATTAAAGAAGTATAGAATAAAACAATAGTAAACCAATGAAATATCCATCCTTCATTCATCTATTTCACTATTATTGAGCAATGACTTTCCAATAATGTCTATTTCAGTACTGTTTCAGATAGTACTATTTCAGATACTTTGCTGGTAATAGAAAACTAGCAGAAAAAACAAAAAGACAGATGTGGTCTCCACTATTATGAAGTTTATTACTCAGAGATTTAAGCAGACATTAAGCATTGCAAAAAATATGACCCAGGGGCCAGAGTAATGGTACAGCTGGTAGAGCAATTTGCATTTCACATGGCTGCCCCAGTTTCTATCTCTGTCATTCCATAAGTTACCTCAGGACCACCTATAGTAATTCCTGAGTGCATTGCCAGGTGTGACCCCCTAACATACACATACATGCACACACATATACACACATACACACATATATACACATATATGCATATATATGCACATGTAGCTATACATACATGATACCATTTTATTTCTTTTGTGGTATATGAACTAAGAAAGAAAAAAACTGGATAAGACAAAAAGTATACGTATAATGTGACCAGTGGTACCAGCCTTCATTTTAGGTGGAATGATTCCCAAAAACTGCTCAGGAGGCCTCTGACAATCACACTCAAACATCTGGGTCAAATGGTTCAGTGATGGGCTCTTTTTTTTAAATTGTTTAGCTTTTTTGGGTCATACCTGGCAATGCTTAGGGGTTACTCCTGGCTCTGCTTTCAGGGAATTACTCCTGATGGTGCTCAGGAGACAATATGGGATTGGGGGTTGAATCTGGGTTGGCGACATACATGGTAAATGTACTACCCACTGTACTATCACTCTGGCCCCAGTGATGGGCTCTTTGATGTGGCTTTGTTCAGATCCAGAGTTACTGAGGGTCACCAGAGACACACTCAGCAGTGCCCCTTGATTACTATGTGGTTCCTGGAATTCGTTTTGATTCTTTATACTCCTGAGGCCTGAGCTGTCTCCATGACCCTAGAGCCTTTGTTTTTATACTGTCTATAAAATGTGACAAACTCTCATAAATCCTGAGAATGAACACTTTGAAGAGGGCAAAGTGGTTCTTAACATTGCCCAGATAAAGGAGTGCAGGCTCTGAGGCTCACAAGATCACATATTAAGTGGAATAGCGTGCCTGGTGTTGAGTTTAGTCTTTCAACCCCCTTTCCCGCCTCTCCCACTGCTTGCCATTGTACTGCAGCCACTTTTGAAAATGAAGCATTTGAATAAGTTGTGAGTGTGCTACCTGTTCTATATAACAAGGGTCTTTGGTGGAGAAACAGCACTTTGTAGCACAGGTTTTCATAATGAATAAATTTGCCAGAAGCCATCCACCCAACTTTTTTCAAAACATAAACAGCAGTGATATTGGTATAAATATCTCCTACTTCAGATTTCACAAGGGCCCTGTTAATGCTTTCTTACAGGATATTTCCTTCTGAGTATTTTGGCTCTTTCACTCCTTTTGAAGAGCAAAGAAACATAGACATAAGCACTTGAATTATCATAACCAATAATAACCATAGGAGAAACTGAAAAAATGAAGTACTCAAGTTTAAGCAAGAAATAATGATTTAGCCCTTTGAATTCAGACGTTTCTAATGTAATAAATGTTACTTGGATTTATGTTAGCAAATTCAAATTATGTTAAAGGATATATAAAAATATGCCTGGCTCACTAGTTCACTTCCTTTACCAGAGCTAATCTCTGTTTATATGTTGAAAAGGTAAACAACTAGATTTTTCTAAAAGTTTAATTATCATTAGTTTTAAACCATGCATTGGTGCTCAGGGGGCCCTGGGATGGCTCCTGGCAATTCTCAGTCCAACCTGGTCAGTGGTTCAAAACTAGGCCTGAGGATATGATGCTTCTTCAGTATCACAAGTGGGCCATCGTGCAACTGGTCAGTGGCCTCCATCACCATAACTGGCAGTGCTCAGGGACCTCAGGGCTGGCTGCACCCAGCAATGCTTGGGGTCCATATGATGCCAAGGCTCAAGTGTTGGTCAGTCACATGTGAGTTATGTTCCTTAACTCCTGCTTTTTCTTTTATACTTTGTGCTGAAATGAAATTTGTATTCTCTACTGAACAAAATTCATTTGCTTTGTAAATGAATAGGACTCATTTTTCTGTAGCCATGAAACTCCTGGCCCTGATCATATTCCACAAGCAAACCTCAATCTTTAAAGAACTATTAAATTAAATAATCAAGGCAATTGAATGAAGGTACCCTCGTAGAATCAGATAAATCGAGATTTTGTTAAACAACACTAGGATTTTACAGAAAGGAACACTAGGCGATCTTTTTGCTTCTTTAAGTCTTTAGGACTCTTTTACAATAATAAATATCGGATATTTGCCCTTAACATATGATAGGTACTAGAGTCCAGTGTATTCAGTGAAGAGAATGAAATAAATCACAATGACCATATTCTTTGCAAAAGTATTATTTCACATCTACAAAATTATTCAGGTACTATCACTATCTTCCCATTGATCATCTATTTGCTAGAGCAGGCACCAGTAATATCTCCATATGTCCTGTCTCATGCTAGTAGAACCCAAAGGCATCTGCTTGCTCCATGAACATAAAGAGCCTCAAACCATTATATTAGGTAATGGGAATGACCTAATATAAATGTTGCTGATATTTAGCATATCAAATACAACACAAGCAGCTTGCCAGGCTTGCCGTGCCGGGTGGCAAACTCTTGTGGTCACCTCTAAATAAAGCAATTATTAATGAACCGCATAGCCGCTAGCAGCGCGGCCAGCCGGGCTGTGATAGTCTGATCTGCTGGGTGGAGTTGTGACGGAAAGAAGTCCAGATGTGGAAAATGGCAGCCCCCATGGAGTCGGGAGGTTGTCTGGCTTGTTGTGAGACTCTGCTGGGGTGGCAGGCCAGGGCTAGAACCCGTCATGCCTCCCAGGTACCTCATGAGTAACTGGGCACAGGGAGAGCAAGTAGTAGCTCTGCACCATGTCTGAGAGTCTCTGGTTCAGCATACCTGGGCGAAGTGAAAAAAAAAAAAACTGCTGCAGGGTGGGTGTCGATGATCCAGGCTGTGCTTGTCTGGTCTGCTGAGTGGAATTGTGATGAGAGGGAGGTCTGGATGTGGAAAATGGCGGCCCCCCATGGAGTAGGGGGTCGTCTGGCTTACTGTGAGGCTCTGCTGGGGTGGGCCAGGGCTAGAACCGCCATGCCTCCCGGGCACCTCATCAGCGACTGGGCACAGGGAGAGCAAGTAGCAGTTCTGCCCCATGTCTGAGAGTCTCTGGTTCAGCATACCTGGGCCGGATTGAAAAAAAAAACTGCTGCACAGTGGGTGTCGATGATCCGGGCTGTGATAATCTGATCTGCTGGGTGGAGTTCAGGTAAAACACAAAATAATATGTCAACAGTTTGTAAAATAATATTCAAAATGTCACTTGTCACTTGTCACTTGTCTTTTTTGTTGTTCATCGATTTACTCAAGGGTGCCAGTAACATCTCCATTTGTTGGGAATGAGGTCCATATTGTTACTGTTTTTGGAATATTAAATACACCAGAGGCAATTTTCCAGGCTCTGCCATGTCTCTGGGTCATCCCAGGGGGCCCAGTCTTTTCCTATATCAGACAACAAGCCTTCAGGGCCCCCCGGGGCAGAACCCTGGTTGTAGACAAGCCTGCCTTCTGTCTGCCACCTGGTGATGCAGCAAGGCACCACAGACACGCCTGCAACACCTCAAGGGGCAAAATTAAATAGAATTATAATTATAAAATTAAATACACATATTTAAAGTCTCTCTCCTCATTAACACCTTCTGTAGTACACAAAATATTCTATTTTCATTTTAATTAAACTTAAATAAGTAACAATTAATTTTTCCTCCATATTTGTATTGAGAAATTTTAAAAAAAATCACCCTGCTTAGTCCTGAGCGTTATTTAAAGGATTAACTAAGATAATATATGTGACACACTGAAATATAAATTACATACAAGCCTAAGTTTTTTTTTTTGGCAACTAAGCCATAGACTAGGAAGACAAAACAGAGGGCTAGGAGCCAAAAGATGTGTATTCTAGTACTGATTCTTTCATAAACTAGTTGTTTGGATGTGGCAAACACTAAACTTCTGCTTTTCTGTAAAATAAGATAATTGGAGTCATAAAGTATCACTTCACTTGTATTACTTGTCTTCCCATTGTTCATTGATTTGCTTGAGCAGGTACCAGTAACATCTCCATACGTCCTGTCACATGCTAGTGTAGCCCAAGGGCAACTGCTAGCTCTAGGAACATGAAGACCTCAAACCATTCCTTCAGGTTATGGGGATGAGGTCTATAATTGTTACTGGTTCTTGGCATATCAAATAAAACACAGGTAGCTTGCCAGGCTCTGCTGTGCTGGTGGGATACTCTTGTAGTAGCCTCTCATCTCATGCATGTATTGATGAACCACGTGGCTGAAAAGCAGCCACGACGAAAGGAAAGATCAGCTTTTCTGCTGGATGGAGCTCTGATGAGCTGTGGTGTCCAAATGTTGAACTTCTCAGCCAGGATGTTTTTAACTGTTTTAATTTCCTTGGGGTTACTTTCTTGTCCCTCTGGGACTCCAATGATTCTTATGTTGTTCCGCCTGGCTTCATTCCATTGTTCTCTGTTCCGTTGCTGATCCATTTTCCGGTCCTTTTCCATCTTATGTAGATCTCTGAGTGCTTTCTGCAGCTCATCTTCAGTCTCACTGATTCTCTCTTCCGCTGCTGTCATCCTACTGTTGAGAGCCCTGATTTTGTTTTTCATTTCGTCTACTGAGTTTTTAAGCGACGATATTTCTATTTACATGGTTCTCATTTCTGCTCTCATTTCCTCCCGTAGTTAATTGACTGCCCTTTCAACTGCTTCGTTTATGTTCTCCTGTATTTTATTGGACATCTGCTCAATTTTTTCGTTGAACTCCCTAAACATCCTACCAATTTCTTCTCTAATTTCATTGTCAGAGAGATCATGCACATCTGTATTCTTTTTTGAGTCTTCAGGGTCGATTCCTTTATCTGTTCTTCGAGCTGGGGATCTGCGTTGTTTCCCCATGGTGTTGTGGTGTTCAGGGATAGATTCCTCTGGTGTACTGTTTCTTTTTTCTTGAGGGTATTACCTTCCCTTGGTGTTGAATTTCCTAGTTTTTCTATTAATAAGCGGCCGAGTAAGCGCCCGGCCGCCGGCCAGTCGCACACCCCAGGGAGGTTACCTGAGGTGGTGAGGTGGAGTCAGGCCGGTGTTGAGAGTTTAAAATGACCGTTTACTTCCGGTTCCGCTCGGACTTCTGGGGGTTGTAGTTCCACCTTCTGCCGAGACCTGGGGCTCTACCACGACCCCTGGCGCCCGCCCAGCCAGCCGCACACCCCAGGGAGGTTACCTGAGGTGGAGTCAGGCCGGTGTGAGAGTTCAAAATGACTGTTTACTTCCGGTTCCGCTCGGACTTCTGGGGGTTGTAGTTCCACCTTTTGCCGAGACCTGGGGCTCTACCACGACCCCAGGTGCCCACCCGCCAGCCGTACACCCCAAGGAGGTTACCTGAGGTGGAGTCAGGCCGGTTTGAGAGTTCAAAAAAAATCTACCTTTTATTTTCCTCTTTCTCCTTCTGTCTCTCTCTGTTTCTGTCTCTGAATCTCTCTCTCTTTCTCTTTCTCTCTCTCTCTCTCTCTTTTTACACATTGTACTTGCCCTACAGACATTTAGGGTTTATCACCTAAGTCTCTTTCTGTATATTCAATGGTGAGTTCAGTCTGGCATTATAACTGCCCACACTTTGTAGAATTGGTATATATTTATATCCCATTAATGAATGCAGTCATTCTATATCTATCCTTTCCTTCTGACTAATTTCACTTAGCGTGCTTGTCTCCATGGCTATCCATTTGCAGGTGAATTTCATTATTTCTTCATTTCTGACAGCTGCATGGTATTTCATTGCATAGATGTACCACAGTTTCCTTAGTCAGTCCTCTGTTCTTGGGCACTTAGGTTGTTTCCAGATTCTAGATATTGTGAATAGAGCTGTGATGAATAAAGAAGTACAGATAGTGTTTCTGCTATGTGTTTTTGGGTTTCCAGGTTGTATTTTCAGGAGTGTTGTTGCTTGGACAAATGGGAGCTCAATATCTAGTTTTTCGGAGGAATGTCCATGTTGTTTTCCAAAAAGGCTGGACCAGTCAGCACTCCCAGCAACAGTGGATGAGAGTCCATTTTTTTCCTGCGTCCATGCCAGCACCAGTTGTTCTTGCTGTTTTGATGTGTGTCAGTCTCTGTGGTGTGAGATGATACCTCATTGTTGTTTTGATTAGCATCTCCCTGAAGATTAATGATGAAGAGCATTTTTTCATAAGACATTGGCCATTAGAATTTCTTCTTTTTTGGTAGCTTCTCTTCATTTCTTCTCCCAAACTTTTTGATGGGGTTAGCTGTTTTCTTCCTGTAAAGTGTTACCAGCCTGATATATCCTGAATATTAATCCCTTATCAAAATGGTATTGTGTCAATATTCTTTCCCACTCTGGATGGTCTTTGTATTTTGGCCACCATTTCTTTGGAGGTGCAGAAGCTTTCAGTTTTTTATAATCCCATTTGTTTAACATTGATTCCATTTGCTTTGTCATTGGTGTTTCGTCTTTGAAGATGCCTTTACTTTCGATGTTGTAGAAAATATTTTTCTATAAGCATTTTCTACGAGCATTTTTCTGTTTTCTTCCATGTACCTTATAGATTCATGTGTGACATTAGATCTTTAATCCATTTTGATCTGACTTTTGTTCATGGCATTAGAAGGTGGTCTAAGTTCATTTTTTACATGTAGCTGCCCAGTTTTCCCAGCACCATTTGTTGAAGAGGCTTTCTTTACTCCACTTAATATATTTTGCTCCTTTATCAATGATTAAGTGATTGTATATTTGAGAGTGTGTTTCAGGATATTCATTTCTATTCCATAGGTCTATGGGTCTGTCTCTATACCAATACCATGCCTTTTTAATTAAGACTGCTTTGTAGTAGATTTTGAGGTTGGGGAAAGTGATACCTCCCATCATTTTTTCCCTAAGAATTGCTTTAGCTATTCGTGGGGTTTATTATTCCATACAAATTTCAGGAGTGTTTGGTCAATTTTTTGAAGAACATTATAGGTATCTTTATAGGGACTGCATTGAATCTGTATGAAGCTCTAGGGATTATTACCATTTTAATAATGCTAATTCTCCCATTCCATGATCAGGGAATGTGTCTCCATTTCCTTGGGTCCTCTTTTATTTCTCGAAGTAATGTTTTGTAGTTTTCTTTGTAGAGATCTTTTATGTTCTTTGTCAAACTGATTCCTAGGTGTTTGAGTTTCTGAAGTACAACTGTGAATAGGATCGTTTCTTTAATATTCCTTTCTTCTCTTTTGCTTTTTACATAAAGGAAAGCCACTGACTTTTTGGTATTTTTTGGGGTCACATCGGGCAATACTCGGGTTTCTCCTGGCTCTACACTCTGGAATTACTCCCAGCGGTACTCAGGGAACCATATGGGATGCCGGGATCGAACTCAGGCCAGCATGGGCCAGCTGTGTGCAAGGCAAATGCCCTACCCGCTGGACTCTCACTCTGGCCCTGACTTTTTAGTATAAATTTTGTACCCTGCCACTCTACTATAGATATCTGTTATTTCTAGGAGTCACTTGGTAGAGAGTTTCGGGTTTTCTAGGTATAATATCGTAAGCTGAAAATAGTGACAGTTTGGCTTCTTCCTTTCCTTCTGGATGCACTTAATATCTTTTTCTTCCCTGAATGCTGTGGCAAGTACTTCCAGTACTATATTGAATAGAATTGATGAGAATGGGCAGCCTTGTGTTTTCCCGACCTTAGGAGAAAGGCTTTCAGTTTTTCGCCATTGAGAATGTTGCTTGCTATGGGCTTGTAGTAGATGACTTTGATTATATTGAGGAAAATTCATTCAATTCCCATTTTACGGAGACTTTTTATCAGGAATAGGTGTTGGATCTTGTCAAATGCCTTCTCTGCATCTATCCATATGATCATATAGTTTTTATTTTTTCTTCTTATTGATATGATGTATTATGTTGATTGATTTCGCGGATGTTGAACCATCCTTGCATCCCCTGGATAAAGAATACTTTGTCATGGTGTATAATCTTTCTGATTATTCTTTGTATTCTATTTGCTAGTATTTTATTGAAGATATTAGCCTCTGTGTTTATCAGGAAGATTTGTCTGTAGTTTTCTTTTTTTGTGACTTCTCTGTCTGCTTTGGGTATCAGGGAGATATATGCCTCATAGAAGTTGTATATATATATATATATATATATATATATATATATATAATATATATATATATAAATATATATATATATATATATACACATATATATATATTCACCACGTGTGTTCCCTTCTCTGTCTTACCTAACCTCTGACCCCCACAAGTTTGTGGTAATTTCCACTTTTGGTAAGACCACCTGATATACTTATGTCATGCAAATAAATGCAGTCATTCTATATCTCTCTCTTTCCTTCTCACTAATTTCACTCAACATGATCCTTTCCATGTCCATCCATTTATAGGCGAATTTCATAACTTCATTTTTTCCTAACAGCTGTATAGTATTCCACTGTGTAGATGTACCACAGTTTCTTTATCCAGTCATCAGTTCTCGGCATACTGGTTGTTTCCAGGTCCTGGCTATTGTGAATAGTGCTGCTATGAAAATAAAAATGCAGATTGTTTTTATGCTGTGTGTTTTTGGCTTTCCAGGGTATATTCCCAGGAGTGGTATGACTGGGTCAAAAGGGAACTCAATTTCTAGTCTTTGGAGGAATGTCCATATTGTTTTCCCAGAAAGGTTGTACAAGTCGACATTCCCACCAACAATGTATGAGAGTCCCCTTTTCCCGCATCCACGCCAGCGCTTGTTGCTTTTACCCTTTTGGATATGGGAAATTCTCTGTGGTGTGAGGTGATATCTCATTGTTGTTTTGATTTGCATCTCTCTGATGATTAGTGATGATGAGCATTTTTTTCATATATCTTTTGGCCATTCAAATTTCTTCCTTGTCAAAGTTTCTGTTCATCTCTTCTCCCCACTTTTTAACGGGGTTGGTTGTTTTCTTCTTATATAACTGTACCAGTGCCTGATATATCCTGAATATTAACCCCTTATCAGACGGGTATTGGGTGAATATTCTTTAAATTTTTGGATCCATTTTGTCTCTTGTGTCTCTTAACTGGTGCATTTCGACTGTTGATGTTGAGAGAGATTATTGTCATGGTATTTCGTGCCATATTTCTGTATAAGTTTGTTTTTCTTTTGGGTTTTGTCTCATCTTAGAGTTGCTATTTCAGGCCTTTTTTTACGGTTGGTTTTGAGCCACAAAGTTCGTGAGATGTTGTTTCTCCAAGAAGCTGTGTATCTGTCCTTAAAATCTGAGTGAGAGTTTAGCTAGGTAAAGCATTCTTGATGAGGCATTCATTTCCTTGAGTTTTTCCACTATATCCCACCTCTGCCTTTGGGCCTGGAAGGTCTCTTTTGATAGGTCTGCTGAAAGTCGAATGGATACTCCTTTGTATACAATTTTCTTCTTTGATCTTGCCACTCAAAGGATTGTGCCTCTATCTATCGCTTCCATTATTTTAACAAGGATATGTCTTGGAGTCTTTCTATTGGGGTCTCTTCTTGCTGGTACCCTTCATGCTTCTTGGATCTGGATGCCTTCGTCCTTTAACTCTGGGAACTTTTCAGCAAGGATGTCTTTAATTGTTCTTATTTCCTTGGGGCTGCCTTCCTATCCCTCTGGAACTCTGATGATTCTTATGTTTTTCCTCCTGGATTCATCCCATTGTTCTCTGTTCCACCACTGATCCGTCTTTCAATCTTTTTCCAAATTGGAAAAATGAATCAGGAAAGTACTTACCTGAGTACTTTCTGCAGTTCATCCTCAGTCTTACTGACTCTGTCTTCCGCTGCTGCCATCCTGCTGTTGAGATCCCCTATTGCATTTTTTATTTCATCTGCTGAGTTTTTAGTGATGATATTTCTGTTTTCATTGTTCTCATTTCTACTCTAATTTCTTCCTGTAATTTATTGACTGCCCTTTCTACTGCTTCATTTATGTTCTCTTGTATTTTATTGGACATTCATTCCATTTTGTCATTGAGCTCGTTAAAAGCCTCACAATTTCTTCTCTGAATTCCTTGTCAGAGAGATTATGTGCTTCTGTATTCATTTTCGAGTCTTCAAGGTTGGTTTCTTCATCTACTCTTCGAGTTGGGAATCTGCTTTATTCCCCATGGTGTAGTGGTGGTTGGGGTGTAGGGGAGGGAATTCTTCTGTGGTACTTTTTTCTTCCTCACCATCATGTAGGACTCCAGAGATGCTCTGCAGAAAGCATTCTCCTCTTCCGTCTTCGAGATGTTACTTCCTGAGGAGGCCACCCGGAGTGAGGGTTGGAAGTGTTCCATTTACTTCCTCTTCGGCTTGGACTTCTGGGGCCTGTAGTTTGGTTTTCTGACAGAGGCCCAGGGCTCTACCCATTTCACCTATCACCCACCTGGCCAGCCACACCCCCAGGGAGGGTGATAATTGATTTTTAATTGCAGAAATTTATTGTCTGCCTGGAACCTGGATTTAACCATGGATAAGCAACTAAGTCCTGCCTTCCACAAAAGTACTCAATTTCTAATGTTGGGCATAATTTCTAATGTTGTTAGAATTGAGTCAAATTCTAAGCCTCATGCTGTTAAATTAAGAGTACTCAATTTCTAATGTTCAGCAAAGAATATGTATTTGAGAAGAAAAAGACTCAAGTAGAGCAGGATGAGGACACATGGAAACTCCTCCCAACTGTGATTCTCTTCTTTGTCACATTTAAATAGCAGGTTCTGGAGTAGTGCTACTGCTTTATTTGCACCTCTCAAACTGCATGTAAAATGTCTCCAGCAGCCAACCCTAAGGGGAAACAAAGAGAAACGTGCTGCAATGTAACTAAATTGTTTATTATCATGGCTCGACAAACCCATCCAACCATATTTAATTTCTATCTCACATAATAATAAAATGATGATTCCCTCTAATATGCTTCAACCATTATTTTTACAACCAAAAACAACTACATTAGGCAAAATAATATAAATAACTTTGTTCATTTTATATATATATGTATTATGCATAAATATGTCTTCTGAATCATCTATTAATATCTTGGAATTTAAATATTTATATATAAGTTTAACTACTATTGAAAGATCTTATGCTGCAGGGAATATAAGTGGAATATGAGACTTAAACGGGCTTGCTTATCACTACTGGAAGTTTGTGATTTAAAAATATATTTTTATGATAAAAACTATAATATGAAATAACTATTCTAGGATATTTCTTGGACTTCAGGCTCACACATTACCTCGTATTGATGTTATGAAATTTTCCTTCATGACTAGTCATTCAAATCAATACAACGTAATATTTACTTGCCCTTTATTCACTGGTATGAGCATCTCAAGATGGAAAGATGGTACCTTCAGATTCTAGTTTAGTAGAATCATTGTTATAAAATCTAGTAGAAACATTTCTCCCTTGGAAACAGAAAATAAGTAGTGGTTATGGATAAAAAGTGTTGTTCGGTGTATCATTTGAGGTAAGAATGAGAGGAGCTAGTTACGGCTCTACTCACTTATTACCATTGCTAAATCATGGCTATGAGAGAAATAGCAACATTAGTTATTTACAACCTATACCACATCTTCAACAATATTTCTATAGCTCACACCGTGCCACCCAGCTGGTGCTAGAAACTGAAAATCTCGGGCTATTTTTCTATCAAGTCAAACTTTTCAGGGAGATATGGGACACAGTAAGACAGGAGCCCTTGTTGTGCTTTACTTGTCATATGCTAAGTCATTTTGGTAAGAAGCAATGGGGTGTGGGATGTATTATTATGAATAGTGTATTCTCTAGACACGGTAGTTTTGTCTGAAGCAATAGAGGAGGGGAAAGTAAATCCATTTCCAGATACTGCATAACAACGTAGTATCTCTTCCATAGTGGAAATAATAGAGTAAATAATTGATCATCGAGGGTCCAGAAGATTCCCCTAAGGAATAATGGCATACCAAGGTTAAATGCTTATTTCTGGTTTTGACTAGTTGACCATTTAGCAATGATGGTAGTCAGAATAGCCTTGGTGAGTGGAGGCTTCCTGTTTCTAACTCTATTCATATTATTCATCTTCTTACTATAATCACAATGTTAAGAACTAGGTTGGGTTTAGAAAGAGACTAGCCAGCATCTGCAGAATAGAAGAGGATGCTATTTGCTGAATATATATAAGATATATATTATGTATGATGTATATCTAATATATATATATTATATATACTATATATAATATATATATTAGATACTTAGTTACTACTTAGTTACTTCAGATATATATATATTATATACGTATATATAATATATATTATATATACGTATATATAATATATATGACCCAGCAGACCAGCCTATCACAGCCCGGCTCAGCGCAGCCGCGGTGGTTCATCAATAAATGCTGGATTTAGAGATGACTACAAGAGTATGCTACCCGCACGGCAGAGCCTGGCAAGCTACCCGTGTCGTATTTGATATGCCAAATACCAGTAACAATTATAGACCTCATTCCCATGACCTGATGGAATGGTTTGAGGCTCTTTATGTTCCTGGAGCAAGCAGGTGCCCTTGGGCTCTACTTGCATGAGACAGGTCATATGGAGATGTTACTGGTGCCCGCGTCGAGCAAATCGATGATGAACGGGGAAGACAGTGATACAGTGATACAGTGATAATATATATATATATCTGAAGTAACTAAGTCACAGGTGTATCTATCTGTACATGTTTGCCCCCCCATCTTCAAATCTCTAATTTTTTTAAGTGTTTGCATTGAGCTGAATTTTCTTCTTATGGCTTCAGTCATTTTAAGGTAATACTCTAAAATGCTAAAAATATGCATTACTTTAGACCTAGAGGGACTTTTCAAGATTCTATATGCCAGACTCTCCAAACACCATTAGGCCTGATGACAATAGCTCCACAGTGTCCTGGACCTGTGCACAGACTATTCTTGTTCTTCACCCTATTCACAACTATTTGTTTCCCAACAAATAGTTTCCCAAAAAATAGTTTAGAGTATCATATCCCTAAAAGTCCCCTAAGTTTTGTACCTGTTTCCTATGGTCAGAGGGTATAATGCAGCAAACTGTGCTCTAATTTGGACATCCCAGAATAATGGATTCCAGGAAAATTTTCCCTAGATATCAGGGTTATGACTTTTGTAGAATTTCAAACTTGTATATATGTGTATTGTCAAAGATTTTTAATTAGGTTGTAAATACTTTATACCAGTGTGTCTCAATGAGAAGTTGTACGGAATATTTTCCAAGATATTCCAAGGGAGTCACAGGTGAAATTTGCATAAATAGAGCCACAGCATGTGACTGGAAATCAACTAGTGGGACAGGGGAGGGAAAGGGACACAGATAGTAAACAAGGTCAGAAGTGGGACCTGATGTGCCACTTTGTGACCACATGATATCTCAAAGCTTTACATAATGATTTGCCAGGTATCCCATCACATTTGATAGAATTAAGTATGGGGCATAGAATTACAAGTGTGTGGTCACAGTGTCTGTTCTGTGGGAACAAATTGGTAATTTCTTATACAGGGGCTAAAATAGCCCAATGAGTCCATTGTGCGATTTAGCAATCTTCATTTATCTTCTTCTAAGAATATATTCCTGGACCATATTTAGTGCACTACCTCCAACAAGCAACATAGAATAGATTATTCAGTGTATGCTTAGGAAGGCTCAAATAAAGGTCGCAAAATTTTTGAAATAAGTTTTGTCCATAGATGTGGCAGTGGGGGCTTAGGGTTGACTAGTAGACTCTCACTATGTTCTAGAAATTCAGAAAGTGAATGCAAGAACACAAATTTGCCAGAATCACACATATTGACCCAGAAAAAATACTTGATTCTACCAATATTCACATTTATACACTATATACAGTTCTAGGTAAGTTTTAACTGATACCTGTCATCCCAGTAAGCCTGGCAAGAAGCCAGAGCAACCCACACGTCATGAGGTCAGTCATTCTCAACATCCAGACTTCATAGTTCCTCAGAGCTCCACCCAAGAGAATCTCCACCTGATCTTTCCTCTTTAAGTTTTATCAGTAAATGCTTGAGATGAAAGCCTTCTACTGAGACTATACCACCTACACAACAGACCCTGGCAAGCTACCCATGTTTTATTTGATATGCCAAAAGCTAGTAACAATTATGGACCTCAATTCCATGACCTAAAGAATGATTTGAGGGTCTTCCTGGCCCTGGAACAAGCAGATGCCCTTGGGCTACATTTGCTTGTGACAGGACTATGGAGATGTTACTGGTGCCTGCTCAAGCAAATTGATGAACAATGGGAAGACACTGATACAGTGATACCAATATCATTCCCCTATAGGCTTTGTGGTCAATATAATTAGTTGCCAGCTAGGGGAGCAGGCATGGGGATGGGGAGTGGGTGGGAAATGAGGGTTTTTGGTGGAGGTAGGAACCCAGTGGTGTGGGATTCGTGGTGAATGATGAATGTTTCTGAAGCTGTGCTGTGAAAAACTGTTGGGGAGCCCCTGGGGTCCCAACAGGATGAAAACTCAGGAATCCGGCGCAGTTTAAAAAGGTTTTACTATCACAGCATCTGATATACGATCCAAGAGCAGGAAAACCCCAGATTTGTGATCCTGGCTGGGTCCCACAACATGTAAGCCAAAATGACAGCCACCATGTGCTAAGCCCAACAGAGAATAGAGAGTGTGGAGAGGAGAGGCAGAAAGCCAAGGCAAGCCAAAATGGCAAAAAAGAGGGCTTTCTCCCTTTCTCCCAGATTATTTTCTAGATAGAAACCTGCCAAAACTTTCCAGCCCAGTCTTTGTGGGCTGGGCTATCCAGAGATGAAGGCAAGTAAACAACTCTATTGAAATTCAGCACTTCAGTTGGGCCTTTTGGTTTTACAAATGCCAGAACTGATTCAAAGTCTCAGTGGCTGAGCTGGGAGGGGGTGCTCTATTCAGGAATGACTCCTGGTGATGCTCGGGGGACCATATGGGATGCTGGGGACCAAACCCGCGTCAGTCGCATGCAAGGCAAATGCCCTACCGCTATACTTTCACTTACCCCCCAAAAAATCACTTGTCACTTGTCTTCCTGTTGTCTGTCGATTTGCTTGAGCAGGAGCCAGTAATGTCTCCATTCGTCAGGAATGAGGTGCAATATTGTTACTGTTTTTGGCATATCAAATATACCACAGGTAGCTTGCCAGGCTCTGCCATGGCACTGGGATCATCCCAGGGGGCTTAGTATTTTTCTATGTCAAGTAGAAAAAGTGTAGCTGGAGCTTAAAGCACGGCATGTCACCCAACAACTCCCCTGTTTAGTTTACTAAAATAAAACTGAAAAAAATACAAAATTTGGGATAACACACAAAGAAAAGTAAACAAAAAGGACCGTTCCAATTGCAAAGTGATATTCCATGTTACTTCAGGATCCTTACTTGTTTCTGGACACAAAGCAAAGTTTGTGACAAAGTGTTTCTAGCTGTCTGATTATAACAGACTATAGTTTGCACTGTCCATAATTAATGAGAGTCAATTTGCCACATTTTTAAGTAGAGTCACGTGTCTGAAACAAAGTCTGAGGGACTACTTCTGGAACAGCAACAGCAGTGATCACATGAATGGGTTTCTGGAGAGCAGTGATCAGGTGTTCGTTGAGCTGTCAGGAACACTGGATCAGGTCTCAGGAACATGGGAACAAATGTTTTGAGCACTGGAACAGGTATCTGGAACACTGGATCAAGTATCTTGCAAG
This sequence comes from Cryptotis parvus, assembly GCA_021461705.1. Classification (NCBI taxonomy): domain Eukaryota; kingdom Metazoa; phylum Chordata; class Mammalia; order Eulipotyphla; family Soricidae; genus Cryptotis; species Cryptotis parvus. The sequence continues at coordinate 277,308 of JAJIBD010030575.1, forward strand.
GCATTTTGAGGAAGGGAACATGGCACTGGTAACCATACCTGTAACTTAATCTTAGACGAGATAAAAACATTTTCCAAGATTAATCATAAATAGAGATATTAGGGCTTTGGGAGGAATCCAAGTCTGACATGGAGAGAACATAACAAAGCTCCAACACGGGTGGAACAGTGAGATAAGTATGAGAACTGATGAATCCAAAATTGATGAGTCTAGTAGGTTAATAACAGAGCTGATGAATCCAATAGAGGCATATAGTGATCAGAAATTGAGAAGGCAATTGTTTAGACATAACAGTGACGCATCATTAATCACAAACATAATGGTGGCCAACACACACACACATACACACATTTGATTGATCAGTATATTACAGCTGCATATATGACCCATCTAGGATGATAAATGGTAATGAATAAAAGTGCTTCATGAATATAAAGCCTGCAAATATGTTGATGGGAAAGTGTCCTTTCCTGTGAATAGAACATTAGAAAAAATCATTTTTTGCAAATTATTAAATTTTGTAGTGAGCACTGTTTTAGGAGTATCAGAGTATTGAGTGCCATATCTCAAGTTTATTGCGCTCCAATGTATTATCCTGTGAACAGAATCACTAGAAAAACTTTTTTTTGTTGATTTACCAAATCTTTTTGTAATCAGCACTGTGATGAGAGTTCAAAATATTAAGCATAATAGATGGAATCTGTGACAGCCAACTTCTTTTTCTGTAAATACCTGTGAGCAAAAACATCAAAAAGGAAACTATCACATTAATCCTTGAAACATTTTGACATTGAGCACTATGCTTGGTGTCTGCCCTTTTATCAACCTTTTTTTTAATGTATAAACAAAACATTAGAGAACTCATAAATTTTTAAAACCTTGACACTGAACACCACACATGGGAGTCCATTTTTCTTCAAAGCATTAAAAAATTCTTCATTGGTCATTCCTATACATAAAAAACTTAGAAATTTTTTTTCAGAATACTTTCTCCTTGAGGGTTATTCATCTGCTCTCACCTTTAAACTCACTCCAAGGCAGCAAGGAGAGATTAACACTTACACATTAAACACTAAGAAACTACTTTTATTAATTATAAAAAATGAAGGCATTTATCTCCAGCTAAAATATCAATAGGCTGCAAGGCAAGGTCATTATTATTAGACATGAACCATGATCTGTTGACTTCAAAATAAGATCATTATTAAAATGAACCAATCCGGAAAGTTTAAGCAGCAGCTTGCAATTTAAAATTTCAGGCTTTATATTGAAAGAATTAGGTGTTTTCTGATTGTTGGAGAACTATAGTCTTGAGAAGTCGCAGAGGAACCCAGAGTTTCTTGGCAGGTTTATCAGCTGTAGAAATGAAAGCATAACCTCTTCCCCAAATGAGGGGGTGACCTGCAATTCATTTATCATCAATTTTCACCTAGATAAGTGAGTTGACTGTTTCTTGAGTTTGTGTATCTACTTGGAAGTGTCATTCAGCTGCAGTGTAGGGATTTCCTTGAGGTAAATTTAAGGTGAATAATGTTAAAGATAAAGAATTCATTGGAGACATACTTGTTTTTCATTGCTTTAATAATTGAGTTTTAAGTGTTCTATGAGCATGTTCAACAATTCCTTGTCCTAGTGGATTAGATGTGATTCCTGTAATATGTTTAATTTGCCATTCCTCACAAAATTCGGAAGGTTTTGCTGGGAAAGCAGGAACATTATCTGATTTTACGGTATGGGGAATACCCATGACAGAGAAGCACTGAAGTAAAAAAGAACAAACAGATTTAGCTCTTTCAAAAGTCATAGGAAAAGACTATATAAAACGGGAATAAGTATCAATGACCACATGAAGGAAAGGCTTGTAGGTTAATAAATTAGTATGTGTAACATCTACTTGCCATAACTTGTTTGTAATCTTGAGGATTAGCTCCGGTCACCTGGGATGTACTAGAAGGAGCATAGACAGTACAATTACAATTTGTCTAGCTTGTCTCCATGGGATACCATGGCGTACATGGTATACATGAGGTGGTGGGATTTGTATGTAGAGTCTTATGCTCTTCTGCTGGATGACAGGTTTAGCTAGTTTGGGAGCTTTGCTGTTTTACCCACTCACAGCTTAATCTATTTAAGCCAAGGTTCATTCTAATGACACCTTTCTTCTATGTAAACACTGCTAGAGGGTGTGGCAATTACAGGAGTTACCTTGACTATGAATAACTTCTGACTTATTATACATCTATGTAGACTTCTATGTTTTCTAGATTGGGCACAGCTCCTCTTTATACCCACTGCACCCAGCATGGGACAGTTAGAATTTACCAGGAGACTACCACCCTGGCTATGTTGAGACTAATGTTTAAGATTATAGGAAGGATCATACTAGTTTGCTCTCAAGCAGGTGAGTGTGACCCTTTCAGTATACAGAGAACAAGATATGCAGAATCACCCTGGTGCAGATAATAAATAAGAAGGACCTTGTGGGTACCATCTAGATTACGTGAAGCCCATAAAATTAAGATGTCTTACTTTATCTCTCTCTCTCTCTCTCTCTCTCTCTCTCTTTCTCTTTTACAAGTGTTTTACATAAGAGATAGAAGGGATTAGTCCTTGGCATAACCTTTGTTTATACCTGTAATAGGGTGTGGCACCCCCTTTTTACAATCTGTTTAGGGTTCTTTGTTGACAGGACCCTTCCTGTCACAGAGAGCATTACTTTGGTGTATATAAGGGAACTGACTTGAGGCCCTTTCGTCTTTTTCCCCTTCTTTTGGGTAGGACTCCTCTTGGGTGAGATCCTCTCTTTGGTGGGAGACTTAGGCTCTCTTGCATGGTCAAAGTTCTGACCAGAGCTAGTCCTTTCATTATATTGGATTGCTCTGGAAGAGCTTCTGTACTATTAAAAGTCTTTTTTGGAACTGCACCAGATTTGTGAGTTTTCATCCATCCCCTGGCGTACTCAGAGGTAGAAGAGAACTTCTGTCCTGACACTGTCAGGGACCCCAGAAGCATCCCTGACACAATTACAGAAAATTTGTCTAGCTTGTCTCCATGGGATGCCACGGTATACATGGTATACATGAGGTGGTGGGATTTGTATGTAGATGCTCTTCTGTTGGATGACAGGTTTAGCTAGTTTGGGAGCTTTGCTGTTTTACCCACTCACAGCTTAATCTACTTAAACCAAGGTTCATTCTAATGAGACCTCTCTTCTATGTATGTAGAGTTTGGTGTTCTCCTCAGCTGATTTAAATACAGGTGCTGCCAAGACATCTGCTGCTTTATTGCCCTGAACCATCAGCCCTGGGAGTCGGCAATGAGAATGGATGTGGGAGATGTATATAGGGAATGTTCTTTTTTGGAGGATGTCTTGTAGTTTCTGGAGTAGCTCTAAATTATAGGATTATGGGTATTTAAAGAAGCAGTGACAATTCCAGGAAATAAGCCAACTGCACATGCAGAATCACTCACCACATTACATGAGTGAATCAGGAATGTCCTGTCAGGTCAGAGGCGCGGAGATGAGACACCAGGAACACGACGTATATCCATTAATATTTTTAATGATCACCAGCCGGAGGGACAGCAGCTCTAATCTTGGCAGCTAACTGACCTGAGCTGACTGACCACCTACACAAAGATCCCAACTCTCTTAACCCATCATCTCAAAGGGCAATAGAGTTAGAGTTTGCATGGCTTACATTACAAAGACATTTCACATTCTTTGCATAGGACTTAGGAATAATAGGAAGGAGATATCCAGGAACCAAAAACCTGCAGGGGGTGCTATCTAGGTAAGGTGAGATGAACAAAAGAATGCATTACAGTTGCTAATTCAGCCTTTAGGACTAGCCCATGATGGCAAGGTCATGTCAGACAGAAGAACAAGAAAAACCTGTTTTATGCCTAACTTTAAGCATCCTCCATTGTTGGGGGATGCCTCTGGGGTCCCCAACAGTACCAGGAAGCAAGTTCCCTTCTACCTCTGAAGCCGGCGGGAATGGATGAAAACTCAGGAATCCAGCAAGGTTTTAAAATGCTTTTCTTATCACAGGTTCAGGCATACAAATCAACAAGAGGAAAAACTCTGTTTTTAGGATTCCCGGCTAGAACCCCAGCCAAGTGTAGGCCAAGATGGCAGCCACCACGTGTTAAGGCCCTGTAAAGAGGAGACAAAGACAAGACTTCCAAGAAGAGTGCAAGCCCCAAAAGAGAGCCAAAAAAGATAGATCAAGTGAGGAAGCAGGCTAGTTTTATCCCCCTGCAACTCAGACCTCCCACTTCTTATGGGAAGCCAGCAGGGTCAAATGCCCTCAGGTAATTTCTCCCAGCACCTCACCTAGGCCCTTTTAGATGCTAATTTTTGAGCAAAGATCTGCCTGAAAATGCCTTTATAGGGTAGAGAAGGGGGTTTTTTGAGATGGCATGCCTCTGTAAAAAAGACTAATACTAATGCCAGTTAAAAATTTCTCCAAGCCTTCACAAGAGTCTCGTCTTTACTTCACTGTATGTAGTTTTGTATTTTAGTTGCCTATGAGTTATCAGGGAGCCATGCTTGCTTGCTAGTTGGCAAACAGCATTTCTCTCTGGTCTAATTACTTAGAGATCCAAACGTGGTCAGGCAAATATGCTGATAAATCTAGCTAGTCCCAGGATGATTGTGGTAGCATGAGAGAATATTTATACCAGCCAGTACAGAATACATGGTCAGATAAACTGCCACATTTAAACTACCCCCCCTATCTATGAAGTGACCTGCAGGAGGCAATCCAGGGCAGATGCAGATGCAGAGGCTCTTAGGTGTCCTGCAACAGTCCATTAGACTCCATCTTGGCTACTTATAGCCAACATGGAAATGTGGAGAAAAATGGCCTTGTATGTGTAACTGCAGCTTGATTAACAGTCTCACTAGGGAATTCTACATACTAACTCTATTGGGAGACAGACTGCCAGAAGACCCCATGTATCTGTTAACAGGGAGTATCCATCAGACCTTCCTTCTCATATCCTTACATCTACCTTCTGCCAACACATGGGCCAGGTATATGGGAAGGTAAATGTATCAAAGTGGTGAATTCCACCTGTTGAACAGATTTATAATGGTATGCACAGTTATTGGATGAAAGACTTAGCTAGCTTGGGAGCTTTGCTCACAGCTTAATCTATTTACATATTCTTAAGCCAAGGTTCATTCTAATGAGATCACTCTTCTATGTAAACACTGATAGAGGGTGTGGCAGTTACAGAAGTTACCTTGACTCTGAATAACTTCTGACTTATTATACATCTACTAAGACTTCTATGTTATCTCGATTGGGCACAGCTCCTCTTTATACCCACTGCACCAGCACGGTAAAATTAGAATTTACCAGGAGACTGACACCCTGGCTACACTGAGAATACTATCATTTAAGATTATAGGAAGGATTATACTAGTTTGCCCTCAAGCAGGCAAGTGTGACCCTTTCAGTATACAGAGAACAAGACACTGAGAATTACCCTGGTGCAGAAAATAAATAAGAGGGACCTTGTGGGTACCATCTAGAGTACATGAAGCCCATGAAATTAAGAGGTATTATTTTATACATGTAGCCTCACTTGTACAGGGAGAGGCCATGCTGGCTGGACTTGGAGCCAGGATTTGGGCCCCTCCTCCCATTCCTCCACCTCCACCTCCAACCTGAAAAGAGAGACATGCCAGACCCACAGCTCCATCGGCTCATGACTGTCTTAGATAGTACTGGATGTTAGGATCAGATCCTTCCCAGGATCTTTCACATTTATAAACTCTATACAGTTCTAAGCAGGTTCTAGCCACGACCCATCATTGCAGTGAGCCCAGAAAAGAAGCCAAAGGAACCCCCCCCCACACCAATAAGCCAGTCATTCTCAACATCAAGACTCCATAGCTCCTTAGAGCTACACCCAAGAGAAAACCTGATCTTTCCCCATTAAGCTTCATCAGTAAATGCTCGAGATGAGAGCTTTCTACTGAGATTATATACCACCTACACAGCAGAGCCTGGCAAGCTACCCATGTTTTATTCGATATTCCAAAAACCAGTAACAGTTATGGACCTCATTCCCAAGTCCTGAAGGAATGGTTTAAAGATCTTCCTGTTCCTGGAGCAAACAGATGCCCTTGGGCTACACTTGCTTTCAATTGGACATATGAAGATGTCACTGGTGCCCGCTCAAACAAATCGTTGAACAACAGGAAGACAAGTGATACCAGTGATCACTGTACCACTGTCTTCCTGTTCATCATCAATTTGCTCGAGCTGGCACCAGTAATATCTCCATATGTACTGTCTTATGCTAGTAGAGCCCAAGGGCATCTGCTTGCTCCAGGAATATAAAGAGCTTCAAACCATTCCATCAGGTCATGGGAATGAGGTCTATAATTGTTACTGGTATTTGGCATAACAAATACGACACGGGTAGCTTGCCAGGCTCTGTCGTGCAGGTGTGAACCCAAAAAAAACAAAATGAATAAATAAAATAAACAAAAAATAACAGGGCAGGAGAGATAGTAAAGTTAGCTGGTAAGATTTTATTTGCCTTGATGCGGCTGAACCGGGGTTGACCCTTGGCATCCCATATGGTCCCCCAGCACTGCCAGGAGTAATTCCTGAGTGTAGAGGCAGGAGTAACCTCTGAGCATCACTGGGTATGACCCAAAAAAGTCAAGTCCAGCCTTTATCTGCAGGAGGCACACATGGTTCCCTGCATCCACTCGTGGCAGGTGCACAGTTGAAGGTACCACTGTTGGCACCCCAGGGGTCAAAAGACAAGGACCTGCTGGACCAGGGAGGGGGCAGGAGGGGACCCACAATCCCTGGAATAAATAGAAGTGGGAACACTCCAGTGCCCACTACTACAACCAAACATTCCCCACTTGGACAGAGCAACAGGTGGGGGAAGGGTGGCTCTGCGTAGGGGCAGGAGCCCTGGGCTCATCCCAGACACCACATGGACCCGCCATGCAAGACTCCATGCGGCCCCAACACCCCCAGAATAGAGAGGGCAGCCCTGCCAGGGGGCCCTGTGCAGCCAGGGACTGGGCCAGCCTGCAGGACAAGTTGTGACAGCTAAACTGTACAGTACATTGGGGGCCGGAGCGATAGTCCAGTGGGTAGGGTGCTTGCCTTGTACACGGCCAGCCCATGCCGCGGGTTCTATCCGTGGCATCCCATACGGTCCCCGAGCATAGCCAGGAGTAGTTTCTGAGTACAGAGCCAGGAGAAACCCCTGAGCATTGCCGGGTGTGACCCCCAAAAAGCAATAAATAAATAAATCACTATCACTATCTTCCTGTTAATCATCTATTTGCTAGAGCAGGCACCAGTAATATCTCCATATGTCCTGTCTCATGCTAGTAGAACCCAAAGGCATCCGCTTGCTCCAGGAACACAAAGAGCCTCAAACCATTATATTAGGTCAAGGGAATGACCTAATATAAATGTTACTGGTATTTGGCATATTAAATACTACATGAACAGCTTGCCAGGCTTACCGTGCGGGTGGCATACTGTTGTAGTCACCTCTAAATAAAGCATTTAGCCGGGCTATGATAATCTGGTCTGCTGGGTGGAGTTGTGACGAGAGGGAAGTCCAGATGTGGAAAATGGCGGGCCCCATGGATTAGGGGAGGGTGGTCTAGTTTCCATGTGCGTACCTCCCGAAGCTGCACACTCGGTCCAAGAGGACGGCCTTCCCGAATAGAGACGGACCGGTCCTTGGTCGAGGTTATACGAGTATCTGTGCTCCCCTGCTAGAAACTCCAAACAAGCTCTCAAATAAACAAACAAACAAACAAACTGTACAGGACCCCCAACAGGTCTCAGGACAGCAGGGGCGGGCAGCTGACCACCCTGTAGTGGCCGCTCACATAGCACAGGTGGGCCCTGGCAGAGACCACAGAAACAGGACAGGCAGGTCGGGTGGTGACAGATGCAGCTGCAGGGGAGCCTCAGGGACATCAAAGGAGGCGACACCTCAGAGGCGGTGTTGTTTAAATAAGGTTAAAAATTTTTTTTTAAAACGTGTGGGTTGGGGCCAGATCGATAGCCCAGTGGGTAGGACATTTGCCTTGCATGCAACCGGCCTGTGCCAGCCTGAGTTTGATTCCTGGCATCCCGTATGGTCCCCCAAATACCGCCAGGAGTGATTCCTTAGTGCAGAGCCAGGAGTAGCCCCCTGAGCATTGCCGGGTGTGACCCAGAAAAGAAAAAAAAACGTGTGGGGAAAGTGATACAAGTGATTATTTTATACCAGCCCCCTTTCTCCAGTGTTTTACATAAGAGATAATCTCAGAGGAAGAGATTAGTCCTTGACTCAACCCTTTATTTATCCCTACAATAGGTTGGTACCACCCTTCTACAACCTTCTACTATCTAGAAGCTGTTTAAGGTTCTTTTTTTTTTCAATTTACGTTGTATTTATTTTTTTTTTAATTTTTTTTTATTTTTAAAATTACAAAGATATACAATTAAAAAGTTCATATTTGGGTTTTGGTCAAACAGTGTTGCAGCACCCATCCCGCCACCAGTGACCATCTCCCCACCACCAACGTCCCCGGTTCCCTCCCCTCCCCCAGCCCTGCTCCATGGCAGGTTCTTGATTTCTTTCCATTTCTCTCTCTTTCTCTTTTCCTTCCCTCCAGACTATGAATTACAGAACATACATTAAAGGGTTGTCATGTGTATCTTTTTGCCTCTATTTAATGCTCAGTTCTAGGTTGGCATTAGTACCCTCAACAATTGTCAGCACACTGTTCCATTTCTGTCTTACCTAGCCTCTGAATCCCACACATTTGTGATAATTTCCACCTTTGACAGGACCTCCTGATATATGTTTCACTTGATCTCGGATATTGGTATCATAATATGTATAAAGGTTCTTTGTTGACAGGACCCTCCCTGTCAACAGTTAGGATTACTTTGGAGTATATGAAGGGACTGACTTGATGCACTCCCCGTTTTTGAGTAGGACTCCATTATGGTAGGATCCTCTTTCGAGGAAGTCTTGGGCTCTTGAGTTTGGTCTAAGTTCTGACCAGAGCTAAGGGCTTCCATTATATTAGATTGCGATGGTAGAGCTTTTGTACTATTAAAAGCCTTTTGGAACTGCAAACGAACTCTGAGTTTTCATCTGTTCCCCAGCAGCCTTGGAGGTAGAAGAGAACTTCTGTCCTGATACTGTCGGGGAGGCAATAGGGTCCCCGACACACAGTAGTAGTCAGTGAAGGACCAATAATTCCTCCCCTTCCTTTTATTTTTATATATTTATATTTTATTGTACCACCATGAGTTATACAATTACAAAAGAAGTTCATATTTGGGTTTCGGTCTTAGAGTGTTCCAACACCCATCCCTCCACCAGTGCCCATTTCCCACCACCATGTCCCTGATTCCCTCCCCCTCCCCTAGCTTGCCTCTAAGGCAGGTTATTTATCTCTTCTGTCTCTGTCTCTGTCTCTTGTGGGACGCCCTCGACCATCCGTGATGAAGAGCAACCACAACAGGATTCTTCTTAGAACACGCTTTACTGGAGCTCTTTTAGTTTCATATTTGCGATGGCAAAAGGACCCAGACCCGTTGTGCAAGCTGCTTTTATACAGTGCTGTTTGGCATGTCCGTTTCCCATTGGCTGGCGCAAATGGTGTGATTCAACATGTCCACTTCCCATTGGCCAGCACAGGCCATACGAGCTCCCTACGAGCTCGTACCATCTGATCGAAACATGCTCTGATTGGAGAAAACCCAATCACGCCACACCAGGGATTCTGCACATGCAGGGGGGCACAGGACCCTGCGCATGCGTGGGACACAGGACCCTGCACATGCGCGGAAAGGCAAAGTGGCAGTGGGTGGAGTCAGTGGCGCCCAACAGTCTCTCTCTCTCTTCCTTCTATTATATTATATGTTCATCCATTTACAGGCAAATTTCATTTCATAACTTCATTTTCCTAACAGCTGCATAGTATTCCATTGTATAGATGTACCAAAGTTTCTTTATCCAGTCATTAGTTCTCAGGCACTCTGGTTGTTTCCAGATTCTGGCTATTGTGAATAGTGTTGACTCCTTTTTTGTTTACAAAAATGTAAAAATACAAGTATTCTAAATAACAGATACAGAATACTGATACAGAAAAGAAGCAATTTCAATCACAAGGTAATATCATATGTTGTCCAATGTCCCAATAAATTTTGAACTCAGAGTAAAGTTCATAGTAAAATGTCTCGGGCTGTTTGGTCGTAACTGAATACAGCCAAATTGCCTTACATTAGTGAGACTCAGTTTCCCATGTCTTATATGAAGTCACATATCTGGAACAAGGTCTGAAGAACTGATTCTGGAACAGCAAGATTGTTGAAAATGAGAATGAGTCTCAGGAGAGTAATCATCAGGAGTTAGATGAATTTTTCAGGAATACTGGATAAGGTTTCAGGAACACTGGAACAAATATCTCAAGCACTGGAATAGGTGTCTAGAACAGTGGTACAGGCATTTCCCAAGGCATCTTCAGCAAGGGACACTGGCACTGGTAACTATATCTGTAACTTAATTTAAGGCGAGACAAAAAACACTTTTTGAGATTAATCACAAATAGAGATTTTAGGGCTTTGACAGTTATCCAAGAACATGAAGAAACTCCAACACCTTGTGAAAGGAAACATCAGGGAAAAATATTTTTTGCAATTTGCTAATTTTTGTAGTGAGCACTGTTTTTGGAGTCTTTAGGAGTATTATCACTGTAGCACAAGTTTACTGCATTCCAATATCTTGTACTGTGAACAGAATCATTAAAAAAACTTTTTTTTCATTGATTTGGCAAACTTTTGTAATGAGCACTGTGATCAGAACCCAAAGCCTCGAACATCATAGAAGGAATCTGCAGGAGCCAAGTTCTTTTCTATAAATCTCTGAACAAAAGCATTAAAACAATTTTTATTAGTTGTTAGCAGATTTTGATATTGAGCAGTATACTTGGAGTCCACTCTTTTTTTTTCTTTTTTTTTTTCCAAAGCACTAAAAGACTTCATTAATACCTTTTCCTTGAGGGTTATTCAGGTGTTTTCACCTTTAAACACTTCAAAGCAGCAAGGAAGCATTAAGCCACTTACACATTAAACACTTAGAAAATATATATATATATGTGTGTGTGTGTGTGTGTGTGTGTGTGTGTGTGTGTGTGTGTGTGTGTGTGTGTGTTTCATGGTACCTTCTTTTGGAGGGTTATTTAGGTGCTTTTGCCTTTAACCTCACTCCAAGGCAGTAAAATATTTTTAGATTTTTTTTGAAAAGAAAAGGGTTATCTCCAGCTAACGCATCAACAGGCTGCAATTCACAGGTTATTTTTTTATTAAAGATGAACCAAGATCAACAGGCTGCAAAGCAAAATTATTGTTATTAAAGAGAGACCACGTTCAACAGGCTGCAAAGCAAGATTATCATTCTAAAAATATGAACCAATCCAGGATGTTTAAACATCAGTTTGCAATTTAAAATTAAGACTTTATATAGAAAGAAATTAGGTATTTTTAGACCTGTATTGAAAGAAACTAGGTGTTTTTAGACCTACTACCCATTTATAATTAATTTTACTTAGGTGAATTGACTGTTTTTTTGAGTCTGCCTTATCGTGTTCCAGCAGCTCTCTTTCAGACAAATTTAAGAAATTTAAGGTAAATAATATTAAGAATACCTGTCTTTTTTGCTTCAATAACCGAATTTTGAAAGTTATTTGAGCATGTTAAACAATTTGTCATTAGTCATAACATTTGCCATAAATCATTTGCCAAAACTATCCATTTTCCAGAAGTTGTTTGCCATAAATATCCAATCGCATAACTTAATTGTGTGCAAAACTCTAACCACATTGGACAGAGAACAGACAAATAAAAAGTGGACAATTTAGTCCAGTTTGTCTTTATGGAAAGCTATGGTGCACATGAAGGCGGCAAGTAACTGAAGATTGAGCCTAAAGCTAAATTTAATAAAGAAGCCATTAAGAAATTTGCCCTTTCATTTCCTTAAACCAAAGGTCCAGGAAAGCCTCTACCTTAAAATTAACAGTGCGCTCAAACCTGATGCTTAGATTTTGTGGGGAGAGGTGCAGTTTAACAATTATGAAAATCACAAGAGTTAGCACCAGAAAAGGCCAAAATAAAGAGTGATCAAGAGGAATGTTGTGAAGCTCCCAGAGCTCTGCTCTTTGACTATTATTAAATTGAGAACAGGAGGAACAACAAGACTTTTGAGGCCTGGACAGACTCAGGGAATTCCGTTCCTCCTCGCTTCATCCTTATCAGAACTTGTAAGAGATCTGGGGAGGCCCTCAAATTGAGCATCCCTTTCTGTTAGAGAGGCGTCTTCTCCTTCGGAGGTATTACCTCGGGCAGATTTTCAGTTTGAGAGTCTGCCTCCTCAGTAAGTTTCGTTTCTTCCTTTAGGTTATCGTTAAGCTTTAAATTCTGTTTGCTAGATTTAAATTAATGCCTCTCTAAAAGAAAAGCAGAAATTACAAAAGTCACAATTGCTACTAGCACCTGAAAAAGTAGGTGAAGCCAGAACAAAGAAAAAACCTCTGAGAGGTAATCCATTTTAACTCACAGTTTAAATTCTGCACTCCCAGATTCAGGAAAAGTTCATCAGCATATCGCTGGGGCCTACAGATGAGGGATGCCCACCCAGGGATGCCAGATGTCAGGGAGTCACTGGGGTCCCCAACAATATCAGGACAAGTTATCTTCTTCCTCCGAGGTCACTGGGGAATGGATGAAAACTCACAATTCTGGTGCAGTTCCAAGAAGTCTTTTAATAATACAAAAGCCCTACCACCGCAATCCAATATAATGAAAGAACTCTAGCTCTGGTCAGAACTTAGAACATACACAAGAGCTCAAGTCTTACCAAAGGGGATCCTACTAGAAAGGAGTCTTACCCCCAAAAAAGGGGGCTAATGCATTAAGTCAATCCCCTTATATTCACCAAAGTAATCCTAACGTTGACAGGGAGAATCCTGTCAACAAAGATCCCTAAACATCTTCTAGATAGTAGAAGAGTGTAGAAGGGTGGTGCCACACCCATTTATAGGTATAAATAAAGGACTATACTGGAGATTAATCCCTTTTTCAGAGATTATCTCTTATGTAAAACTCTGGAGAGAGGGGGACTGGTATAAAGTAATACATCTTAATTTCATGGGATTCAAGTAATCTAGATGGTACCCAAAAGTCCTTCAAATTTATTATCTGCACCAGGGTGATTCTGAGTATCTTGTTCTCCATATACTGAAAGGGTTACACTCACCTGTTGTGGGAAAACTAGTATGATCCTTCCTATAATCTTAAACATTAGTCTCAACATAGCCAGGGTGGCAGTCTCCTGGTAAATTCTAACTGTCCAACGCCTGTGCAGTGGGTATAAAGAGGAGCTGTGCCCAATCTAGAAAACATAGAAGTCGTAGCTGCTACTTGCTCCCCCTGTGCCCAGCCGCTCATGAGGCGCCCGGGAGGCATGGCGGGTTCTAGCCCTGGCCTGCCACCCCAGCAGAGCCTCTCAACAAGCCAGACGACCTCCCCTACTCATGGGGCCCACCATTTTCCACATATGGACTTCCCTCTTGTCACAACTCCACCCAGCAGACCAGATTATCACAGCCCAGCTCGCGCGGCTGCTAGCGGTCACGTGGTTCATCAATAAATGCTTTAGAGGTGACTACAACAGTATGACACCCACACGGCAAGCCTGGCAAGTTGCTCGTGGTAGTATTTGATATGCCAAATACCAGTAACATTTATATTAGGTCATTCCCGTGACCTTATATAATGGTTTGAGGCTCCTGATGCTCCTGGAGCAAGCGGATGCCATTGGTTTCTCCTAGCATGAGACAGGACATATGGAGATATTACTGGTGCCCACTCTAGCAAATAGATGATTAACAATAAAAGGATTAATCTCCACTCTAGCAAATAGATGATTGATAGAAGATAGTGATATTGATAGTGATAGTAGGTGTATAATAAATCAGAAGTTATTCAGAGTCAGGTGACTTCTGTAACTGCCACACCCTCTATCAGTGTTTACATAGAAGAGAGATCTCATTAGAATGAACCTTGGCTTTAGAACATGTAAATAGATTAAGTTGTGAGCAAAGCTCCCAAGCTAGATAAGTCTGTCATCCAACAGTGCTGCTATGAGAATAAAAGTGAAGATGGTGTTCCTGCTGTGTGTTTTTGGCCTCCCAGGGTATATTCCCAAGAGTGGTATGTCTGTATCGAACAGGAGCTCAATTTCTAGTCTTTAGAGGAATGTCCATATTGTTTTCCAAAAAGGTTGTACCAGTAGACATTCCCACCAACAATGGATGAGAGTCCCTTTCTCCCCTGCATCCAGGACAGCACTCTCTTGTTGTTTTGGATATGTTCCAGTCTCTGTGGTGCGAGATGATATTACACTGTTGTTTTGATTTGCATTTCTCTGATGATTAGTGATGATAAACATTTTTTTTCATATGCCTTTTGGTCATTCTAATTTCTTCCTCATCAAAGTTTCTGTGCATTTCTTCTCCCTATTTTTTGATGGCCTTGGCTGTTTTTTTTTTCTTGTAAAGTTCTACCAGTGCCTGATATATCCTGGATATTAACCCCTTATCTGATGGGTATTGGGTGAATATTCTTTCCCATTCTGTGGATGGTCTTTGTATCTTGGTCACTGTTTTTTTTTTTTGAGGTGCAGAAGCTTTTTAGTTTAATGAAGTCCCATATGTTTATCTTTTCTTCTATTTGATTTGTTAGTGGTGTTTCATCTTTGAAAATGCCTTTGGCTTCAATGTTGTAAAGGGTTTTTCCTATATTTTCTTTGATATACTTTATGGACTCAGGTCTGATATTGATATCTCTAATCCATTTTGATATGATTTTTGTGCACAGTGTTAGACAGAGGACCAAATTAAATTTTTTACATGTAGCTGCCAGGTTTTTCCCAGCACCACCTGTTGAAGTGGTTTTCCTTGATCCATTTCAGACTCTTTGCACCTTTATCAAAGACTAAAGGATCTTCTGTTTGAGAATGCATGTCAGGAGACTCCACTGTATTCCATAGGTACACAGGTCTGCTTTTATTCCCTACCATGCTGTTTTAATTACTACTACTCTGTAGTACAGTTTGAAGTTGGGAAAGGTAATACTCCCATCTTCTTCTTCCCAAAGATAGCTTTAGCTGTGGGGGGTTTATTATTCCATACAAATTTCAGGAGTGGTTGGGCAATTTCTTTGAAAAATGTCATGGGTTTAATTATGGTGACAGCACTGAATCTGTACAAAGCTCCAGTCTAGTATTTTTATTTTTACAATGTTGATTCTCCCCATCCAATGACCAGGGAATGTGTTTTCATTGTCTTGTGTCCTCTTTTATTTCTTGAAGCAATGTCTTGTAGTTTTATTTCTATAGGTCCTTTACACACTTGGTTAAGCTAATTCCTAGGTATTTGATTTTCCATGGCATGAATATGAATGAAATAGTTTTCTTAATATCCATTTCTTCTCTTTCAATATTTGTATATTGGAAAGCCACTGACTTTTGGGTATTATTTTGTACCCTGACACTGTACTATAAGTATTTATTGTTTCTAGGAGTTTTTTGTTTAGAGATTTTAGGATTCTCTAGGTATATTATCATGTAATCTGCAAAAAAAATTTAGCTGCTACTTCTTCCTTGCCTATCTGTATGCCCCTAAATGGCCTTTTCTTCTCTGATTGCTAAGTCAAGTACTTCCAGTACTATATTGAATAAAAAGAGGTGAGAGTGGGTAAACTTGTCTTGCCCCTGATCTTAGGGAGAAGAATTTCAATTTTTTCCCATTGAAAATGATACTCGCTGTGGGCTTTTGGTAGATGGCTTTGACTATATTGAGGAAAGTTCCTTCAATTCCCCATTTTTTGGAGGGTTTTAACCATGAATGGGTGTTGGATCTTGTCAAATGCTTTCTCTGCATCTATCCATATGATCATATTTTTTTTAAATTTTTTCTCTTATTGACATGATGTATTATGTTGATTGAATTGTAAATGTTGAATCATCCTTGCATTACAGGGGATGAATCCTTCTTGGTCATTGTCGGGAACGCCGCCAGGGTCCCCTGACAGTGTCAGGACAGAGGTTGTCTTCTACCTCCGAGGACGCCGGGAGAAAGATGAAAACTCACGAGTTCGGGTGCAGTTCCAAAAATGGCTTTTAATAGTACAAAAAGCTCTTCCACAGCAATCCAATATAATGAACAAACTCTAGCTCTGGTCCGAACTTAGACCATACAAAAGAGCCTAAGTCTCCCACCAAAAAAGAAAGGATCTCACCCGAGCTGAGTCCTACCCAGAAGAAGGAGCAAAGGCCAAAGAGCAAAAGATCAAAGCCAAAAGCCAAAAGCCGCAGGAGCCAAAAAGCTGAAGGCTGAGGAACCAAAAGGCAAAAGGTAAAAGGGTGAAGGGGCCTCAAGTCAGCCCCCTTATATACACCAAAGTAAACCAATCCGGGAGGTTGTCATGCCAACAAAGAACCCTAAACAGAGTGTAGTGCCACACCCTATTGTAGGTATAAACAAAGGTTACACCAAGGACTAATCCCGAGATTATCTCTTATGTAAAACACTGGAGAGAGAGGGGGCTGATATAAAGTAATACATCTTAACTTCATGAGCTTCATGTAATCTAGATGGTACCCACAAGGTCCTTATTATCTGCACCAGGGTGATTCTGAGTATCTTGTTCTCATGTACTGAAGGTCATACTCGCCTGCTTAGAGCAAACTAGTATGATCCTTCCTATAGTCTTCCTTTAGTCTCAGCGTAGCCAGGGTGGTAGTCTCCTGGTAAATTCTAACTGTTCCACGTTGGGTGCAGTGGGTATAAAGAGGAGCTATGCCCAATCTAGAAAAACATAGAAGTCTTTAGTAGATGTATAAGTCAGAAGTTATTCAATCAAGGTGACTTCTGTAACTGCCACACCCTCTAGAAGTGTTTACATAGAAGAGAGATCTCATTAGAATGAACATTGCCTTAAATAAGATTAAGCTGGGAGTGAGCAAAACAACAAAACTCCCAGATTAGCCAAACATGTCCTCCAACAGTCATGATGTGTAATTTTTCTGTGAGTCTTTGGATTCTGTTTGCTAGTATTTTGTTGAAGATCTTAGCATCTGTGTTCATCAGGGAGATTGGTCTGTAGTTTTCTTTCTTTGTGTTGTCTCTCCCTGATTTGGGTATCAGGGTGATGTGTCTCATAGAAGCTGTTTGGGAGAGTTTCTGTTTCTTCTATTTCCTTGAAGAGCTTGAAAAGGGCTGGGAGTAGGTTCTCTCAAAGGTTTGGAAGAATTCACCAGTGAATCCATCTCGATCTGAGATTTTGTGTTTGGGCAACTTTTAATTGCTATTTCAATTTCCTCGATGGTGATAATCTTATTCAGTTATTGCAGATCTTCTTGTTTTTATCCGTGGGATGTTATAGGACTTCAGGAATTTATCCATTTCTTCTAGATTCTCATGTTTCATGGCATACAGACTCTCAAAGTTGTCCCTGATGATCTTTTTGGATTTCTGTGGTTTCTGTTGTGACGTCTCCATATTCGTATCTGATTCTGTTTATTTGGGTTCTCTTTCCCCCGTCCATACATGTCTTGCCAGTGGTTTGTCAATCTTGTTTATTATTTCAAAGAACCAGCTTTTGGTTTGATTAATCATTTGGATTTTTTTTTTTTTTTTTTTTTTTGCATTTCTAGCTCATTGAATTGCTCTCTAAGTTTTCCTATTTCCTTCTTTCTGCCTGGGTTGGGCTCCTTTTGTTTGTCTTTTTATAAAGTTTTGAGCTGCTTAGTCAGGTTATTTATGTGGGCCCTTTCTTCTTTCCTGATGAATGGCTGCAGAGCTAAAACTTTCCTCTTAATACTGCTTTTGCTGTGTCCCACAAGTTCTGATAGTTGGTTTCTTCATTTTCATTTGTTTCCAGGAATCTTGAATTTCCTGTTTGATTTCTTCTATGACTCATTGATTGTTCAGCAGTGAGCTGTTCAGTTTCCAGGTGTTTGGTTTCACTCCCTGTTTCTGGTATCGTTAACTTCCATTTTCAGTTCATCAGGGTCTGAAAAGAGAGTTGACACAATTTCTATATATTTTTTATTTTATTGAGGTATGCTTTGCGGCTCAGCATGTGGTCTGTCTTGAAGAATGTTCCATGAATACTGGAGAAAAATGTGTATTCAGCTTTTTTTTGGGATGAGAAAACCCTGCACATATCAACCAGCTCTCTCTCTTCCATTTCTTCCTTCAGGGTCAGTATTTCCTTGGTGAGGTTCAGTGTTGTTAATCTATCCATAGTTGATAAAGCAGTTGAAGTCTCCACCTATAATTGTGCTACTGTTAATGTCTTCTTTGAGGTTTATTAGCAGTTGTTTTAAGTATTTTGCTGGCCCCTCATTGGATACATATATGTTTAATAGTGTGATTTCTTCCTGATATAAATACTCCTTAATTATTAAGAAATGGCCTTCATTGTCCCTTCTAACCTTTTCAGCCTGAAGTCTATATTGTCAGATATAGTATGGCCACAATGGCATTTTTGGAGGAGTTGTTTGCGTGGAGAATGGTCTTCCAGCCTTTATCTTTTGAGTCTGTGTTCATTCTGATTATTCAGATGTCTTTCTTGTAGGCAGCAGAATGTTGGATTCAGTTTTATAGTCCATTTTTTCCTCTCTCTCTCTCTTAATTAGTGCATTTAGACCATTGATGTTGAGAGCAATTATAGTCATAGGATTCTGTGCCATCTTTCTCTTTAAAATTGTTTTGCTTTTTGAGTTTTGTTTTGTCTTACAGTAGACCCTTTTAGTTTCTTTTTAAAGTTGGTTTTGAGTCCATGAAGTTCCTGAGTTGTTGCTTATTCATGAAGTTGTGTATCCTTCCTTCATATCTGAATGTGAATCTAGCCAGGTAAAGAATTTTTGGTGAGGCCTGCAGTTCATTGAACCTTTTCACAATATCCCACCATTGTTTTCAGGCTCAGAGTGTTTCATCAGAGAAGTCTGCTGTAAATCTTAGGGATGCTCCTTTGTATGTGATTTCCTTCTTTATTCTTGCTGCTTTCAGTATTCTATCTCTATCTATAGTTTTTGTCATTCTAATTAGGATGTGTCTTGGAGTATTCTTATTGGGGTTTCTTTTAGCTGGTACCCTACAGGCCTCCTGAATCTGGCAGCAAGTGTTCTTCAGGTCGGGGAACTTTTTTAGCAATGATGGCTTTGACAGTTTCTTCTTCATCAGTGTTTTCTTCTTGCCCTTCTGGGACCCCAATTATCCATATGTTATTCCTTTTGGCTTCATTCTGATTATCTATTGTAGTATCACTTGTATCACTTGTATCACTAGTCTTCCCATTGTTCATTTATTTGCTCGAGCAGGCACCAGTAACATCTCCATACATCCTGTCATGTGCTAGTGTAGCCCAAGGGCATCTGCTCACTCCAGGAACATGAAGAGCCTCAAACCATTCCTTTAAGTCATGATAATTAGGTCTATAATTGTTACTGGTTTTTGCCAAATCAAATACGACATGGGTAGCTTGCCAGTCTGCCTATTGTATCTATTGTAATCTGTTCATTAATTGTGAGTCTTTTTTTTCCATCTTCTGATGTTGTCTAGAGAATCTTTGGACCTCATCATGGAGATCACAAATTCTTTCTTCAGCAGTTGTTACTCTACTTTGGAGGTCTCCCAGTGTGTTTTTCATTTCACTTACCACTTTATTAATATCTGTTATTTCTGTTTGTACTTTGTTCTGCATTTTGCTCATTTCTGTTCTCATGTCCTCTAGTAGTGTATTGATTTTGTATACCTTGCTTCCTTGAGTTCGTTATGTATCCTTAACAATTCCTTCTGAAATTCCATATCAGAGAGGTTATATATCTCATCATTTTCTTGGCTCATCTGGACTAGTGACTTCAATCACTGAGCTTGATGGAATTCTGTGTTACTTTACTATTATGACTATTGTAGGTTGCAAATGTGTGTTCTTGGGTGGCAAGATAGATGAGTCAGTAGGTGTCTGGGCTGTTTGCAGAATTTGCAATGGGAGGCAAGGAATGTATTGAGGAATTCTCACTGGTATCTCAGGTAAGTTAAATAGTATTTTTTGCGGATGCTAGTGCATCTGCGCAGTTTTGAGTTTTGGGATGTGAGTGAGTGGATCCACGGGGTGTGCAAAGCTCAAACACACATGGAAGGGGAATGAGAGGCGTCTGCAGGAGCTGGGAAGAAGTGGTCCAAATCAGCCCCTTCCTAATGAGGAACCATCAATATAACACACTGTAGCATCAGGAATGGGTGAAGAGCGAAAATAGTGGAAATTACAAAAGATGTCATATTCAGAATTTTCCAGGTTTTTCTAGTTGGCTAATGATAAGATATTTCTCCTGAGAAATCTGCTAAAACTCTTTGAAGGATTTCACTGAATGGTAAAATATCTTCAATTTCTTTCTTAGATTCAGGTAATATAATTACATGAGGGTCATGTCCAAGTAAAACTTGTGTTCTTAATCTTCCTTTAATTATACGGTTAACTATCATCTCAAGGTAAGGTGTAGCAGTATGATTCTGCTTGTTATTTAAGTAAACACATTCTAATTGTCCAGATAATTGGGCTATAGCAGCTGTTGGAGACTCTGGAGTGTTAAAGATTAATAACATGCTTTTCTCCGGTATTAAATCTGGAGAGATAAGATTTTTTTAAGACACTCCATGAAAAAGTCTAATTCCTTCTGAGCTTCAGGAGTTAGTTGTCTTGGGTTATTCAAAGCAGTATCACCTTCAAGGTATGGAACAAATTACTGAGCTCACAGTTAGGAATCCCAAGGAGGGGCACACCCAGTTGATATCTCCCAGCAATTTTTGAAAATCATTCAAGGTTTTGAGCTTCTGACTAAAGGAAATTTTTTGAGGATGCACTGTAGTGCGGTCAAGAGCATAGCCCAAATATTCATATAGTGGCTGGATCTGAATTTTCTCCATAGCTTCTTATAAACCAGCCTCTGGCAAAACTGTCATTAAATCATTATATAAATTCTGGAGATCTCTGGAATTATCACAAGCTAGCAAGTTATCATCCATGTAGTGAATGATGTATGCACCAGAAAATTTAGCACAAGTGGGTCACAAAACCTCATCAACAAAGTGTAGACCCATTGTAGGTGAATTAGTCATTCCTTGTGGCAATAATGTCCATTGAAACCTACATAAAGTGCCTTTATGGTTAGTAGAAGGAACTGAAAATGCAAGCCTTTTACGATCCTCTGGGTGGATAGGTATGTTGCAAAAACAGTATTTTATATCTATGATAATTAGCAGCCAATCTTTAGGACTAGCTGCTGGAGAGGTGAGCCCAGGTTGCAGGGCTCCCATGGGGACCATTGTAGAATTGACATTCCTTAAGTCAATCAGCAAACACCATTTGCCTGATTTTTTCTGTATCACAAAAACAAGATAATTCCATTCTGCAAATGTTGGCTCAATGTGTCCTAAATTGCTGTTCTTCCACTAACTCTGTCAGCATCTTAACTTTTTGATGTTGAGGGGCCACTGTGGTGTCCATATAGGTTTGTTAGACTTTCACTGAATACAGATAGGTGGTGGGCACGTAACCACAGTGGCCCCAATTAAAAGGGTCACTCTCTGAGTAAAGCTTATTAAGGAGAGCTGGAACAGGTGCCCGATGGGGGATTGGACGAGGTATGTGAATCACTGCTTCCCACTGCTCCAGCATGTCTTGACCCCATAATTTTAAAGTCATAGGGGCTATATAAGGCTGGACCATGGCTATATTCCCTTCAGGCCCTATACCCGGCATCCATATCACACTCTGTCAGAGAAGAGAAGGAGAGATATTGCCTACCCCTTTCAGTCTATGGGACACTCTTCTTTAGGGCCCAGTTAGAGGGCCAGTGCTTGGCAGAGATTATGGATATGTCTGCGCCTGTATCCAACATGCCTTTGAATATCCTTTTTATAAATTTTGATGGGTACAAGCAGCTGCTTGATCTGCAAAACTGTGGTAGTGTACCCAACTAGATAATTAGTAGGTGACTGGTGGGCTTGGTTCTGTGCAGCTGTATAACCAACAATGAAGTTGGCAGAAGGGTTGGTACTGTTTAAGATGCTAGCTCTAGGGTGTTTGGACTGACTAGGTGGATCCTCAAAAATTAATAATAGTCTAGTGTTGGATGACAGGCCTAGCTAGCTTGGGAGCTTTGCTGTTATATCCACTCACAGCTTAATCTATTTACATGTTCTTAAGCCAGGATTCATACTAGTGAGATCTTTATTCTATGTAAATACTGATGGAGTGTGTGGTAGTTACAGAAGTCACCTTGACTCTGAATGAGTAACTTCTGACTTTTATTATATGTCGACTAAGACTTCTATTTGATATAGATTGGGCACAGCTCCTCTTTATACCCACTGGACCCAGTGTGGGACAGTTAGAATTTACAGGAAACTGCCACCCTGGCTACTTGAGACTATTGTTTAAGATTATAGGAAGGATCATACTAGTTTGCCCTCAAGTAGGCGAGTGTGATCCTTTCAGTGTTCAGAGAAGAGAACAAGATACTCAGAATCACCCTGGAGCAGATAACAAGAAGGACCTTTGGGTACCACCTAGATTACGTGAAGCCCATAAAATTTAAGATGTATTACTTTATACCAGCCCCCACCTCTCCAGTGTTTCACACAAGACATAATCTTGGAAGAAGGGATTAGTCCTTGGCATAGTTGTTTGTTTATATCTGTAGTAGAGTGTGGTACCACCCTTCTCTAATCTTCTACTATCTAGAAGCTGTTGAGCTGATCTTTGTGGACAGGACTCACCCTGTCAATAGTTAGGATTACTTTGATATATATAAGGGGGACAGATTTGAGGTATACTCCCTCTCTTTTTGGTAGGACTCTCTTTAGTGCGCTCATCTTTGGTGGGACTTCTCTTTGGTGGGACCCTCTTTGGTGGGACTCTCTCTGGTGAAATCCTCTTTGGTAGGAGACTTGGACCCTCGTGTATGGTCTAAGTTCTGACCAGATCTAGAGGTCTTCCATTATATTGGATTGCAGTGCTAGAGCTTTTTCTACTATTAAAAGCTTTTTTTGGAACTGTGCCGGACTTATGAGTTTTCAGCCGTTCCCCAGTGGCCTCAGAGGTAGAAGAAAACTTCTGTCCTGATACTGTTGGGGACCCCAGCAGCTCCTTGACAGTCTAGCAAGTGGTTCCCCTCTTTCAAAAAGTTCATTATTTGGCACAGAGATTGACAATATTATCTCCCCATGAGATTCAGGACCTAGAAGCCCGAAATGCACCTTAATTCCTTTAAATTTCAGTCAATCACTCCCTGAATTAAACCCATACTACCTGAAGGAGTAGGTTCTTTTTTCCCTGTTTTTAGTATGTAAGGATCTTGACTTGGGGCATACTGTGACAGTCTTAGGGCAGAGAATATTGAGACTGTCATTATCTGATGCGGTGGGCTGGAGAGTATTTACTGACTGTAATTCTGAGGATTCTGATTTGGAGGATACTGGGCAGGAGGGATGAATGAGAGTGCCCCTGGATTCAGCTGGGACTGGAGCTGGCCCCCACCCACTTCCCACATTCAGGGAAGGCATAGTTGTTATTTGAGCCTGCAGAGTTTGTGAAGCTGGAAGTTCTATGTCACATTTCCCATAAAGGAATTATTGGGATATTTCCCTGTATTAATAATTCTGGAAGGAGCTCACATTTCCATGAATGTGCCCCCTTCCCTCTGCAGTCATAATAAATCATCTGTCCAGGTGAAGCCTGAGGCTGACTTCTCCGAGACAGACAGTCCGGATGGACTTCTCTGAGACAGACAGTCCTCTGAAGGGTGGGATTGTGATTAGCATGGCTCCCCTGATCACTTCTATCTCTCCTTTGAGGATTATTGTTTATTGTCCTTTATTGTGGTTTGAGGATTATTGAGGATCATACTAGTTCGCCCTCAAGTAGGCGAGTGTGATCCTTTCAGTATTCAGAGAAGAGAACAAGATACTCAGAATCACCCTGGAGCAGATAACAAGAAGGACCTTTTAGGTACCATCTAGATTACGTGAAGCTCATAAAATTTAAGATGTATTACTTTATACCAGCCACCCCTCTCTCTCCAGTGTTTTACATAAGAGATAATCTTGGAAGAAGGGACTAGTCCTTGGCATATTCTTTTGTTTATAGCTGTAGTAGACTGTGGTACCACCCTTCTCTAATCTTCTACTATCTAGAAACTGTTGAGATGATCTTTGTGGACTGGACCCACCCTGTCAATAATCAGGATTACGTTGATGTATATAAGGGGGACAGCTGTTTGATATCTCCCTCCTCTCCTGATCTTCCTTTTGTATGGCATAGGCCTCTATAGTATTCTGTGTTCCATGGGAGGATAAGATGACATTTGTACAGGCCTTTAAATATCCCATGAGGTCTTTCTTTTCCTTAATATTACATAGTTTGGCTTGACAACTTTGATTAGCGTTCTCATATGCTAAGGTTCGCTCTAGGATGCATTGAGTGGATGGGTCTTGAACCTGTCTGCAGATTATTTCAGTTAATCTGTCAACAAATTCAAAGTTGGGTTCAGTAGGACTTTGGTAAATTTTTGTACAGCTCCCTTGGTATTCTGGGTCGGCATCTATCCTTTTCCATGCCTTTAATGCTGCATTCTGAATAAATTTTAAAGCAGCATCAGATAGTGTTATTTTTTTTCTTTCTTTTGCCATTCTTCTCTCACCTTCAGCATGGCGAAAGTTATATTATGGCCAGAGTCTGTTTCTTAAAGTGTGAATATTCATATTAATCACATCTGCATACCACATTTGCCATTGTAGGAACTGTGACTGCTTCAGACAAATATGGGTTACCATCTGAAAGTCTGACAATGCCCAATCCTCTTTCTGACTCAAATCAGTTAGATATTTTAAAGAATAAGGCTGGTATAGAGACAGACCCCTAGACCTATGGAATAGAACTGAATATCCTGAAACACACTCTCAAATATACAACCACTTAATCTTCGATAAAGGAGCAAAAAATATTAAGTGGAACAGAGAAAGCCTCTTCAACAAATGGTGTCGGGAAAACTGGGCAGCTATGTGTAAAAAAATTGAACTTAGAACTCCTTCTAATGCCATGCACAAAAGTCAGATCAAAATGGATTATAGACTTCAGCATCAGACATGAATCTATAAGGTACATCGAAGAAAACATAGGGAGAACGCTCTACGGCATCAAAACTAAAAGTATCTTTATTTTTTTAATTTTTTAATTTTTTTGCTTTTTGGGTCACACCCAGCAATGCTCAGGCGTTACTCCTGGCTCTGCACTCAGGAATTACTCCTGGCGGTGCTCGGTGGACCATATGGGATGCCAGGGGTCGAACCCGGACTGGCACAGGCTGGCCGCATGCAAGGCAAATGCCCTACCAGCTGGGCTATCTCTCCGGCCCTAAAAATATCTTTAAAGACAACACACCACTGACCAGGCAAATGGAAGCAAAGATAAACAAAGGGGATTATATAAAATTGAAAAGCTTCTGCACCTCAAAAGAAACGGTGACCAAGATACAAAGACAATCCACAGAGTGGGAAAGGATATTCACCCAATACCCACCTGACAAGGGGTTAATATCCAGGATATATCAGTCGCTGGTAGCACTTCACAAGAAAAACGCCAACCCCATCAAAAAAAATGGGGAGAAGAAATGAACAGAAGCTTCCAAAATGAAGAAATATGAATGGCCAAAAGGCATATGAAAAAGTGCTCTTCATCTTTAATCATCAGGGAGATGCAAATCAAAACAACAATGAGGTACCATCTCACACCACAGAGACTGGCACACATCCAAAACAGCAAGAACAACCAGTGCTGGCATGGATGTGGGGAAAAAGGGACTCTGATCCACTGTTGGTGGGAGAACCGACTGGTCCAGCCCTTTTGGAAAACAATATGGGCATTCCTCCGAAAACTAGACATTGAGCTCCCATTTGATCCAGCAATAGCACTCCTGGAAATGTACCGAGAGACCAAAGAACACATAGCAGAAACACTATTCATCTCTGCGCTATTCACTATAGCTAGAATCTGGAAACAACCTAAATGCTTGAGAACAGAGGACTGGCTAAAGAAACTGATACATCTACACTATGGAATACTATACAGCTGTCAGAAAAGACAAAATTATAAAATTTACCTGCATATGGATGGACATGGAGACTATCATGCTGAGTGAAATTAGTCAGAAGGAAAAGGACAGATATAGAATGACTGCATTCATTAATAGGATATAAATAGATGCCATTGTTTTACAAAGTGTGGGAAATGGTAATGGCAGACAGAAACTCACCATTGAATATACACAAAGAGACTTAAGTGATGAACTCTAAATATCTGCAGTGCTAGCCACAATGTGTAAAATAAGAGGGAGAGAGATGCAGAGACAAAGAGAGACACAGTGAGACAAAGAGAGAAAATGGGACCACCTCTATTGAGGCATCCTGGTATGGGAGGGAGAGGGTGGGGTACATTGGTGGTGGAAATGGGGCACTGGTGGAGGGATGGGTGCTGGAATACTGTATTACCAAGAACCAATTATGAACACCTTTGCAATTGTATGTCTCACGGTGGTATAATAAAACATTTTTTTAAAAAATAAGACTTGCTACTCCAAATTTGTCGCAAGCCTTTCTGAACAGCGTTATTGACTTGATTTCTAATTCTTTATAAATTGGTTTTACATTATCTTTAGATTGGCCATAGGGAAGGTTGTGGGGCTTTGCTCTTTGACTATTATTAGATTGAATACAGGAGAAACTGCAAGGCACTTGACGCCTGGATAGACTTGGGGAATTAATCTGTTCCTCCCCTTCGTCCTTGTCAGAGTTTGTAAGAGCTCTGGGGTAGCCTTCAAATTTAGCATTCTTCTCTGTCAGAGGGGCATTTTCCCTTTCGGAGGTATCAACTCTAGGGGGATTTTCAGTTTGAGAACTGGCCTCAAACTTGAGAAACCTGCCAAAACTTCCCAGCCCAGCCCATCTGGGGCTGGGCTATCTAGAGATGAAGGCAGGTAAACAACTCTATTGAAATGCAGCGCTACAGGTGGGCCTTTTGGCTTCACAAATGCCATAGCTGATTCAAAGTCTCCATAGCTGAGCTGAGGGAGGTGCTCAGCCTAAGCACAGCTGGAGCTTAAAGCAGGGCGTGCCACCCAACAAAAAAACCTTGTACTTTGTAAATCAAGGTGTTTAAATAAAGAAAAATAAATTTTAAAAGATTGAAATTTTAAAATTAAATTTTTTTAATTTTTTAAAAAAGTGAGCCATGATCAGAAAAAGAGATTAGAAATATTCTAGGATTTGAATCAGTTTGCTGATCCAAACAGTTTGATAACATTCATGTAAAGATAATCAAAGTCCATGAAGATGAAATTATAAAAACTTGTACAATTCATTCATAGGCCTAAGATAGGACAATGATTATATTGTTGCCCTCTCTACTGAATGTGAAATGTTTCTAACAGAAACTGAAGGTATTTCAGAAATTACAGCATTTGGCCACAATAATAACTACTTACATACATTATGTTCGTGCCGAGGGGATATACATATTTGCTCTAAACATCAAAAGCCCATTAGCAACAACTGCAGCCGCTGGAGTTATCAGTGTTTTAAATGCATTAAAGTTCGCTACAGTTTTCAATATCCATTCATATTTAGCAGAGTTCAGGAATCACTCCATGTAGGCTCAGGGGAGCACAGAGATAGTACCTAGGTTGGCTGCATGTCAGGCACATACGCCATCTGCTGTACTATCTCTCCAGCCCTTTTAAAGACATTGTTAGGCTGAAAGAAAATCACACCATAGGCTAACTCAGAACCATAGGAAAGAAAGAGAACAGCGGGAAAAGAGAAGTTATATATTTTAAGAATAGTTGTGTATGATTCACATAATTGTAATGCGTAAACTATATGAGGAAATCAAAAACATAGCAATGTTCAGAAAATATTTACTATACAGATATATTTAAATATAAATAAAAAAGTGAAAGCACAGGCGCTTGGGAGCTACATAGAATTCAGACCTTTGAAAGCAGCAAATAAGGACAGAGAGCTAACACAGGAGTTAAGCCACTTGCCTTGTGGTACCCAAGTAATAAACGGTACACCAGGTGGGGTGCTTACCTTGCATTCCTGGGTTTCATCCCTGGCATTTCATATGGTCTCCAAGACTGCCAGCAATGATTCCTGTGCAGAGAGCCAGGACTAAGCCTTGTGGATCACTGAGTCTGGCCCCCAAATCAACACAACACAATTATAATAATAATTCCACAATCTTAGACCCACATAATAATGGGGAAAGAGTGAGACACCTCTGAGATGCTAAAGACTCAAAAAACAACCCCACAGACAAGGAGGAACATATACATAGAGCACTCCATACCTGGACCTCAAAAGTGTTTTCAATGACACAATGCCACCGGTAACTGTAAGAGAATCAAAAACATACATTTGAACTATTAAAAATAAAAGTTTCTGTAAGGCAAAACAAATTCAGGCTAAAACTAAATGACGGATAATTGAATGTCAGAAAATACTTGGTGTCAACACATTAGATGAAGGGTTGATTGGAAGGACATATAAAGTATCACGCAAACATCAGCAAAGGAAACTGAAAATCACTATCAAAACTAGGTATAGGAAATGTGAAAAACTGCTCACAATTTTTTATGATTATGGAAATCCAAATGAGGATCACAATGACACACCATCTCACACCAATGAGAATGGCACCTACCAAAAGTAATGGTAGGCAGATGTGGTGAAAGAGGAACTCTCAGTCACTACTGCAGAAATGTAGTCTGGTTTAACCCCTATGGAAAACAGTATTGAGGAGTCTCAGAAAACTTAAAATTAAGGAATAAATGCCGCAGCATTCCACTTATGGATACTGTCTCCAAGGACAAAAATAAAATCCATTCCAAAGGACATATGCAAAACGTTATTCACTCAGTACAAGAACTAATATTTGGAACCCAGATGACAGCAACAGATCAGTGGAGCAAGAAGATGCAGAATATATGCACAGTGGAATACTATACACCTGTAATGAATGATGAAATCAAGCACTTTGCTGCAACCTTACATAGAACTGGAAGACATCATGTTCAGTGAACACTCTCCTGCTTCTTCCCAACTGACATCCAGCACCTCGGATGCTCCTTCAGCCTGACAGAGGACTTGAGGGGACTGACGGCCTCACCAAGCAACTTCAAGGAACAGTCCCCAGGATCAAAAAAGCATAGAATTCAGCAACAGCAACAAAAATCTCACCTATAAAGGAGACAAGGAGATGAAGAGAAATGTTTCCCAGAAAAGGGTACAAGAAACGGTCAACATAATAGAGGACCTTCTAAAAATGTATCTCTTGTCACTTATGTTGGGAAACGAAATTCAAAGTAACACTGAGATTTTATCTCATGGCAGGGAGGGTGGCTCATACAATAAAGCATGAAAACGGCCTGTATTAGCAGAATATTGTTTGGAAAGGAACCCTCATCCCTTTAGATGGAATGTCATCTGGTCAACCTCTGGAAATCACTATGAAGCTCTCTGAGAAATAGAAATAGAACTGCCATTTCAAGTCACAGTTCAGTGTACCAGTACTTTGTCATTTTTGTTCATGTATTTTATGAATGTCTTCTATTCATTTAGTTTTTTTCTTCACTGAGAATCCCTACTGATAATACATTAACTTTGTATTTTGCCAAAATCTTTGAATTAATGGAATCTGAGCCAACTAGTCTACTACATCCTGTGTCCTAGAAACCTTAAGAATATCTTCAGTGGTGGGAGCAATAGTGCAGTGAGTAGGGGACTTGCCTTGTATGCAGCAGAACCATGTCAATCCCCAGCAAACCATTTGGTCCCCTGAGCACTGCCAGGAATAATTCCTGAGTAGAGAGCCAGGAGTGCCCCCTGATCATTGCCACATGTGATAAAAAAAAAAACAGATAAAGAATAGTTTTACTGTAATTGTGTTTTTTTCTGTTTATTTTTCTTGATATAGTTGTTACATTTGCTAGTTTTGACATATACATATTCATTAAGAATTAATTTCATATGATGAACATCATCAAGGCCTTTTTTTTCCTTCTTCTGTGATATGGTTTGGTTCTAATATGGCACCACTCATTGTTGGAGGACAGGTTTAGCTATTCTGGGAGTTTTGTTGTTTTGCCCACTCCCAGCTTAATCTACTTAAGTCAAGGTTCATTCTAGTGAGACTTCTCTTCTATGTAAACACTGCTAGAGGGTGTGGCACTTACAGAAGTCACCTTGATTGAATAACTTCTGACTTATACATCTACTAAGACTTCTATGTTTTCTAGATTGGGCACAGCTCCTCTTTATACCCACTGCACCCAGCGTGGGACAGTTAGAATTTACCAGGAGACTACCACCCTGGCTACGCTGAGACTATAGGAAGACTATAGGAAGGATCATACTAGTTTGCTCTAAGCAGGCGAGAGTGACCCTTTCAGTACACGAGAACAAGATACTCAGAATCACCCTGGTGCAGATAATAATAAGAAGGACCTTGTGGGTACCATCTAGATTACATAAAGCTCATGAAGTTAAGATGTATTACTTTATATCAGCCCTCTCTCTCTCCAGTGTTTTACATAAGAGATATCTCCTTAGTCCTTGGCATAACCTTTGTTTATACCTGCAATAGGGTGTGGCACTACACTCTGTTTAGGGTTCTTTGTTGACATGGCAAACCTCCCTATCGGATTACTTGGGTGTATATAAGGGGCTGACTTGAGGCCCCTTCACCTTTTGCCTTTTGGTTCCTCAGCCTTCAGCTTTTGGCTACTGCGGCTTTTGGCTTTTGGCTTTTGGCCTTTTGCTCTTTGGCCTTTTGCTCCTTCTTCTGTGTAGGACTCAGATCAGGTGAGATCCTCTCTCTTTGGTGGGAGACTTAGGCTCTTTTGTATGGTCTAAGTTCGACCAGAGCTAAAGTTTGTTCATTATATTGGAGTGCTGTGGAAGAGCTTTTGTACTATTAAAAGCCATTTTTGGAACTGCACGGACTTGTGAGTTTTCATCTGTTCTCCCGGCATCCTCGGAGGTAGAAGACAACCTCTGTCCCGACACTGTCAGGGACCTCGGCAGCGTTCCCGACAACTCATACTACATTAGATGTTTACTTTTTTCTTTTTATGTTTTTGTTTTTGTTCCACACCCGGTGATGACCAGGGGTTGCTCCTGGCCTCTGCAGTCAGGAATACTCCTGGCAGTGCTCAGGGAAACATATGGATACCAGGGATGAACCTAGTCAGCCACATGCAAGCAGAAGCCCTCTCCACTCTGGTACCTCATTGGCTGTTTTCTGAACATTCATCTTATTATTGGCTTATCTTTTATTTCTACACATGTACTATAGGAGTTATTTGTACTCATTTCCCCTTCTTTATCTTTTTTTTTACTTCTGCTCCACCCAGTAGTGCTCAGTGTTTACTTCTGATTCTTGGCTAAAGGATTATGAACTCAGATAGTCTCTCACCCTGTTCGTTCCATTCTAGGCCATGGGTCCCGATGTGGAGTTCTTCAGCCGATCTTCTCGGTCCTATCTTGGCATTAAAATCACCGACTATGATCTTGTAGAAGGTGTGATCTTTTATAGAACTCCTCCAATTCCATGTAGAATTTCTCAATTTCATCTTCTTTGTATGTGGATGTTGGTGCATAGACAATGAAGATAGAAATTGCTGGCAGTGGGCCACATCACCTCAAGTGTAATCGTCCTATTCGTTTGTTAGGCATTCAAATGAATCAATGTTGACAGCCATGTTCGTGTTGACAAGGACACCAACGCCACCAATGCCTCTTTCATCACATGTTCCAAGGAACAATTCTTCTCCGGTGTCAAATACAGCATGATGCGACTGACGCCTCCTCGTCTCAGTCAGACCAATGATGTCGTACTTGATCTTTCTTGCTTGCAGCATCAGATCCTCAATATATGCTTCCGATGCCAGTGTACGTGCATTGAAAGTACAGACATAATGTCCACCAAGACTATTCATGGGAACTCACAGTTTCAGAAGGCTGAAGCGAACGTTGGACATGGGAATCTCCCGGCGGACAGTTCCACAATGAAATTGACCACATCATCTTCAATCGACGGTTTTGTCTGACCGATGTTGCTGTCGTCCCCAAATTCCAGACAGGATCGGACCACCGTCTCCTTCGTGCAAAAATTCTACTTCCCACACCATGGAGAAAAGGCTGCAAAGTTTAAGTAGAGAACTCCTAGAACGACCACCAACTGGGAACTCTTTGGCACCATTGCAGCAACATGGGAAGATACCATCATTGATGACATCGATGAAGAATACAACCGACTGGTTCAGCACCTCCATGATTGTGCGAAGAATGCCAAGAGAGAGAAAGACACAAAAGGACGCTTGTCTTCAGAAACTCTTGAGCTCATTCGCCAACGTGGCAAGGCGCGAGCCTCAGGAGACCAAATGTTAACGTACAAGCTTGCTAAACAGTGCAGAGAAGCGATAAAAGCAGACCTCAAAGACAGAAGAGCAGAAATACTGGAAGATGCAGCAGAAGCCGGGAAAAGTATTCGCACTGCCCGCCTGTCCTTCACCAACTATAAGACCAAGATGACTGCCCTCCGACGCCCTGATGGATCTATCACATCTTCCAGAAAGGCAATGGAGAAGATTATCCAGGACTTCTACTCAAATCTCTTTGATAGCCACATCCACCTGCCCACATACCAAATTCCACAGGATGGATATGTCATTCCCAATGTTCTCCCTTCTGAAATCCTACATGCCATCTCATCGGTAAAGAAGGGAACAGCACCAGGCCCAGACAAAGTCAGACCCGAACATCTGAAGAATCTGCCATCAGTACTCATCAATACACTAGCTCGGCTCTTCACACACTACCTGTCCGAATGCAAGGTGCCCTCCCAATGGAAAATCAGCAGGACAGTTCTACTGTTCAAGAAGGGAGACATTCACGACATCGGGCAACTATCGCCCCATCTGCCTGTTGTCTGTCATCTACAAGCTGTTTACACGAGTCATCCTGAACAGGATTAGCAGAACACTAGATGAAGGACAACCATGCGAGCAAGCAGGTTTCCGGAAAGGATTCAGCACAATCGACCATATCCACACAGTAACCAAGCTCATTAAGGTTTGTAGGGAGTACAAGATGCCACTCTGTCTCACGTTCATTGATTTACAGAAAGCCTTTGATTCTGTGGAGACTGAAGCAGTCATCGAAGCCCTAGTCAAACAGGGTGTTCAAACCCAATACATCAAGATCCTTCGTGAGCTGTATTACGGATTCACCACCAGGATCTCACCATTCTACAAAGAAGTGATCATTGATGTCAAAAGAGGGGTTCGACAGGGTGATACCATCTCACCAAAAACTCTTCAGTGCCACCCTCGAGAACATCATGAGACAATTAGAATGGGAAGGAATGGGAGTGAAGATAGATGGTCGGCAACTACACCACCTCCGCTTCGCTGATGACATCGTTCTAATAACACCAAACATTAGCCAAGCGGCACAAATGCTGGCTGACTTTGACCGAGAATGTGGAAAGGTAGGTCTACAGCTGAATCTGAAGAAAACTATGTTCATGAGAAATGAACTAGTTCCAGAGGCCCCATTCACTCTCAATGGAACAAACATCTCTGAATGCAGCAGTTATGTGTACCTAGGTCGAGAAGTCAACATGATGAACGACCTAAAACCTGAGCTGCGCAGGAGGAAGAGAGCGGCATGGAATGCCTTCAAAGGCATCGAAGAAATAGCTAAAAGGACAATGAACCTCCGGCTCCGGGCACATCTCTTCGACTCCACCGTTCTCCCTGCATTAACATACGCCTCAGAGACCTGGGCCCTACGAAAGCAGGATGAGAATGCTATTCGGGTCTCCCAGAGAGGCATCGAAAGAGCTATGCTTGGAATATCACGCCTCACTCAAGTGAGAGAAGGAATCCCGGAGTTCTGACCTCCGTCGCTATTCCAGAATCAGGGACGCTGTCTCGTTTGCCAAGACATCAAAAATCAGATGGGCTGGTCATGTAATGCGATTTGGAGACAACCGCTGGACTAGAGCTGTTACTGACTGGATCCCACGGGATGTCAAAAGATCACGTGGCCGCCCACCTACAAGATGGTCAGACTTCCTTGTTAAGACCCTGAAGGAACGGTTTGAGGCTCTTCATATTCCTGAATCAAACAGATGCCATTGGGCTACATTGGCACGTGATAGGGTCCAATGGAAATGTTACTGGCGCCGCTCGAAGCAAATCGATGAATAACGGGATTCAAGTGATTCAAGTGATTCTTGGCTAAAGGATAACTGCTGGTAAAATCAATATACCATGGGCGTGTTAGGGGACCAAACTCAGGTGGGCCACACGTAAGACAAGTGGTTTGCCAACATAATATCTCTCTGGCACAATATTTACTGTTTCTAGGTTTCTTTATTCGCTGATTATATACCCACCCTACAGCAGTCTATTTCAAGCCCAGGTATGCCTGATCCAGAGACACAGATACACAGGACAGAGCTGTTACCGGCTCTCCCTGTGCTCAGCTGATCATGAGATGCCCAGGAGGGAAGGCGGATTCTGGCCCTGGCCCACTATCCCAGCAGAACCTCACAAGAAGCCAGAGGAACCCCTACACCATGAGGGCCTCCATTTTCAACATCTGGACTCCACAGTTCATCAGAGCTCCACCCAGCAGAAAAGCCGGCCGGTACATCAATAAATGCACAAGATGAGAGGTTACTACAAGAGTACCTTACCTGCACAGCAGAGCCTGGCAATCTAACTTGTGTCGTATTTGATATGCCAAAAACCAGTAACAGTTATAGACCTCATTCCCATGACCTGAAGGAATGGTTTGAGGCTCTTCATGTTCCTGGAGTGAGCTGATGCCCTTGGGCTACACTAGCATGTGACAGGACATTTGGAGATGTTACTGGTGCCCACTTGAGCAAATCGATGAACAACAGGAAGACAAGTGATACAAGTGATTTAGCCAAGACTTATAAAGTTAAATGAGAATATGATGGAAACCATTACTTCAGAAATTATCAGGTACTTTGGTATTACTAATGTCTGCTATCCCTCCTAGCAAGCAGTGTTGCTTTTGGGTTACTCTCATTGTAGGGAAAAGCTATATGCTGGCCCTCTATGACTTTTACTGAATAACAGGCAATAGGAATGTTATAAAAGCTTACCATTTACAAGTCTACATCCTGTAACTGACAAAACATGTCTACAGTGCTGCTGAGGACATGTTCATTTGGTGACAGTCTAGAACAATGTCCATATTCATCAATTACTTTCTCTGTCCCTGTTCTGAGTGGTGAACTGCAGTGAGGTTTGGTTATCTGAGCAAGAGTATCCGATAATGTTGGAAAAATTGGGATTATTTACCCTTTTTCAGTGAATAGGCATGCCTCTAAGGAGCCTCCGTTCCTTTGAGAGAGACTTGAATGAAGAATGTCCTATAACTTAGCAGGATTCTTCATCAAGGGGATCTGGATTCTTTTGTTCCAAGTACGCTGCAAACTGGTTCAAGTCTGAAAATTGGTTGGAGGTTTCATCAGAGTTCTCTAACATGGTAACTAATGTCAGACTATTATTTTTTCACAGAGTTTTCTTACCTTATTAAACAAAAGTTTAGTAGTTGGCAAATCAGTTTCAGTTCAACAGACATCACTATCATCTAGCCAATACCTATGAACTCTCTTGGCTATATCATCTTCATCACTACCTTGCTTGTGCTGATTACTGTGATGATCAGATTCACATGGTTTATTTGTGGTGATTATATGCTCAATTTCTGCCATCCAGAAATCATTTCCAGTTAATTCCAGGAGTCCCAGTTCATGACCCCCTTTCCTGGACTAGAAACAATGTTATCAATGTGTCTCTTTATGGACACAAGAACTCTCCTCATAAATGTTTTTCCTTCAATACTTGGTTGAAAGAGAATTCTCAGAACCTTCCCAAGATAAAGGAAATGGTGTTCCTTTTAGAATTGGCTATGGCAACATTACTGCTTCTAAGTGCAATAAGATTAAAGAACCCAAATTTGAATCTTACCTTTCAGTTTCTATTACCCTAGAACCTAAAAAAGTTCCATTACCAGTAGAACTTGGTCCCATTAACTATTTGACAATGGATACTTAATTTAGAAAGCAAAATAGATATGACATAGTATATTTATTATAGTGTTTAAAAAATTAATAAATGGGGGCGGAGCGATAGCCGAGCGGGTAGGGCGTTTGCCTGACGCGGCCGGCCTATGCCGGCCCGGGTTCGATCCCCGGCATCCCATATGGTCCCCTGAGCACCGCCAGGAGTGGTTCCTGAGTGCAGAGCCAGGACTAACCCCTGAGCATCGCGGGTGTGACCCAAAAAAGCAAAAAAAAAAAAATAAATAAAAAATAAAAATTAATAAATGATAAAAAGGTATATATTTTAAAATAATTTATTATAGGTTCTATACTCTATTTAATTATAGAAGACTGAGAGAGTAAGTTCTGAAGGAGATTAGTGAAAAAGTTACTAACCAGAGCTGGTATGCATGAACCAGTTTTCTTAGCTAAGCATGGCCACCTGCTGGTATAGATTATGTAGTTGACTAATGTAGAAATCTATGGGATATATATGGCTCTGTGTGCCTCATTACTTCTGTGATTTTTCAGCAAAGAATCTGGTCATGAGCTTGACATAACTGTGACATGAAGTGCCAGAAGGTGGGAAAAGAATAGCTACAGAATGGCAAAAAAGCACCTGCAAAGGTCTAGAAAGAGGAAATAGTTTTGTGCATTTTGGAAAATAGGGAAATAGTTGTGAGGGCTAAAGAAGAAAAAAAAGTTGTTTCAAGATGAGAATGGAAATATAGAATCAAGCCAAGTCATATAAGGCTTATGGCTATAGAAGAAAAGAGAGAAGTAATTCAAGGTGAGGGTGAAAATAGAATCCAAGCAGGTAATTTAGGCCCTACAGAACTTTTTCAGTTACTCTAGGTACATTGGGAAAACATCAAAAGGACTGGTAAGGACTCTAAATCACTATCATATTGGCTTGCAGTGTACAAGGGTCTGTGACAAATAATTTATATAAATTTTTAGTTAACATGCTATACACAAATTCTTCCAGAAATCCTCATGCATTTACTCTCCAAAGCACTATGAGATAAGAAATTGAATCACTGAAGAGAATTCACTAGATCACTAGATCACCAGACATCCCATTGTTCATCGATTTCCTCGAGCAGGCACCAGTAACATTTCCATTTGACCTATCACATGCAAGTGTAGCCCAATGACATCTGCTTGCTTCAGGAATAGAAGAGCCTCAAACCATTCGTTCAGGGTCTTGATGAAGAAGTCTGACAGTCTTGTAGGTGGGCGGTCACATGATTTTTTGACCTCTCATGGGATCCAGTCCGTAATGGCTCTAGTCCAGTGGTCGTCTCCAAATTGCATTACATCTCCAGCCCATCTGATAATTCTGAATAGAATTATTAAATTAAATTAAATTGCCAGAGGTCACAACTAAAAAGTTTTAGGGCCAGTGTATGGCCCCTACTTGGACACATTGCCAGACTTTTCCTTCCAGCAGAAGTAAATCTGCCTCCCATGCTGTCATGTAAACATCCAGATAAACCCGAGAAATAAATCACTGAAAAATGATTAATTTCTTAATCTCTTTAGAGTCCTCAGTTCACTATGCTTCTGTCACTGAGTACATCTTCAGTTATAAATTTCACTTGAACAAGGAATGGGACAGCCTTGAGCATCAAAAGTGTCCTTTGCATAATTCATAACCGTCAAGTTTACTAGTGCTCTCAGTTTATCTCGTGCGTGACGTATGTCGAGCTCAACCGTCTACCACAAAATATAATGTTGTGCATGATGTTGGACTTGCTCACTAGGATGACGCATCCAATTTGGGGGTCTCTACTCCAATCAGATGTCTCGCCACGTTCCTTTTTTTGAAAAAAGAGGTATAATCATAAATCTTTTCTAAAAGTTGCTTTTACATATTTCCTACTGACTCTGGGTGGGGGCACAATTTAACGCTGAATATAGTGAATCAGCATGGGACAGATAAAAATCTAAATGTGGTTGTCATAACTGTCAGGCCGTTTAGAAACCGAATAACTTACACCCTGCTAATTGCTTTTATGTTCATTTATCCAAGAGACATGAGTCATCTCTCACAGAATCCTAATTATGAATGACTTACACCTTGTTGATGACGGAGCTCTGTGTTATTCTTACAGAAACGTTCCAAGATGTGCTTTTCTTCCAAAGTAATTTTAACTTTCTCTGATTTTAATTTACCTGATAAACATGTGCTTTCTCTCTTCATATATGACCTCAGGGCCTAACTTTGTCTTTATTTCTTCTAGTCAAAGGTTGTTCAGAAGCCAGGAAACCTGTGTTTCTGAACTTCTTGCAGCAGTGTTGATGTGATAAGTCAATCCAAGCACATGACTGCTTGAAGCTCTGTTTCAGGAACACTGCTGATTCTTTTCACTAAGGAATCCAAAAATATCTTGAAAGACAGCAGAGGCGTGAAAATGTAGTGTGTACCAAAGTCTATTAGAAGTAGTGTCACCATGTTCCAGAGCAATCAAATTACTCCATCACTGTTCGGAGTCTCATTGTAATTTTCTTAACTGGGTATCAGATAAATGAATTTGTTTCAAAATTGAAGGGGAGGGGGCACTGAATTGAAATAAACTATCTTATATGTATTTATGAATAAAAATTTAAATGGATTGATATAAAAACTGACTCATGTATATATTAATAGGTTTGTATACATGAAAACATGTCCCCTTAACACACAAAACATCATTCAGCGGCAAACATTTTTTAAATATGTGGCTCTTCCACATTTTATAGCCCTGGAAATAGCAACATTACTTAATACCTACCATGCAGCATTTTCTTCCCATCCCCAGGCTTAAATCTGACCTGTCGAGCTTGAAGTTTGAAGCAGGCATAGCTTAGACCTATTTTTGACAAGTATCTCTTTGGTACTTTTCTTGTACAGTGTCAGTGTTCTGTGGTACAAGGGACCATTTTAGATCATCTATGTGGAACAGGCAAAACAAACATGACTTTCCAAGAATTAAGCTATGGAAAATAATTGTTGGCTTCTTTAAAATAACTTCCAAAGGCTTTCTATCCTCTGTAACTTGGAATTTCACATGAAGGAAAGATTGGCACATAGTTGAAACAGAATCCTGTCTTATTTCAGCATAGGGAGTGGTAGTACAAGCATCTGGAACATTATTCCAAATGGGAGGATCCAGCAATAGGGATCAATCTTTCTGCTGAGTCAAACACTGGCTTCTTTTCTGAGAATTCTGATACATGGGCACCAACCAGTGCTATACATGTGGTAGTTTTTGCTATGTTTATATCTTGCCAACAGAGATAATAATACTATTACACTGGTTTCTCTTTCAACCAAAAACTTTCCTGACCTTATATTGTCATTAACATTTATAAGGTAGAATAACATGTTACTCAAAAGTACCCAATCTTGATAAAATAATACATAAGATATTTATTTTTCAAACATGGAATTTAGAACACAGATACACAGGTTAAGGCTGCATGTTTTAATAGCAGGGTAAAACCAATAAGAGAACAATAACTACTTCTTAAATATTTTTAATATTGAGCACAATAAATCAAACCCTTTTAAAAACAATTATAAAATAGGACTTGAATTTCATACCTGATGTGATTTCTTCATTATATTAACAGTTTTCTTAGTCCCTAATTGAAGTTCCCCCAGGCTAAATATCTCTATATTCTATGAGTCAAATACAAGTTACTTTTTAGTTAAGACTGCATTAAGCTCCCTTGCAATGCAACCTATATGGAGGATGATAAGTTCTCAAAATTTATTTCAAAATTATCTGAAAGACTCTTCTGATAGGTTTTATATGAAAAGAACAATTTTCTTATTGAGCAATTCATAAATATAGTATAGAACTAAATGTACATTCTTTGCATACAGTTGATACCAAATTAATCTCCAGAGTCACATGGTCCACCTATATTCCACTGGGTATAGCCCTGTTATCTGTACCCCAGAATTCCCAGGTACTGACCTGAAGATACCTGAACACCATAGGGGGTGGCCTGAGTAGTCCCTGACTGTTGCAGGACACCTAAAAGCCTAAGCCTCTGCATCTGCCCTGGATTGCCTCCTGCAGGTCACTTCATAGATAGGGGGTAGTCTAAATGTGGCAGTCTTATCTGACCATGTATTCTATACTGGCTGTATAAATATTCTCTCATGTTACCACAATCATCGTGGGACTAGCTAGATCTTACCAGCATATTTGCCTGGCTACGTTGGATCTCTAAGTAATTAGACCAGAGAGAAGTGCTGTTTGCCTCCAAGCAAACAAGCATGGCTCCCTGATAAGTCAAAGGCAACTAAAATACAAAACTACCGTGAAGTAGACGAGACTCTTGTGAAGGCTTGGAGAAATATTTAACTGGTATTAGTATAGTCTTTGGTGCAGAGACATGCCATCTCAGAAACCCCCTTCTCTACTCTATAAAGGCATTTCCAGGCAGATCTTGGCTCAAGACATTAGGTGAGGTGCTGGGAGAAATCACCTGAGGGCATTTGACCCTTCCTGCCAGGGGAAGTTACATTTAGCTTATAGCTCCTCCCAGCTCTGCTAAGAGGCTTTGAATTAGCTCTGGGTTCTTGTAAACAGCCAAAAGGCCTCCTGAAGTTGCTACATTTCTATAGAGCTGTTTTCCTGTTTTCATCTCTAGATAGCCCAGCCCAGAATGGGCCAGGCTGGGGAGTTTGGGAGGATTTCTAGCTATAAAATAAACTGCAAGAAGAAAGAAAGCCCTCTCTTTCCCCTTTTGCCATCTCGGCTTCCCTTGGTATTTCGCTTCTCCGTTCTCTCCATTCTCTGTTGGGCCTCAACATGTGGTGGAAGCCATCTTGGCCTACACATGGCTGGGGCCTAGCTGGGAACCCAGAGTCCGGAGGTTTTCCCTGCTCTTGGATTGTATACCTGAACCTGTGATAAGTAAAGCCTTTTAAAGCTGCATCGGATTCCTGAGTCTTCATCCATTCCCTGCCAGCTTCAGAGGTAGAAGGGAACTCACTTCCCGGCACTGTTGGGGGACCCCGGTGGCGTCCCCGACACCTGGCAATGTGGAGTCCATGCAGAGCAACATCTTTGGACCCTCATTCTGAATCACCCACTCAGTTTGTCCACACCTGCCAGGAGGTGAGCCTGGGCCTC
Organism: Cryptotis parvus; assembly: GCA_021461705.1. Lineage (NCBI taxonomy): Eukaryota > Metazoa > Chordata > Mammalia > Eulipotyphla > Soricidae > Cryptotis > Cryptotis parvus. Next base: position 318,778 of record JAJIBD010030575.1, read on the forward strand.
CTGAACAATAATTTCTTTCAGTTCCATTTTACCCTCCCTAGACCTTTTTACTCCTATCTTTTTTATTCTCCTTTTTTCTTTCTCCAATTATTTCAGTAGAATTTCATTTTCTGTCCAGATAAGAATTATCATTTTTCTCATCAAACTAACACATTATAAATTTCTCCATCTACACATATCAATATATATTTCTTGCCTCCTATGCCTACTAATCTTCCTCCTGTGTCATACTTCACCAAGAAGCAAGTGCATTATGATTCAAATAATTCTTCTGTCATGCAGGAGTTGTCGCATAAGTCATTCTAGGACAATGTGAGTTCTACCTGGTAAGGTATGCATCTAAAAGACATATGACATTCTTTATTTCACTGACACGTACTTGAGTAGCCATCAAAGGAATTCTTAAACAACTTTGGTGGATTATTTCATTATCAAAAAAACAGAAAGAAAAATCTGGTTGTCAGTATCCTCTTACTACAGAATTTTGCTTCCTCAAACAAAAGTTTATTAGGAATACTAAAAAAATAATAATAAAAGAAAGCCTGTTTGTAGCTAGGATCAGGAACCAGGAAGCATGGAATCAAGTAGACCGCAATCAGAAAAGCAGGACTCGGTTACCAAGCACTGAGGCAGGACCAGACAGGCTGAGAACCTGCTGGGCATCTTGTTTCCTGGTAATAAGAATATAGGCCAACTGGAGGAGCACAAAGCAGGAAGAATGGGCAAGAGAGATGGGGTCACACTAAAAAAAAATAAGTTTGATAAAAAGATTTTACTTCCGATTCTTTCATGAAGCCACACACATATGATATTAAGTTTGGTCAATTTTGTCTTCCACATATATAATAGCATAGATAGATAATTCAGATGAATTAAGTATGTTTAAGCATGGCTATCAATGTATTGCTGATGACTGGTAACGAGTTTAATGTTTTCAGGTAACAATCATATAATTGTTGTGGAAGACTGTTGCCTTCAGATGTGATTTCAGTTTTTGAAACATAAGGATAAATCTTAATTTTTTGTTGTTGACAATTGGTGACTTCAGCTGAACAGAAGAGTACCAGATCTCAGAGTATTATCAATGAAGCAGACACTTATAGAAGGACATGTTTCTGAAGGGAAATATGGGGTGGGGAGATAAGATAAGCACATGTTCTGCTTTCCCCTTCATTTAAACATGCTACTTGCAGAACACCTAAGATGAAGTGTTAAAAACAAAATAAGAAGTTCACTCATTCATTCTCCAATAATGCTCCAGACTGGAGATTTAGAATTGGGTGTAATCAACTAATAAGAGACTGAAAGCAAAGATTCTAGAAATGGTATACAATAATTTTGACTCATAATTTTCTTTAATCTCCAACTAGGACCATAGAAATAGCACAGGGATCTAGGCATCTGTCTTGTATGAAGCAGACTCTGGTTGTGCTCCTGGCACTTCATGTGTTTCTCCAAGCACCACCAGAAATGATTCTGGAACAAAGAACCAGGAGTGAACCCTGTGCATAATTGGGTATAGCCAAAAAATGAACAACATAAACAAAACTACTACTACTTCAATTACAAAGTTAAGTAAAATGAAGAGTAAACACTGATCTTTGGTCTTGGCTTTTAAAATATAAGAATCCTTAGTGACTTTGACAAGGATAGTTACTTCACTGAAGAGGCAGTAGCAAAAGACTAACTCAAATAAGTTGAAGGAGAGTGGAGCGACATTAAAAACTGGAAGGTATTCAAAATCTCCAAAGTTTTTGTCTAAAAGGAAGAGGAAAGAAATGAGGCATTTTCAGGGACTTTTTTCTGGTAAATGACTTGCAGCATATTTTAAGTAGATGACAAATATTCAGAAAAGAAGGAAACACAGATGATTCAGATGCAAGAGAGAAAAACAAGTAGTATGATACTCCTGAGTAGGTAAGAGGTAAGGATTTAGGACAGGGAAAATTTAATTCCTGTTAAGACCCCAAATACCAATTTTAAAAAATAAAGAATTTATTCTTTATTTATTCTCTATAAAGAATTTTGAATTAAAATTATTGAAAAATTTAAAAGATTCTTTTACAGAATTTTTGCCTCTATTCTTTTTCATATATGCATTTAATGTATTTATATTTTTCATATACACATATATTCATCTTCTATAAAATGAGATATAAATATATTTATTCTGTTGAAGGGATGACATAGTTTAGAGTTTTTGTGAGTTGAAACAAGCAACACAAAGGAATAGATGTTTATGAGAAACATATCATCACTATGTGAAAGAAAACTTGAGTTTGTTATTAATCCATTGCAAACTACTCTCAAATTTAAACAGGCATTAATATCCAGGAACATAAAAACCTAAATAATTCTTTATTGGGATATTTATACTAGATAAAGAAATCCTGAGGTAGGCAGAAAAGTTTGGAGCTAAAAAAAACATTTTTTCTCCAAATATTATGCATTCTTCTGTCTTTATAGCCGACAGATGGTTTGACTGCATACAGACTACTAATGTAATGATAAACTTGCAGTGCATTATTACCAAAGTGATAAGCATCTCACCTTTTCATGAGAGAAAGATCTTATATCTTGGAACTGTTCAATAGGGAGCGCAGAGCGCAGATTCTGTTCCTCCCATGTGAATCACTTTGACATTTAAAGAGTTCATGGAATCAAGAGAAAGGTAAGGCCCATTATTGTAAGTGGAAAATGTTGCAACCCTAATGGAATGTTCCTGGATTTTTGCCATAAAGAAGGAACTTGCAGAAGATGGCAGTAAGGAGTAATAGTCAACTAGTGATGTGTATCCTATCAAACTAGTGAAGGTTTGTGATCATCAGGACATTGCAGTGTCAGTCTCAGCAGAGGCTGAGTTCAATCCTAGTAGCCCTGACTACATTTAATATTCATCTATACAGTGTGTGATCCAAAGGGATTAAGACACTCAAGCCCTTCCTTTGCTCACTCCCCAAAAGAGTAAAACAGACGTTGGTAAATATTTGTTTAAGAAAGATCCTTTTTGATAACTGAACTGGATGCCTTTTCAGAGTTACCACAGAGGTAGGATTAGAATTGTCTGAGTGCACTAGAAGGAGGTGGTTAGAGAAGGGAAGTTGGGTGTTACCATGGAAAGCTGGAATCCTGCTCTACTGGTGTGTTAGCCTCTGCCACTTTGGAATCTTTTAATTGCCACAAAGCTTTATTTCTGAGTAAACACAATAGGACTCATTTTCAAAGAAGGAGAGGGAAAGGAAAAAGAACAGTGAAGCAAACCTTATTTAGGGAAAATGGTAGGTAACTAGCACTTTATCAGATGGAGAAAAAGGTTTTTACATCCCTTAAGCTTTAGCAGGACCTCTGTCCAACATCACATTTTTTGAGAGAATGAAAATATCATGCCTGAAACCTCAAGAGGACATGCAAAAAAAGACCCTCTATATTTGATCAATTCTAAAGCTCAGACCATTGCACTAAAAGAGAGAGGAGAAAGTGATTCAAATTCCTTTGCTAGGGAAGGTATTCTGGCCTTTAAAAAAGATCACCTTATTTTTCTCTATTTTAGCAGAACTACCTGGTAGAAGAAACTAACTGTCTTCCTTTTTGTCAAAGCTCTCCTATCCCACATGCCGGCTAGACAGCTTAAACTGAGTTGAGTGCCACTGGCTAAATTTAACACCAGGACTTTCTTGTTCTTGAGTGTAAAGTCAAACAGTGCTCAGAGGTGCAATGCTCTAGTTCCTTTAATCCCATTTTAATTATAGCATACGCACAATACATACAGCATTCAGGTGATTCTTTTGCATCGTTCCAGCAGGTATCAGCTTGTTTCTGGCTGAATGACTTCTTTTCATCCTTTCTTCCCACCAACCCACCACCTCCTTATCTTCTCGAAGGAAAACCTCATTTGACAAGTTTTGGTCCATCTTGTTAAATGATTTTCTTTTATTAGGAATTAAAGAAGTTTTAAACATAGAACAAGCAGGGAAAATCTCAGAGCTGTCATTTTTTTTCTTGTAAAAATGATGGAGATGCTAAAGCAAAGATGGAGAAATAAGTGAGGCATATAAATTGGGTTCAAACAGCAATATTCCATCTAACTAGGGACCTCCTCATTGATTCTTTATCATAACAATTATCATTTTAATTTCTATGTATACAGCAATTTTTATTATTAAATATTTACATTAATGTGGGGGAAGTATTTTGGAACAAACCTGGTGGTACTCAGGGCTTTCTTCTGGCTCTACACTTAGGGAATCACTCATTTTTGGACTTGAGGGACCATTTGTAAGTCCAGGGATTGGAACCAGACCAGCCATGTGCAAGGCAAGTGCCCTTCCCAGAATACTATTTCTCCAGACCCCTCATATGATTTATCATGATTTTATCTTTGTAATAGTATACAGTTCTATTCTCATTTCATAAGGGACTAGAGATTCATAGATCAAGTGCCTTCTCAATGTCATAGAAATAATGATAATGGCAGAGCCAGAATTTGAAAACAGGTTTGTCCATTCCAAATTTAGTTTCCTAATGCCACCCCCTTACTGCTATGTCACTATCCCTCATTGTCATATTTTCTGTTAGTTTCATTGTATTGCCACTACACACAAAAGTATAGCAATTTACCTTGAATTAGTATTTCATTAGAGCAAATTTATTATTTATTTCCTTTGCGTCTGCTTCCCATCAAGTATTTCTCAAGCGTTAAGGCAAAATTGGTTTCATGTTCATTTAAGACATATTTTCACAATCTGCTGAATCTGTTTGGATCTTTTTTTCTAAATCCACAAAATGGAAATTTGATCATTGCTACTCTCAGAATTATTTAAACTGATTGAAGTAACATGAATCTTCGTAAGAATTTATTTTTGATTATAAAAGAATCATTATTCATTCAATTTTATTATTATTTTTATATCTGACATGGTTTTACTGAAGATATCATTAGTAGTCTAGTCTTTTCTACAGCAACACTTGGAGTTAACTATAGAAAGACACAAAGGCAAAGATTTTTCATGAAGGAAAAAGGAACAAAAACCACAGAGAAAATAAAGCAGTTTCTTACAATGTAATAATAATCAGGAGAGATTAACAAAGATTTAAATTTTTAAAGAATAATTACATTGGAGGATGTTGCAAAATTTCAAACTTAACTTGACCTTTTGGTGTTTGAGTTTGCCTACTTTTGGCATAAGATAATTTCCTGACTTTAGAGCCATAAGGCAAAACTTTCCATTGAACATTTAATTATTCAAGTTGCATAAATAACTTGAAAACATATGGAATCAATTTCCCACACAATATTCATTGGTTAAAAAATTGTGAGAAAAAAGGACTTTGCTATACATAGATTTGATTTAATTTTTTTTTAATGTCAAATTCCATGGACTGAAGGGCATGCTTCTTTTTGACCTCAAAGCAACTCAAATGCAGTGAGCCAAGATCCCAGGGTTAATATAAACTATTTCAAGTAATTCATATTTACACCAAGCATTGATAACTGGCATGCCCTATTCCCTAATACGTTCACATTTAGGATCTTTTCTACTGATAGAAAAAACTCTAAAACAAATAAAGCATACAATGGCAAACAGAGCCAAATATATTTGTGAAAAATACTAATTTTGAAATGATTTCATAACTCAAAATCAAGACCAGTTAATAATGATATCATATTTTGGAGATATCTTTTTATCACTTCACCTTTACGTATATGTTCCTTTTTTCCATTGTATGACCTTCAATACTTGTTTTCTAAATCTGAATTCCAAGCCATTGGAGATAAAACCCTGCTGTTCTCCTACTTATTTTTCTTCACTTCACTTAATAGCAGTGAGCATCATGTGGACTGCGTGGGATTATAGCACTTGGTATGAAAATGCTAGTGGGAGGATATCACAGCAACAGTTATGTTGAGACGAAAGCCTGGCATCCATGCAAAACTGTATTCCAACAGATTCCCTTTTACAATTTTAGTCTTACTATCATGTATTATTACTAACATTTATTGTGTCATCACCCTGTGATTTGATTTTATGATAGAATAATTTTAGACTTCTTATATTTCAATTGATTTATCCTTAGAACTTTGGAAGGAAATGCATCATCAGATGTGTATTGGTGCAGACCAATGTGAGTTTGATAACTGTGTTAAATGATAACTAACTTCCCAGGATAAAGATGAAGTCCATTGATTTCTGAATGTGAATAGAAATAAAAGTGAATATGAAATTAAAATTATATTTACATTGTTTGCGATTACAGTTGATTCTTATTGGTCCCTGATTCTGTCCTTGTGAATTTGCCTAACTCATTGAATTTTATTCATAACCCCAAAATCAATGCTCACGAAGTGTTTTGGCCATTTATAAATGTGTCCACTGTAGTGATAAATTTGATTTATTTGTCTACATATACCAGCTGTGGGAGAACAAATTTAGCACTCTGCCTTCTTGTAGCAGCGCTTAAATTTTAAATAAGCATCTATTTTGCCTATTGTATGTGTTTTTAATGTGCCTTTAGTCATGATTTGATAAAAATAAACACCAAGTATAGATCAAGTGTTGCATAGTGTTTCAAAGGACACGAAGATTGTACTGTGCGTTAAATACTTGTATTAGATAAACTCTGTCTACAAGTTGCAATGATATTGCAGGCTATGAATTCAATACTAATGAATCAAAATAATATTTAGTAAGGAGACATTAAGCAGAAACACAAAATGGAGAAATACGTTATTAATCTGTTGAAAATGTGATGAGATTCATTGGACTCTGGCCTTGTATTTCCCTTAGGAGGAAAGGTTTCATATTGGATGCCAGTTAATAGACAACTACCATAAATTACTAGAATTGACTACATGTGCCATTTTCCTCACCTTCAGAAAGAGTGAGATGGAGAGTTATAGTTGGTGTTTTTCCAAATAAGAAGCTATGTTATTCCATGTAGCTTATGTTCCTCATATAATTTAATCTGATTATTAATTTCTTTAAAAGTTAATTCAGTTTTACTACTGTGTGTGCACTGAAGATACTTTTTACTCTGTAGCTTAGAAGAGAATGACCTGCTGAGCTCCCTGAAGATTAACTGGTGATTGTACCCAATAGATCACAGCAGAGTCACACTTTGCTCTTCCCGGGTCACATCAAACATCAGATCCAACAATGTGCAGAGGAAAGTAAAGTATCCCCCCAAAAGATATATAGGTCCAAGTTTTACCAATCTTATATATGTTAACAACTTTTCAAGTTTCTTATTTTCTCCTCATCTATAAAATCAAGATAAACATGCTCCCTATCATAGGAGGATTATTTTTACTAAAAGTGAATCTGAAAGCTTTAACCTTAGAAGAGAGAGTTAGAGGTTGGTCATAAGATGGATGGGAAACCAAGTTGTTCTGACACTACGTATTTCCTCCTCTGTTTCTTTTATGTGACGCTGTCTCACTTTTATTCCCTTGTTAGCATCCACAGGGCCTCTCCCAGGTTGTCTGATCTCAAGGTCAAGAAGACAAAAGACTTCCAGGATGTAAGTCATAAGGGACTGGTTTCAGCTATTAAACTATACAGAAGCCACTGGGTGAAGCCCCCTATACCTTCTTAGCATTGACAAAGTGCACATATCACAGCCAATGCCCAAGGCTTGTTCTTCCCCAGTGCGGCCTGACTCTCTCCTTGGCTAAAGAAAGATTCTCACTACAGTGCTTCACTTTGCAGAAGCACCAATCACTACACCAGAATTTGGAGTATGTTTATCATCAAAGTGCCATTTACCTGAAACATTTGTCAGGGTCCCATTACATGCCTGAGTAGGACACCGGGACAGTAGAGTGAGCTTTGCTTGCAGGATAGAAAGGTTCCAGTATTAAGCAAAAAAAATATTTGCAGTAACTGCTTTTAAAAAAAAATGTGCCCTGGCCGGAGCGATAACCCAGCAGGTAGGGCATTTGCCTTGCATGCGGCTGGCCCATGCCGGCCTGGGTTCGATCTCCGGCATCCCATATGGTCCCCCTGAGCACCGCCAGGAGTAATTCATGAGTGCAGAGCCAGGAGAAACCCCTGAGCATTGCCGGGTGTGACCCAAAAAAGCAAAAAAAAAAAAGTGCCCTTCTTGGACAGAGACTGGCAAAAAACACTTCAAGAATTGTAGAGGGGAAACAAGTGGCTAAACTCTCTTAAGGTATTCCTGAGTGGTGGCTCACTGGATAGCTTTCTGCCAAGTGGAACAAAGTCAGAAAGCAGGCTGTAAAAATTCCTAGGAAGTGCACTTAAGCCATGAAGACATGATGTAGATTTTCAAAATGGCATTTGGAAACTTTCTCAGAATTGACTTCTAGTTAGAATTGAGTTAGAGACTGTTAGTATGTTAGTCAATCTTCTGTTATGCTTTTTACCTAGTCTATACTTGTATCCCATCTGTTTTTAGTGTATTGGTTTGGTTTTTGTCATTTTTGAAAAGCAGTGGTCTAGAAGAAATAAATATCCAATTATCCTCATGTACCTGGTTTGGAAATTTGGGCCATGCAAAGAAATGCATGTAGCTGAAAATGGCAGCTAAATATAATATTAAGGACTAGAACCATTTTGAAGAATACCCGAGCAAGAAACTTTATGAGACAACTGAATTGTTTGGTTATATGGAGTTCCCAACTAGAGAGGATATCAAAATGGTTGTCATGTGGACTGAATAAAAATGTTTAGTTTTATAGTGTGGATCATACTTCTGAAATATGCTTATAAGCTGAAACAGATATGATAAGATCAGATTTAAAATGTATTTTTAATCAGAAACTTAGAAAAAATCTACTAGAAAAGGAAAGAATGATATGATCATTTTAGTAATTCTACCCATTCAACTTAAAACACATCTTTTAATATAATCAGATAATTTTCAATAAAATCTGTAGGTGGGGAAATTATCCCTATAGTACTGACAGAAAGCTACATTGTGTATATATTTCTAATCATGGATAGGGTTTAATCAGAACAGAGAACTTTTGTTTCTTAAATACAATTCATGTTCAATAAAACAAATTAATCCTTTTAGTGCCCTTTGGATGACAATAATAAAAAATACGTCTGTAAATAGAGGTAAACTAATATTAAACAACTCCTGCAAATTGGTGGAATCAGGGAAAAGGGGATCATAGTCTTTAATCTACTTCCGGACTCAGAAAGTGACTCCCATGTAACTCTGAACATTGCTTAACCTTTCAGCATTCCAGTTTCTGCAGCTGAAAAACAGGGATAGTATCTGTCTGCCTTACAATAGTAAACACTCTAGAAATACAAAAAAAATTAATCTTGTATCAAGGTACGGTAAAGCTGGTTTTTCATGTACCTGAGATATCACTGACACATTCACAAAGCAGTTTCAGCCCAAGTTGTATGTGGTTAATGCTTCCAGTTCACCTCCCTAAACACCGCATTGTGCATTGAACTCTTTATCCTGTCCTGAATCAGAATGGTGCTCACCGTGGGGTGTGTTCAACCTGACTGATGAGCCACATTCTGCTGCTCTGCTGCCTGTGTCACCCGCTGGTGCAAGAGTGCTTTCTGTGTGGTTGCCAAGGAAGACAATACTCAGCAGGGGGAAGAACATACATCCAGTGGGAAGAAACTTTCTTCTTGAAGACTGAGTCTGGGAAACTGACTAAGCTTACAGATGAGCCAACTTCCTTTCCTGGCTTCTTGCTCGCATGTACAATTGCTCTTTTCCCCAGCACCGCATGTACTTGTCCTTTCTTTGATTTTGGTTATAAACTCTGACACTCCACCCCTGCTCCTTACAAGCTGTGTTTCTTTTTTATTTGGGGTGGGGGGTGGAGGGCACACCTGGCAATGTTCAGGGTTTATTCTTTGTTCTGCACTCAGAAACCACTCCTGATGGTGCTTGAAGTAACATATGGCGTGCCAGAGCTCAAACCTGGGTAAGTCTTGTGCAAGGCAAGCACCTTCTCTACAATCTCTCCGATTGTATGTTTTTTGACTTTTTTTTTTTACAGAATTACTAGGAATGCTAACTTAGGAATTTCCAATATCTATTGCTCGACATACCACTTGGCATACCACTGTCTGTCCCTCTAGTCTCACGGCTATAGGAATTATGGTTTTGGTCTCTGTGCCACTTCCATAACTCTTAAATCACATATATGACACCTTCCTTTTAGGGGACAAATGCCTACAGTAGACAGAGACAGAATAGTGTAGTCCCAAAGAGATGGAAAGCAGGCAAAGACCATCAAGATATTTTAATACTGATAGCATATGACCTACCAGAAAATTTAGACCTTTAAAACATACCTCTTCATTTGAGAATTCTGCTTATTATAGATATTCCTCTCTGAGAAATTGTGTCTTAATAGAATTTAAAATAAAGAGATTCCTAGTATACATCAATCAGTTATAAACTCTAAAGTTGTGTAGAAAGCAAGACCTTTCTTTAACTGTGTTTCTAGTATTAATCAAGGAATACTTTTATATTTTCATTTTTCTGGAAATACCTGGAGCTCCGACCTCTGTCACTATTCCAGAGTCAGGGATGCTGTCTCATTTGCCAAGGCATTGAAAATCAGATGGGCTGGACATGTAACACAATTTGAAGATGACTACTGGACTAGAGCCTTTACCAACTGGATCCCACGGGATGTTAAAAGATCACGTGGCATGGGGCTGGAGAGATAGCCCAGCAGGTAGGGCGTTTGCCTTGCATGCGGCTGGCCCAAGCCGGTCCGGGTTCGATCCCTGGCATCCCATATGGTCCCCCTGAGCACCGCCAGGGAGTAATTCATGAGTGCAGAGCCAGGAGAAATCCCTGAGCATTGCTGGGTGTGACCCCCCCAAAAAAGCAAAAAAAAATCATGTGATCACCCACCTACAAGATGGTCATCAAGACCCTGAACGAACGGTTTGTGGCTCTTATTCCTGAAGTAACCATATGCCATTGGGCTACACTGGCATGCAATAGAGCCAAATGGACATGTTCCTGGTGCCCGCTTGAGCAAATCGATGAATAACAAAATGTCAAGTGATCAAGTGGAAATACCTAATAGAAACTCTCAGACAGACCCTCTGAAGTGGTATGAAAAATACTATTTTGGAAGGAACGAAGACTCCCAAGTGGTGCTCAGGGTACCCTGGTGATACTTGGCCAATTGGGGTAAAAAAGTTTCCATGTTAGAACTCAGAGAAAGTTGTAGTGCTGCTTAGACTTCAGGGTACTAGGACCATCAGGGCACCTCAGTGGTACCTAGCACCCCTTCCTCAGGCCATATTTCATGATGCTCAGGAGACATTTGATTAAGGACATCAAACCCAGGTTGGGCACACGAGGTGTATCAACCCTAACTGCTGCACTATGTCCCTGATTCTGGAAAATACTGTTTTAGTTAGTAGGTTGGTTGGTTGGTTGGTTGGTTGGTTGGTTTCTTCGGTCACAGCCCGCGGTGCTCAAGTCCTATTACTGACTCTGCACTCAGGGGACACTCCTAGCAGTACTCAGAATACCATATCAAATGTCAGGGATTGAACCCAGGTTAACCACGTGCATGGCAAACATCTTACTGTCCTACATAGCTCAGCCTCATGGTGAGCAGCCGATGGAGGTCCTAGGGGGAAAAGTAAAAGGCTCGGCCACGCCTGCCAGACTCCTAGCAGGTATTTGGGTGTCTCCACTCATTCTCCAGTCTCCAGTTCGGTGGGTGTGGCCCTGAGCTCCAGCCACCACAGCCAACCACCGATCCACAGCCTTGCATTAATCTTAGACTCTAACATATTTTAACACAAGGTCCTTCCCAGGATTTTTCTCATTTATACACTTTAAATTTTCCACTTTAAATTTCCACTTTAAATTTTCCACCATTTTCCACATCCGGACTTCCCTCTTGTCACTACTCCACCCAGCAGACCAGACTATCACAGCCCGGATCATCAACATCCACCCTGCTGCAGTTTTTTTCAATCCGGCCTAGGTATGCTGAACCAGAGACTCTCAGACATGGGGCAGAGCTGCTACTTGCTCTCCATGTGCCCAGCTGCTCGTGAGGCACCCGGGAGGCATGGTGGGTTCTAGCCCTGGCCTGCCACCCCAGCAGAGCCTCACAACAAGCCAGACCACCTTCCACTACTCCATGGAGCCCGCCATTTTCCACATCCAGACTTCCCTCTTGTCACAACTCCACCCAGCAGACCAGACTATTGCCTCCATGCGGTTCATCAATAAATGCTTTATTTAGAGGTGACTACAACAGTATGCCACCCGCACGACAAGCCTGGCAAGCTGCTCGTTTAGTATTTGATATGCCAAATACCAGTAACATTTATATTAGGTCATTCCCGTGACTTAATATAATGGCTTGAGGCTCTTTATGTTCCTGGAGCAAGCGGATGCCTTTGGGTTCTACTAGCATAAGACAGGACATATGGAGATATTACTGGTGCCCGCTCTAGCAAATAGATGATGAATGGGAAGATAGTGATAGATAGTGACACTTTAATGATAATTCTATTAGCAGCAAACTAAAGCGGTTATGGGAAATGAGGAATTACGATGCAACACTAGAACTTACTATTAAATATTCAGATAGAGACATCATACATCATTAGTACCCATAGGGCAAGCCACAAAGTTTAACAAAAGAGAGAGAAATACATGGACATAGACAAAGAGATAGAGAAAAATAAAATGTACCTGTAATAGGGGCAGGCAGGGTTTGGGTGGTGGGGGCATGTTTGGGATATGGGTGGTGGGAATTTGGCACTGGTGGAGGGATGCGTTCTGGAACACTGTATGGCATGACCCAATTATGAACATCCTTTTAATTGTATATCTCACATGGTATAATAAAAATTTTACAAAAGGGAAAAAAGGAAAAGACTTTTGTACTTTCTTTTCGTCCATCCCTTTATGATGGAACTAGGTATATGACTGTATTCTAATGTTCTTTTATAAATCATTGCTTCAATGTGCTCCTTAAAATTCTATTTTAAAACAGAGTAACTTTTCTATTAGCAGAGTACAAATTTAGGTGTGACCTGGGAAGGGATTAAATACAATTCCTTTTTTCTACTGAATCTTCCTTTACAGAATTCTTGGGTTAGCAGCTTCCTCATTTTGATGGTGAGTAAGCAAGAAACTGTTTAATTGCGTTCTAGTATGCTAACATTTGAAACCTTTATTTCTCATACTATAACTATCCCAAATGACAAAAACGTGGGTTCACTTGTTCTTTTTCTATGCTTTTAGATATTCTGCTAAAAGATTATCTGCCAAAGTCAAAGAAAAATAAGACAAATATTGTATCTATTTATTTCACTTCTCTGTTCCTCCCTTGTACTTAATGCCAAGCCAGCCGTACATCACAGGTGCCAAAGCTATGAACTGACAGTGCATTTCGGTAGCAGAAGCCAGAATGCTGTCTAGCAGTTCCCTTTTTAACAAAGAGTACATGAAGTTTATACATACTGTCCTTAACATACAGTTACTGTTTTCTTCTCTCTTACTTTCCCTCATTACATTTCCCTCATTACATTCCCCCTTTTATAGTTTTGTGGTTGTGCATGATTTTCCTTTCTTTCTTTTCTTTTCTTTTTTTTTTTTAGCTAGCAGCAGAATGTTGCAGCAAGGTCTTGAAACACACATTGTGAAAAATTATGATATCATTGTTTGGGTTTGGGAGCCACATTCAGAGATGTGCAGGGGCTATTCCTGGCTCTACACTCAGGAGTGGACCCTAGCAGTCCTCAGGGGACCACATGTGATGCCAGGGAGAGGAACAGGTGCTGGTCACTTGTACAGCAAGACCTTTACCTCCTATATTCTCTCTCTCTGCTCTTAAGCTACATTTAAAAATAAACTTTCATGGGGTCCAGAGAGAGAAATTGTACAAGGATTTGTGCACTGTAACTTACTTGGGTTCTCTCCTTGGTATCACAGATAGTCCCCTAAAAATGCCAGGGGTCATTCCTGAGTGCAGAGCCAGAGGTAAGCCCTGGTCATTGCCAGGTGTGACCCCAAAAGTCCACAACCCAAATAAAATTAATTAAATTGTCCTTCCTCAGACTCAAATTTTTCTATCTCAGGATGCTTGCACATGAGTCTCATGTATAATGAAGTTATCTTTCATTTCACGGGATAGACTCAAGTGTTCCAATCATTATTTTAAAGGTGGAGGTAGTGACTTACGCATTGTCACTGAGTGAGTCATCTGGAAGAGGAAACCATTTTCCTTATTGGTGTTTTTTTTTTTTTTTTGCTTTGCCCTTAACTTTGCATCCACTATCAAATATATTTTGATGATGAGTCACAGAATTATGCAGTATCTCTCTCCTCCTCCTCTCTCTCTTTCTCTCTCAATCACACACACATTTACATCACTATAGCATTATCCTTGGATTTTTAAAAATCATTTCATTAGCATTTGTACCAGGTCAAAGCTGGTTTCCCTGTTATGCAAACCCACACCCATGCTAAGAGACTCTGGGTTCAGAACATAGTGATAATGTGACTATTTGGTTTCGATGTTTGTGTACAAGGAGCCCCAGGTCATTTCAGGAAAAGGGAAAAAAAAAGCAAGATTTAGAGTAATCTCACTTAGCAATAAAAAAGTCTCTCTCTTTCTCCTGCCTTGTTCCTCCACTATCTTTCATTATTTTAAAAATAAATAAAAGCAGTTGAAGTAATGTGTAAAAAGGTTACAAAATATCTTAATATAGAAATGAACAGCTTTCTTTTCTTGTCAGCCAGCTCCTATTAAAGAAGTTCCAACAAATCCACCCTTTCTCTTTCTCTTTTGTTAGCCCATGTTAATGTTTCTCTAGCTCATATATCGACATATTGTGAAGGGACTCTGGTATAAGAAAATAATAGTAATAATTTCTGAAGTTATTCACTTTGAAATGGCTTCTTGACTATGAAGGGTTATGCCGAAATAGGACTGTTTTGCATCATTGATTTCAGTCACATATGGCATGAATAGTTAAACTATCAGATCTTTAATTCCAAAAAAAAAAAAGAAATGATACCAGTCTCCATTTAGTTGGATAGTTGTAAAATTAAATTTGAAGAGTATTGAGTGTTTTCTGGGGTTTTCCTGGGGTATGAGCCCACATGAAGAGTCATCTCATTTGGTGACAGCCAGCATCACCTTGACCCATGAAATTTATATAAAGCTTGCACAAACTTTTCCAATTTCAGGTCTTATGTACATTAGGAAATGCTTGTGAGAGTTTTGCACATTTTCATGAAGCAGTACCTCCCAGAAGCATCATGTCTTGAGTGTCTGTGTCCCTACTGAGGGCTCTGGCCAAACAAAAATGTAATACTCAGTTTTTACCAGTTCCCACCTGCTCATCCTGATGCATGCATGAAACTCAGTACTAGAAGTGGGTCAGAGAGTAGCAGTTGAGACGAATCTAATTGGGCTTAGGTTGGAGCAATGCAAACACTCAGGGGACAGAGCTGGTCTGTGCTCCATCCTAGTCACCACAAGTGGTTCCCCAACCAGGTAGGAATGACCTCTGAACTGGGTGTGGCCCATCACCATGGGGCCCAGAAAAGCAATGCAAACACTTTGGAATTAGCCCCATTCATAAATACATAAATATCCTTTATTATCCAACTCCACTCCCTGAATCCCACCCTATCCCGGAAATCAGGACTCATTTTTATTTGCCCTTTGAACTCTTTAGTTCCCAGATTCTTCCCAAGTGACTATTTCCTTTTTGTTTTGTTTTGGTTTGGGGGCCACACTCTATTCTGTTCAGACTTTACTCCTGACTCTACTCAGGGATCACTCTTGGTAGGGCTGGAAGGATCATATATGGCAACAGGAACTGAACAGGATTAAATTTTAGCAGGATTTAAGACAATCTGATTTGGTCACATATAAGGCATGTGCCCTGACTGTTGTACTGTCTCTTAAGCCCGTTTTCAATTTTTAGTAGCAATCTTAGCATACTATATACTATTACACACCATACCATACCATAACATGCCATACCGTACCGTACCGTACCATACCATACCATACCGCACCACTCTGCACCATAAAGTACTGTACCCTACCGTTCCATACTGTGCCATACTGTACCATACCATACCATACCATATCATACCATACCATACCATACCATACCATAGCATACCATACCATAACATACCATACCATACCATACCACACCACACCACACCACACCACACCACACCACACTACACTACACCACACAATTGGTTTTTATCTTGTTTTATTTATTTTATTTTATTTTATTTGGGGGCACACCTAGAAGTAATCAGGGCTTACTCCCCTCTCTGTGCTCAGGAGTAACTCTTGGAAAGGCTTGGGGGACCACATGTGGTGGCGGGGCCAGAACTTATGTTCTCTGCATGCCAGCAACTGCCCTACATGCTAAAATACTTTTCCTGCCTAACATCTGCTTTTTAAAGCTGAGATTTTTTAGAGACCCACATCTCAGGATCTGACCTTCTTTCCAGGAAGGCATCGTTCACACTGAGATGTGCTCAAGGATTACTCATTTTTCAATACTCTCTCCTGGTTGTGCTTAGGTGACCATATATGATACCAGGGATCAAACCTGAATCAGCAGCATTTAAGACAAGTGCTTTATTTTTAAACTTTCTTTTTGCTACACTTAGTGGTGTTTAGGGCTAACACCTAGTTTGGCACTTGGAAATCTCGCCAGGTGGGCTCAGGAGACTACTGGGATGTCAGGGATCGTATTGGGCCTCATTCAATGCAAGCACCCTCCAAGCTGTACTATAACTCTGGCCCTGGCACGTGCTTTATTTTCTCTTAACCCAAACATTTGACATTCATCCCTGGCAACTGATGATGAATTTTTCCTGAACATTGGGATTATGGTCTCAAGGCTCCTCTTTGAAGAGAGAATCTCATCCAATTTTTTCCAGGGTCATTCTTGTTGCTTTTTTCTCAGAGGTAATATCACTTAGAGACAACTTTATAAAACTCTATTCATCAAACTCATGTGCTCAGTTAGAGTGGGTCACTAGTCACCTAACATTTTTAAACTGTATAATCAGAGGGGAGAAAATAAGGAAAGGAGCACTTGCCAAGCAGCTGATCTGTCATTCCCACTGAAAGGTCTTGGTTCATAGCAAGTTACAGAACAAAGGCATGTAAATACATAGACATTAGATAACAGCAGTTCCCAGTTTTTATTTTGCCTATCCCCTTCGAGATGGGTTGTGGTTGGTCCTTCCTTTCTCTCTGAATATCTTCATTCCCTAGTCTACAAAATAGTAGCACCCCCTTATACAGACTAAAGAGTTAATACATATGGAGATATGGAGTATTTTGAAAAATGCCTAATACCTGTGAGTATGAGTATATTTAGTTTTCTCTTGGCCAAATACAAAAGCTAAGGATGGCTGGGTAAAACACAGACAGACAGTAACTGAGCTTGTTTGGCAGAAGTTTTCCCCATGGGAGAGTGAAGAGATGGCTGATGTTACTGTTGTACGAGCTTGGAAAACTCCACTCAGGAATTAGTCCTCTAGGCAGGTGTTTTGCCATAAACTTTTGGGGGCTGAAATCTGTAATAAAATCAGGGATATCCCAACTCCTGTATTACACATCTAAATTTTCTTTCTTTTTAAACATTTTCTTCAGAGATACTAGGTTTAATTTATTAGTGCATTTAGAGCTTTTCATAGACATGAGCATTTCAATTAAAATGATTTCTTTTCCTGTCCTATTATCTTCCTTTGTTTTCTGAGCAAAGGTTACTTAAAAATCACTACAGAGGAGGGGGTGGGTGGGAACAGAACACACAAATGTAAATGCCCAACACATGTCTTGTTCACTCTCTGAAGAATACCTCTCCTGTGATTTCATGTCATGCTGACTTGCATATACTACATGAGCAATAACCATCAGAAAACTCTATTTTAACATTTCCAAAGGGAAAATGAACCCAAACATGGTTTAAACATGGACCTGTTTTAAAAGCTTGGCAACTTCCACACGAGTATAACTGTAGCAGCAGCAACAGCAATTTAGATAAGTTTTCCATCTGGTTCTGTAGGGACTTAATCACTTGGGTTTGTATGTTAATTTGCTGCACTTCTAAGCACACAGGAGTCTTAGACCTGGGAGTAACTGATGTGAAAAGAATATCCTTGTTCTCATTTTCAAGTGTCTTAGGATAAATTGTATTCTAGTCACAGGTGCCAGCATAAATCAATACACACCCTGAGTCCAAATGGTCACTACATCTGAAGGACCAAGAAGCAAAAATGATTAAATAAACAAATAAGTAAGTAAGTAAATAAATAAATAAATAAATAAATATCCTATAAAGAGAACTCAAAACATATCTGATTGTTCAAGATGCTTTATTCTCAGAGTACAGCTTGCATGAAGTACGTGAAACAGTGCCTGCTGGAATTGTTCAAAGTAGTTAGATAAAGAATGCCTTTGGTATCTAAAATTTTGAGGGACTTCCCTATGCTCAGAAATAGTCACTCATTTTCTGTGTCTCAGACCTCACTTAGAGTGATATTTAAATGGATTTAAAAGCCTACATTTCTTGGCTGGAGAGAAAACACAGTGGTTAGGGGACTTGCCTTGCAGGTAGCTGACCTGTGTCCAACTCCCATCAATCCTCAGATGATCCCCTGAATGTTCCAGGAGAGATCTCTAAGCATAGAGTCAGGAGTAAGTTCTTAGCACTGTAGGGTGTGGCCACAGCAAAACAACAAAAACCAAAAAACCAACCTACAGTTCTTTGAGTGTTTGCTGAGTACCTAGCACTAGTTTAAGCAGTTCAGACATATTTATTTATGACTTTTTAAAAAATAATCTATGAGATGGATATTTTCATGTTCATTTTTACAAATGAAAAAGCTGACATAAAAATGCAACTCACTTGAGGTTAAACAGCCAGTAATTGTGGAGAACGGTTAGAATACACTGGCTCTCTGCGGTCCCCCTAAAACTGCCTGCTTCATTATGCCCTACTGCCAGAAGCATCACCCTATTTATGACCATTGTGGTTAATTACATTTCCTAGTTGGTATATTGAATATGGATTTGTTTTATTGGAATTTTAGAGAAAAATAACAAGAGTTTCCTCTCTGAGAGTCCATGAGGATGTCAATCACCCGAGGGGCCCCCAAAACACTGCTCATTGGAAGCTTAAGAAATATTGGATTTTAAATCTTCTTAACATCCAACAGGGAATCTTGGGAAACCAGGAACAAAATATTTGGGCTATTTAAGAAAGCTATATTCTATATGGAGCCACAAAATCTTCCTGTTTTAGTCCTAAGAATTGGGAACTCTCCGAAGCACTGGAGTGCCTCTTCTCTCTAGCAGAACGAAGTGAACACACGATCTTTAAGTAAGTAGGCCCAGATGAATTGAGAACTTACCAGGAAACCCATTCATTCCTACCTCATGTCTCATTTCCCATGTTCTCTTTGTGGGGTGATTATTATTTTTTAATGCTTGATAGTTAGGGGCTTTAAGATTCTCAGTTGGGTGCTTCCTTGTGTATGTAAGACAGTCTTTTTATTTTAAAGTCATTTGATTATTCTCAGATCAACAACTCTATTCCATTGCAAAACCTTGATTGTCACTTGTTTTCCTTTGAAGATAATAACTTAAAAAGAAGGTATGTGAAAGAGTTTTCATAAGTGCATAAAAAGTATGTTGGATTTTGTGTTGTTTATTTTTAAGAAAAACCAATAGGGAAACAAGGAAGAGAATAAGAGATTTTACTTTTCTCAAAGACTAACAAAGTCCCACCTTAGTCAAGGAATATCAGGTTAGGGTAGTTCTGAAAAGATTACCCGGCTCTCAACCCTTGGGAATTCTCGGTTCTGTGGTGTTTGTCTTTGTCTTCCAACAGAGGTGTGGTAGGAAGAGGTCACGGAGAAGGTGAGCCTGGCGTTAAATGCTCCACTTCCTCACTGTGAAGTAACACACTGCAGTCAAAGCAGGTGAGCTGAACTAACTGGATATACTTACTTTGGAGCTAATACACTTTTCTTAAGCTCCTTATTCCCTAACTAAATCATTCTTTACCACTGCCAATTATCAATAGGATGGAGATAGGCATATTAACTTCAAAAAAAGAGAAATAAAAGAGCTAATTTGTACTGCACTTTACATATTTGAATGAGTTAAATATTTGCATCTTAGTCTAATAAAAATAATAATCAGTACCATAGATATAACTAAGAGAACAGGAGGGCATGCTCTACTTGCCAGAGGCCTGGATTCGATTTTTGGGAATGAATGGTTTCCTGGGCACCACCGGGAGTGGCCTCTAAGTACTGCTTTTAGAGCTCAACCTTGTACTTGCAAATAAAAACAGAAAATAGCATAATTAGATTTAGTCTTTAATTTATGTTAGCTACTCTCTGCAGCATAGAATTAACTACTACTTATTAGTTGTTTGGCAAATAAGGAGGTGATATATTCTAGGATAATCTATGAGTCACTTTTCACATTGACTGAACTAACAATAGGATATACGTGATAAACTCTAAATGTATGTATTGCAAGCCACAATGTGTGAGAAAAGGGGAGAGAGAGAGAGAGGAGAGGCAAGTACCTGCCATGGAGGCAGGCTGGGGTAGTGGGGAGGGAATCAGGGGACATTGGTGGTGATAAATAGGCACTGGTGGAGGGATGGGTGCTGGAACCCTGTAAGACTGAAACCCAAACATGAACATCTTTGGAATTGTATATCTCACAGTGGTATAATAAAAGAATAAATAAAATATATTATAAAAGACCAATCCGTGAGCACTGGAGGGTATAACCCTAAAAGCAAAAATAATAATAGGAATGTTTCTAGGGGAAAAAAAATAACAATAGGACTCAATTATTGGGAAGAACAGCTCTTGCTCTGAAAATTCTGTATTTGAATACACCTTAATTTACAAATATGTATTATACATTATGTCACTATTAGCAAAAGAAATTGATGATATTTCTTAAGCTGCAATGAAACCTAAAATTGTAGAAAGAGTGTAAGATTGAGCGGTTTCAGGCAAGGCATATGTGAGCCATGTAAGACAGACAACGAAACAACAGAACTTTTGATAAAGTCTTCCACCAGTATCTATTTGCCTTATGAAACCTTTCTATTGACTGTCCTTTAGAAGCTCTCATATAGACAACCTATTTTACAAGGTCACGATCAAAATTTATTTTCAGTAGAACACTTTTATTTCCTCTATTTAAGATCAGCCCAGAAACTCAAACAATCTAAGAAATAGGGACTGCTTGGATTTGCCAATGTAATCAAACTCCCCTTTGTAAAAGAAAACTTGCATATTCTGAAAGGATTATATCAATTGGCTGACAAGTTCTTGAGTGAGCAAAAGAACCCACTTAAGCAGACCTAAATAGTGAATTCTGTTACCAAAGTTGATTCACTCAACTTTTTCAACCCTGCCCAGTTCACTTCCTATGCTGACCACACCTTTTCACCTTTTTATATTTTTTAAGCTTCTCTAGTTCTGAGATAGGTTTCAAATAAATGTTAGCATCTTCATCTAATAGTCAGTACTGAGCATAATTGGAAGACCATGTGATCTGATCACGATCTTCCCGTTCATCATCTATTTGCTAGAGCGGGCACCAGTAATATCTCCATATGTCCTGTCTCATGCTAGGAAGAATATGAGCTTTGAAGCAGATCTTCCTTTGAGTCCCCCATTTATTAGCTTGGTGATTTAGGGCAAATAACTTACTTATCCTAAAATCAGTGGCTCTTCTATTTCATTGGGATTAGTGTATCTACTTTTAGAATTATTGCAAATAATCATTTATTTAATATGAACAAAGTAATTGGCATAATAATGTCATCGAATAAATTAATTACAAGTAGAACTCAGAAAGTACCTTTGATAAACTTTTGAGTGGATTTATAATCTGAGCCAATTCTTTCTTATCTTAGCATTTCAATGAATCCCCTTTGTTCTTATTATAAGAACACCCTTATATTAAGATACACACCCTTCTACAGTTCGGTATCCCCTTCATGCTGAGATTCTGACGTTTCTATTAAAGTTAGTCTTTCCTCACCCCTTTCAATGTCCTCTGCTCCAATAAAAATGGTATTTATTTATAATTTTCCGATCACACACAGAGAAAATTCATTTAATGCTATTCCTACTGCCTGAA
Organism: Cryptotis parvus; assembly: GCA_021461705.1. Classification (NCBI taxonomy): domain Eukaryota; kingdom Metazoa; phylum Chordata; class Mammalia; order Eulipotyphla; family Soricidae; genus Cryptotis; species Cryptotis parvus. Next base: position 340,943 of record JAJIBD010030575.1, read on the forward strand.
TCTGCTAACTCCTAGACACCTCTCAGGTCTGTTTAGTCACTATTGCTTTTCAATATACTTCCTGACCCAGCCTAGCTAATGGATTATCATAACAGCCTGCATTTCCACTTGAAAGTTCTACTTTCATAGTACTTAGCACACTATTTTAGGATTTCCTAGTCAGACATTTATTCGTCCCTTCCACTGTGAGTTCACTGAGTCCTGGATTATTTCTGTCTGGTTCCTTCACTGGAAGCTAAAATCATGCCCAGGCACAAACTCTGCAATCACTAAATAAGTTAGAGTAGTTAGCAATTTATGATTTCAGGCAGCCATGAAAATAATGGAAGCTTTCTCTCTCCTTCCTGCATACTACCATCTGTTCTAATGGAGAAACAAATAGTTTCACCAGTGAAAGTGCTTAACTCTTCAGGAAAATTCTGCAGTTTCGCAGAAAATCAGATAAGATGCTCTCTCTCCAGAGATCAGTATTTGAGAAAAGTCGTGATCAGTAGAAAGAAGAGGTAATTTCCATAAACTTAATTAAGGGCTAGAGAGATAGGACAGTGAGTGGGGTGCTTGTCTTGCACATGACCAAACCAGGTTCTCTCCCCTGTACCTTACAAAGTTCCCTGAGCACCATAAGAAGTGACCCCTAAGCACAAAGCTAGTAGAAAGCATTAACCACAGTTGGGTATAGCCCAAAAATTATATAATTATAATTATTATTTAAAACATGGAGCATACATACGATGTGATTCCAAAGCATGAATCACTTGATCACTTGAATCCCGTTATTCATCGATTTGCTTGAGGGAGCACCAATAACATTTCCATAGGACACTATCACGTGCCAATGTAGCCCAATGGCATCTGGTTGATTCAGGAATATCAAGAACCTCAAACCGTTCCTTCAGGGTCTTGACAAGGAAGTCTGACCATCTTATAGGTGGGCGGCCACGTGATCTTTTGACATCCCGTGGGATCCAGTCAGTAATGGCTTTAGTCCAGAGGTCATCTCCAAATAGCATTACATGTCCAGCCCATCTGATTTTCGATACCTTGGCAAACGAGACAGCATCCCTGATTTTGTAATAGCAATGGAGGTTGGAACTCCGGATTTCTTCTCTCACTTGAGTGAGGCGTGATATTCCGAGCATAGCTCTTTCGATTCCTCTCTGGGAGACCCGAATAGCATTCTCATCCTGCTTTCCTAGGGCCCAGGTCTATGAGGCATATGTTAATGCAGGGAGAACGGTGGAGTCAAAGAGATGTGCCCAGAGCCGGAGGTTCTTTGTCCTTTTAGCTATTTCTTCGATGCCTTTGAAGGCATTCCATGCCGCTCTCTTCCTCCTGTGCAGCTCAGGTTTTAGGTCTTTCATCATGTTGACTTCTCGACCTAGGTACACATAACTGCTGCATTCAGAGATGTCTGTTCCATTGAGAGTGAATGGGGCCTCTGGAACTAGTTCATTTTTCATAAACATAGTTTTCTTTTAGATTCAGCAGTAGACCTATCTTTCCACATTCTCAGTCGAAGTCAGCCAGCATTTGTGCCGCTTGGCTAATGTTTGGTGTTATTAGAATCATGACATCAGTGAAACAGAGGTGGTGTAGTTGCCGATCATCTATTTTCACTCCCATTCCTTCCCATTCTAATTGTCACATGATGTTCTCGAGGGTGGCGCTGAAGAGTTTTGGTGAAATGTTATCACCCTGCTGAACCCCCTCTTTTTGCCATCAATGATCACTTCCTTGTAGAATGGTGTGATCCTGGTGGTGAATTCGTAATAGAGCTCAGGAAGTATCTTGATGTATTGGGTTTGAACACCGTGTTTGGCTTGGGCTTCGATGACCGCTTCAGTCTGTCTATATACTGTAGGAAGGAAATATACTGTAAATATATAAGGAAAATGTATACAAGGTATCTCCAGATATTTTTATTTCTCATGCTGTAATGCCTAAGCAATAATTGTCAACTGTGTTGTAATGCCTACACATTAATTAAATTTTTTTTAAATAAAAATAATAATATCTTAAAAAGACATCCCATAGACAAGGAGACAATATTTGGCCAACATTCATTTGATAAATGAATATATATAAAACACTTATATATATAACACAATATATATAAAACACTTATAGCTTTACAAGATAAACCAACAAGCCACACTGAAAAATAGGGGAAGAAACTGGCAGAAATATCCTTCAAAGAAGAGGTACAATGCTTTGGAGTATTGATTTTGTACCCTGCCACTCTACTATAGTTAGCTATTGTTTCTAGGAGCTTTTTGGTGGAGAGTTTAGAGTTTTCTAGGTATAATATGTCATCTGCAAATAGTGATAGCTTGACTTCTTCCTTGCCTATTTGGATGTCCTTAAAGTCCTTTTCTTCTCTGATTGCTATGGCAAGTACCTCTAGTACTATATTGAATAGAAGTGGTGAGCAAGCCACAATGTGTAAGAGAAGACAGAGACAGAGAAAGAGAGAGAGAGCGAGAGAGAGAGAAGAGAAGAGTCAATGTGCCTGCCATAGAGGCACACGGGAGGGGGGAATCAGGGACATTGGGTGGGAAATAGGCACTGGTGGAGGGATGGGTGCTGGAACACTGTATGACTGAAACCCAAACATGAATATCTTTGTAACTGTATGTCTCATGGTGGTATGATAAAGAAATTTAAATAAAATAAAAGTTCTACAGAAAATAAAAGAGATATAGGTGGCTATGCAATTTATGAAAAAATGCTCTGTATCACTTCTCATTAGGGAACTGCAAATCAAAATAACAATGAGATCCATCTCACCAGTGAGCAGGCACACATCACAGAGAACAAAAACAACCATTACTAGCATGGATCTGGCAAGATAGGGACCCTCCCTCATTTACCGCTAGTGGGAATACCAACTAGTCCAACCTTTCTGGAAAACAATATGGAAAAATCTCAAAGAACTTGAAATTTAGTTCCATATTATCAGCAGTTTTTTCTAAATTTTTATCACAAGGAATCAAAAACTTTATTCTTAGAAGACATTTGTTTTGTTATATTCATAGCAGCACTATTTGCAATAGCAAAATCTGGAAGCAACCCAAAAGATACCGGGTAAAGAAACTATGGTTTCTATCTGGAATCGAATACTCCTTGGCTATATATATTTTTTTAAAATGACAGCATGCTCTTTTTCTGCCACATGGATGGGAGTGGAGAGTAGAATACTCTATGAAGTTATTCAGAAAGTGAAAAACAGACACCAAATAATCTTTATAATATGTGGGATATAAGGAAACATTGTAGGGGGAAAATAACTAAGGCAATAGAAACTAAGAACTAACTTCACTAGAACTTACCATGGAAGTGTGTAGGCTGGGGGACACTGAAGCAATGGTGGAAGAAACTGGATAATCTGGTACTGCATTATTGAATTGTTTTGTATTGAATTGTCTTGGTTGTATTAGATTAAATTAGATTGAATTGAATTGAATTGAATACTCTGATGTGGTACTGTAATCTTTTTACAAGAAACCTAGTGCTAAAATAAAATTTTAATATTAAATTAAAAATATATTTTAGAAGAAACTCAGGTTCCTATTTATGACAGACACAAAAAGAACTCTAAGAAACCCTGCATTTCTTTTAGCTCTACTTATTTAAATGATAGAATCATGAGGTTAGGGCCTCTTGAGTTTTATTTACACTGCTCCCTCATTCTAGAACCCCTCTCAGGTAAGACATATTCCATGACTATCTTCAGAATTTATTTCCATTACACATTCTTACCAGAAAGAGTATTTAAATAAATGTCCAATGAAATAATTTTCCTTTCTAGTTAAGTCCGATCGTATTACGAGACTAAAATAAATGTTTCGTATTTTCATTATTTTCTCAGATGGGGTTTGTTTGTTAGCTAATTACTGCATCCTGTATCTTACTCATAAAAATTGGGAGCTTATATTTCAAAGATGTCATGGTTGTAGAATCGTACTGGACACACAGATGAGTCTTCCAAAAATACTATTGATTCAATAAATATTGCATAAGAGGATGCTTTCTACAACTAAATAGCAACTAAGAGTGCTGCTATGTCAATTCTTGAGATCTAGGTAATCATTTCCTGGTGTTTTAAGACCATTATTGGGTTTGGAACTAAACTACGCCCATTAAGTATAATGAATGACAAATTTTAAATTATAGAAACAAGAAGTTTTTTATCTTCTGGAAAAAAAGTAAACCAAACTACCACTGAAAATCATGATGAAAAGTTGCATCTATAAAGTATGTTGCCCTAAATGACAGATAAAAAAAAATAAAATAATAATGATACAATAAAATAATAACGATATGTTACTAGATTATCAATTGAGTTTACACTTGTCCATGACAGTAAATTTTATTTTTGGTGATTTATTTATGCATTTATGAATTTATTTTATTATATTGTAGGTAACTTGATACAATAGTGTTAATGTCTATAAAATTGATGCACACTATTTTATCACTTCACTGACACCAAAGTGCTCAAGACCTTACAACAATATCAATGTCATTTCCAATCTATCTCATTATTTTCCACATCCACCTATTCCTGCTTTTCCAGGATTCGTTTTTCTATAAAACAAGGCCAAATGTTGACCTTTGATTCAGCTTATTCTTTTGTTTTACTTCTGTAGATGCTACAAACGAGTGAGATCATCTTGCATCTGTCATTCTCCTTCTGGTTCATTTCATTTTCATGATACCTTTCAATTCTATCCACATTAAAGCAAAATGAAAAAATTTCATCTTTTCTTATGATTACATAGTGCTCCATGTATGTATAAACCACAGGTTCTTTAGCCATTCATCTATTGTGGGGCAGTAGGTTGTTTCCATACCCTGATATTATACTAAATGCTATAGTGAATATAACTGTGCATGTATATTTTTGTGTTAAAGTTTTTATGTTTGAAAGAATAGATTCAAACATATGAGTTAAGGATCATATGGGAACTCTACATTTTTTAGAACTCTCCATACATTTCCAGAGATACTGAATAGTGAACATAAACACCAGCAGTGAATGAGGTTTCCCTTGTGAAAGTGAACTTTAAAACAGGAATAAAAATGGAAATATTGCTTCCATAAAATATATTTGGGAGTGTGCATTTTCAATTTTTGGAATAATTTGAGAAAGGTGCAATAAATAATTCTTTGTAAGTTTGCTAGAATTTACTGTTGGTTCCATATATCCTGTACTATTGTAAGCAAACTTTTAATATTTTTTCTGTTTATATATTTGTGATTGGTCCCATATTTAAATATTGTGGGAATAAGATTCTAAAACTTTGTCTATTTCTTCTAACTTGTTCAATGATTTTGCATACAGATGTTACACAACAGTGCTCTTATGATACTTTGTATCTATAATATTAATTGTAGTTTTACTTATTTTATTCATGACAATTTTTTAGAGTTTGTGGGCCATACCTAGAGATCACGCAGGGCTTATACTTTGCTCTATGTTCAGGGAGGTGCTCAGAGGACAATATGGGGACCCAAGTCAGCTGACTGTGAGGCCAGTGACCTTCTGTTCTACCATCATCTTGCCCCCATTTTGAGTTTTTCTTAATGAACATAGCTAGGGACTTATCTAGTGATTCTTATTAGTCTCGCCAAGGAACAAACTCTTGGTTTTACTATGTTTTATATCACTTTTTTATTTTACTTATATTTTATTTTTTATTATATTTTATATTATATTTTATTTTTCCTTCTTTTTCTAGTTTAATCAGATATACATTTGATTTGGAATTTTTTTTTTTTTTTTGCTTTTTTTTGGGGGTCACACCCTGCAATGCTCAGGGGTTTCTCCTGGTTCTGCACTCAGGAATTACTCCTGGCGGTGCTCAGGGGACCACATGGGATGCCGGGGATCGAACCCAGGTGGGCATGGGCCAGCTGCATGCAAGGCAAATGCCTTACCCGCTGGACTATCGCTCCGGCCCCTGAAGTTTTTTTATTTATTAAAGTAGGCCTCTATTTCTAGGAGTTTCCTTCTTAATGCTACTTTGACTAATTCCCATAGGATTTGATGATGTATCTCTTGATTTTATTTGGCCTTGAGGTAACTTTTCATTCTTTCCTTTAAGTATTTGTTGACCTAAAATTTATTAAGGAGCTTGTTGTCAAGTTCTATATTTCAGACATTTCTATTTTCCATTTTGTGTTTGATTTCTAGCTTCAGAATATATTTATTCTGAAATCCGACATGCCATTTCTTCGGTAAAGAAAGGAACAGCACCAGGCCCAGACAAAGTCAGACCTGAACACCTGAAGAATCTGCCATAAGTACTCATCAATACACTGGCTCGTCTCTTCACATGCTACCTGTCTGAATGCAAGGTGCCCTCCCAGTGGAAAACCAGCAGGACAGTTCTACTGTTTAAGAAGGGAGACATTCACGACATTGGCAACAATCGTCCCATTTGCCTGTTGTCCGTCATCTCCAAGCTGTATACTCGAGTCATCCTGAAAAGATTGGCAGAACACTAGATGAAGGACAACCATGCGAGCAAGCTGGCTTCCGAAAATGATTCAGCACAATCGACCATATCCACACAGTAACCAAGCTCATTGAGGTTTGTAGGGAGTTCAATATGCCGCTCTGTCACACGTTCATTGATTTAAAGAAAGCCTTTGATTCTGTTGAGATTGAAGCAGTTATTGAAGCCCTAGCCAAACAGGGTGTACAAACCCAATGCATCAAGATCCTTCGTGAGATCTATTACAGATTCAACACCAGCATCTCACCATTCTACAAGGAAGTGATCATTGATGTCAAAAGAGGGGTTCGACAGGGTGATATCATTTCACCAAAACTCTTCAGTGCCACCTTTGAGAACATCATGCGACAATTAGAATGGGAAGGAGTGGGAGTGAAAATAGATGGTCGGCAACTACACCACCTTCACTTCACTGATGACATCATTCTAATAACACCAAACATTAGCCAAGCGGCACAAATGCTAGTTGACTTTGACCGAGAATGTGGAAAGATAGGTGTACAGCTGAATCTCAACAAAAGTATGGTCATGAAAAATGAACTAGTTCCAGAGGCCCCATTCACTCTCAATGGAACAAACATCTCTGAATGCAGCAGTTATGTTTACCTAGGTTGAGAAGTCAACATGATGAATGACTTAAAACCTGAGCTGCACAGAAGGAAGAGAGTGGCATGGATTACCTTCAAAAGCATGGAAGAAATAGTGAAAAAGACAAAGAACCTCCGGCTCTGGGCACAACTCTTTGACTCCACTGTTTTCCCTGCATTAACATATGCCTTAGAGACCTGAGCTCTGTGAAAGCAGGATGAGAATGCTATTCGGGTCTCCCAAAGAGGAATTGAAACAGCTAGGCTTGGAATATCACACCTCACTCAAGTGAGAGAAGGAATCTGGAGTTCCGACCTCTGTCGCTGTTCCAGAGTCAGGGACACTGTCTCATTTGCCAAGGCATCGAAAATCAGATGGGCTGGACATGTAATGCGATTTGGAGACAACCGCTGGAATAGAGCCGTTACCAACTGGATCCCATGGGATATCAAAAGATCACGTGGCCACCCACCTACAAGATGGTCAGACTTCTTCGTCAAGACCATGAATGAGTGGTTTGAGGCTCTTCGTTTTTTCTGAAACAACCAGATGCCCTTGGGCTACATTGGCATGTGATAGAGTCAAATGGAAATGTTACTGGTGCCCGCTCAAGGAAATTGATGAACAACAGGATGTCTAGTGATCTAGTGATCTAGTTCTAGCTTCAGACTATTGTAGACTAGAACTATGCTCAATATAATTTTAATCTTCATATACTTATTGAAATAATTTTATGTCCCAATATAAAATATGTCCTTGAAAATGTTCACCACACATTTGAAAGGAATGTGTTTTATTTATTTGGATTTATAAATTTCTATATGTATGTAACAATTCTATCTGATTGATTGCTTCATATAATGCCATTTTGTCTCTGTTCCTTTGTCTGTATGATTTATTCATTGGTGTAAGTAGTTTGATGGTATCTACTTCTGTTATTGTGTTTTTGCCAATGTTTCCATTAGATCTGTTGTTTTATAGCAATAGGTATACATGTGTTTAGTATATTTATTTATATATGTATGAATCACCACCATACATATATGATAGTGATTCCTTCTTATAGTACTGTTATTATGATCATTGTATAGTGTCATCATTGTTTCATCAACTTTTTTTTACTACAAGTCAGTTTTATCAAATATATCAGAAGTTCCTGCCATTTTCTCTGTTATTGTCATTTAATATCTTTCACCAGGGAATCAATGTTTATCTTTAGATTTTGTGTGGGTCTCTTCTATGCATGATATATAGGGATCTTTGTATATTTTTAAGAAAAATATGTAGGGGCCAGAGTAATAGTCCATTGGGTAGGCATTTCCCTTACACACGGCGACCCAGGTTTGATACCCAGCTTCCCATATGGTCCCCTGAGCACCACCATGAATGATTCCTGAGTGCAGAGCCAGGCGTAACCCCAGAGCATCGCCGAGTGTGACCCAAAAAGCAAAAAAAAAAAAGAAAAGAGAAAGAAAGAAAGAAAGAAAGAAAGTAAGAAAGAAAGAAAGAAAGAAAGAAAGAAAGAAAGAAAGAAAGAAAGAAAGAAAGAAAGAAAGAAAGAAAGAAAGAAAGAAGAAAAATCATACCATATTAATTAATTAACAGTATAGTTTCTATTAATCATCATAATATGACTAAACCCATAAAATAGTCATTTTAGGTAAAGTATCTTATCAATGAAACACCATCCTTATCAAAATTCCCAAGGCACATTTAAAGATAACAGAGAAAGCTATTCTAAAATATGAGTGAAACTATTAAAGGTCCATTTTTCCAAAGCAATAATAGGAGGGAAAAAACTATTTTAAAAAAATACAATGATGAAAACATACAGAATTGAAGCAAAAACTAATATGGAGCTCTACAGAATAGAATTTGGAAGTCAGATATAAACTGTGCATATATGGACATTGAATTTAAAACAAAAAATGCCAAGATCACACAATGAAAGAAGAAATATAACTTTACTTATACTGGCACTCCTATATTAGACATAAATTAATAAGTGAAATATATAAGAGCTCATATTATTCAACAATATAGAAAGAATGGAAAATGGGGGCTGGAGCTAATAGCACAGCGGGTAGGGCATTTGCCTTGCAGGCGGTCGACATAAGTGATCCCTGACATCCCATATGGTCCCCCGAGCACTGCCAGGAGTTTTTCCTGAGTGATAGCCAAGAGTAGCACCTGAGTGTCGTAGAGTGTGACCCCCAAAAAATAGAAAAATGGACAGACTTGAATAAACAATTGTTCAAAGACCTCCAGACACATTAAAAAGTGCTTAAGGTCCCTTAAAATTAGAGAAATACAAATCAAAACTACAACAAGCTATTACTTCATACCTATAAGAATGGCTGATAACAAGACTAAAAACATCATGTGTTTGTGAGGAAATGGAAAAAAAATGAAATTCTATGTACTTGCTGGAATGCAATTGGTGCATCCTTTTGAGAAGTAGACTGAACTTTTTTTTCAAAATTATGCCAGTTTTTGTGGTCTTATCACTCTTAAATATGACTGCAGTGACAGTTATCTCTGAGTATTGTCACATAAGACCTCCTACAACAACCAACTTCTACAAAGAAGAGGAAGAAAGAAATTGTAGAAGAAAGAACTAAAATGATGATGGTTTTCGAGAAATTATACAGGAAAGAACTGAACAAAATTGATGGTACTGCAAGAACTATCAATATAACTTCTGTGTATTTATATATAGAAAATGAGTATAGTAATTTTAAAGTTTGATGTACTCTACTAATAGAATTTTCGTTCATAGTAGACAAGCCAAAAAATCTTAATCCCATCCATAAGGAATGGATAAAGAAGTTCTTATATATATACTCAATGGAAATTTATTGTTATGATAAAGGATGAAATTGTGCCTAGACTGATCTTCAGATATTATGTTAAACAGATTAAGTCAGTTGGGAAAAGGTAGAGGTGGTCAAAACTACTGAAAGCGATAGCTATAATTGGTGGTGGGTGCATTGGTACAATTCAGTATTAGAAAAAATGTGCATAGTACATTTCATAGTACAATAGAAAATAATAAACTTAAGAAAAATGAAAGAAATGCTTTTATTTCATCAAAATAAACGCTTTGCCCAACCATATTGTTGATTAAAATAATTGCATCTGTTTAAAAATCAACAAAGAGTTCTTTCTTTAAAGAAATTTAGCATTGGGACAAGGAGGCCACTCAAGAAAAGGGGTGCTTCTCTTGCATGCATAAGGTACCAAGATGGATTCCCAGGTGTGGCTATGGCAGCCTGTAGTCCCATTTCTTGGCGCTAGAAATGAATTTTCTAGTCCAGTTGACTAAGTATCAACAGGAGTGTCACCCAGATACCTTGAACACTGTTTGGGAGGCTCCTCTCCCTGATAAAAGGAAACTCCAATATTTAAGAAATAATAGTTTAATGTAGCACTTTTAACCTTCTTGGATGTCTTGTAACTTATTATATATGTTGTATTTTAAAATCATATCGAAGAGGAAGGTTGGGCCACACCAGGCAGTGCTTAGATATTTCTCTGAACTCTGTGCTCCCTGATCAATTATGCTGGTGCTCAGAGACCATTGTAAGGTGCTAGGGATTAAATCAGGGTGATCTACATGCAAAGCAAGAGGTTTAACTCCTGTACTACCTTCTAGTCCCCTCATAAAATAATATTTTGCTAAGGGTACTGCTATTTATCAAGTTTTCTAGTTAACAATATTTCTTGAAAGGAATCCAATGTCTCTAGTGTTTCTCTACAGAAGTTATTTCCTTAAAGAACAGTTTTAGAAGTTTCTGGTATGACCAACAATCAAAGATCTGAGTTTGGGAAAGTTAGAGTCTGGGATGATAGAAAGCATTCATGAAGCAGTAAAAACAGTTCGCCAGATATAACTCTCTGGAAATCATCAGCATTACTTGGACCTGAGATCTTGAATTTACCTGAATATGTCATATTATATTTTCTAAGTCTTAATATGTTCCTTCACTTGAATGAATTATTAGGACTGAGAGAAAAATGCAATGTCCATCACTCTGTCACTCAGAAGTATAGCTTTTAAAAAGTTCCAAAGGTAAGAATATAAGCAGGTTGTTCTATGCACTCAGTAGGCACTTCAATGTTTCCAATGAATTGTTCTTTAAAAATGGAAAAGTATTCCACAGGAATTCAGTTAATGCTTACTTTACTGTGACATGGGGTTACATTCAGAGCATTCCCACTCAGAGTAACTGGGAGAGATACTGAACAAATAACAGGCTTAGAAGAAAAAGAAGAAAGGATGTTGGTGATGTCAAAGGCTCAGATTTCTAGATTCAGGTGGTTGTAAATTTTTTGAGCTTTCCTTTTGTCCTCTGAAAAATTGGATTAATAAACCCCCAATACACACACACACCCCACTTGTTACTGAGCCATTGGAATGCTGAGGAGACAATGAGTTGGCATTTGGAAAGAATTTAGGGTGAAGGGTACTATGTGTGCTCAAGGAATTTGTTAATCTGATTTCTCAATCTAGTTTGGCTCAATGCAGAAACAAAAGCAATTCTGTTACAAAAATATTAATTGCTAAAGCTAAAAAAGAGGATACATGATTGAATATAAGAAAAAAATAGGATTAGCTAAGACTGTGATTCTAAACTGTCTAAGAATGTTACCGCTTCAGATAAGATTTGTTTTTAATGGAGTCCCCCTTTCCCATCACTTTATTGTGGTTGTCTTGGCATGTGCTTGTGGTGCTCAGCATAAATGTGGTTGGGGGTTGCACCCTTCAGCTCATGTGCTCACACACATGCTTGCTGGAGGTTGCACAACTGGCCAGGACATTGATTTTACATTTTTTTATTATTTATTTATTTATTTTGCATTTTGGGTCACACCCGGCAATGCTCAGGGGTTTCTCCTGGCTCTGCACTCAGGAATTACTCCTGGCAGTGTTCGGGGGACTATATGGGATGCTGTAGATCGAACCCGGGTAGTATTGGGCCGGCTGCGTACAGGCAAACGCCCTGCTCGCTGGCCTATCTCTCTGGCCCCCAGATTTTACATTTTAATTGCAAGGCTCACACATGCTTATCTGTGATGAACCAGAGATCATCCACTCTCTTGTAGCAATGGGACAACCAAAAGTGCAACTCCAGGCAGGATTGTTCTTGGTGCATGTGGGCAGCACAAGGAATCAAACTTGTAGTCTCATGTTTGCAAATTAGATACTTTTTACCATTGAGCCTTTCAGTCCAGTGTGAATCCCCTTCCCACAGACCCCTCCCTCCCCCTGCCCTCCATGATAAATCTTGAATAGAACCATCTGAAATATTTCTTCTTCACTCCCCATATTTCTTTTTTTGAAATTTTTATTATACCACCATGTGATACACAATTACATAAACGTTCATGACTGGGTTTCAGTCATAGATTATTCCAGCACCCACCTTTCCACCAGTGCTCTATTCCCACTACCAATGGCTCCAAACTCCCTTCCCCCTCCCCAAGCCTGCAAATTATAGCAGACTTTTCTTTTTAGACTGTTCCTTTTCTTCTCTCTCTCTCTCTCTCCTCTCTCTCTCTCTCTCTCCCTTTGCACATTGTGGCTTGCCCTACAGATATTTAGGGATGATCATATAAATCCCTTTGTGTATATTCAATGTTTTTAGTTCTAGTCTGGCATTAATATTTCTCACAATTAATAGGTCACTGGCATGTATTTATATCCCATTAATGAATGTAGTCATTCTATATCTGTCCCTTTTCCTTCAGACTAATTTCACTCAGCATGATGGTCCCAACGTCCATCCATTTACAGGCAAATTTTATGACTTTCAATTTTCTGAAAGCTACATAGTATTCTATTGTGTAGATGTACCATTGTTTCTTTAGCAGGTACTCTATTCGCAGGCACTTATGTTGTTTCCAGATTCTGGCTATCGTGAATAAAGCTGCAATGAATATAGAGGTGTAGATAGTGTTTCTTCTGTGTGATTTTGGGTCTCCAGGGTATATTCCCAGGAGTCGTATTACTGGGTCAAATGGGAGCTCAATTTCTAGTTTTTGAGGAATGTCTATTGTTTTCCAAAAGGGCTGGACCAGTTGGCATTCCCAAAAACAGTGGATGAGATTTCCTTTCTCCTCGCACCCACGCCAACACTGGTTTTCCTTTCTCTTTTGGATTTATGCCAGTCTGTGCTGTGAGATTATACCTCATTTGATTTGCATCTCCCTGATGATTAATGATGAAGAGCACTTTTTCATATGCCTTTTGGCCATTGGAATTTCTTATTTTTGGAAGATTCTGTTCATTTCTTCTCCCCATTTTTGATGGGGTTGGCTGTTTTATTTTTCTTATAAAGTCCTACCAGTGCCTGATATATCATGGATATTAACCCGTATTTAAGATGGGCATTGGGTGAATATTCTTTCCCAGTCTGTGGGCTGTCTCTGTACCTTGTTTACCATTTCTTTGAGGTGCAGAAACTTTTCAGTTCACGAAACAGAAAAACTACAGACAAATCTCCCTGGTGAACACAGATACTAAAATCTTCAATAAAATGTAAGCAAATAGAATCCAAAGAGTCATGGAAGAAATTATACACCATGGCCTCATATGATTCATCCTGGGAATGCAAGGATGGTTCAACATCTACAAGTCAATCAACATAACACATATATCAATAAGAAAAATAATAAAAACCATATCATTATATGAATAGACTCAGAAAAAAGCATTTGAAAAGATCCAACACCCATTCTTATAATAACTCTCTGTAAAATTGGCATTGAAGGAACCTTTCTCAATATAGTCAAACCATCTACTACAAGCCCACAGTGAGCATCTCAGTTTCTCAATGGGAAAAAACTGAAAGTCTTCCCACTAAGATTGGGGATAAGACAAGGTTGCTTTCACCACTTCTATTTAATAAAGTACTGGAAATACTTGCCATAGCAATCTGGGAAGAAAATAAAATTAAGGGCATCCAGATAGGAAAGGAAGAAAGCAGTTATCACTATTTGTAGATGACATGATATTATGACTAGTGAACCCTAAACTATCTACCAAAAGCTCCTAGGAACAATACACTCTTATAGTATAGTGGCAGGGTCCAAAAAATCAATACCCAAAGTCAATGGCTTTCCTATATGGAAATAACAAAAGAGAAGAAAGTAATATTAAAGAAATAATCCCATTCACAGTTGTGCCACAGAAAATAAAATACTTAGGGAATCAGTTTGACTGAGAATATAAAAGATCTCTACAAAGAAAACTACAAAGCCTAACTTCAAGAAATAAAGACCTGAGGAAATGGAAACATTCCCGCTCATGAATTGGGAGAGTTAACATTATCAAAATGGTAATACTCCCTAGAACTTTATACAGATTCAATATTGTATCTATAAGAATACCCATGACATTCTTCAAAGAAATTGACCAAACACTCCTGAAATTTGTGTGGAATAACCAACTCCGATGAATAGCTAAAGCAATCGTTAGGAAAAAAACGATGGGAGGTATCAATTTCCCCAAGTTCAAACTCTACTAAAAAACAGTAGTAATTAAAACAGCATGGTATTGATGTAGACACAAACCAGATGCCTCATGATCAGCTGAGCACAGTGAGAGACAGTAGCAGCTCTTCTCCGGTGTCTCTGATTCAAGCATACCTGGGCTTGAAATAGGCTTTGCTGTAGGATGGGACTCTGATAAGTAGGGATTGAAATCAGCTTATCTCTTGGATATATCTGTCGAGTTGTGGAGTCTGGATATTGAAAATGGTGCTTCTCCTGGTGTGGGGTTTCCTCTGGCTTCTTATGAGGCTCTATTGGGGTGGTGGGCCAGGGTTAGAACTTGCCTTCCCTCCCGGATGCCTCATGATCAGCTGAGCACAGGGAGAGCTGGTAACATCTCTGCCCTGTGAATCTGCGTCTCTAGTTCAAGTATACCTGGGCTTGAAATAGGCTTCGCTGTAGGGTGGGACTCTGAGAAGCAGGGCTTGAAATCGGCTACAGCGATAACACCATGAATGTGCCTGATCTTGTCTATAGGGTATATCAAAGATAACAGGAAAAACAGTTCACAACATCGAAGCTAAAGGCATCTTCAAAGATTAAACACTACTGATAAAGTAAATGAAAACAAAGATAAACATTTCTTCTATGCAGAAAGATTTTCACTAGCAAAGCACACCTTTGAATAAAAAGGATTCATTCTACCCAAAGCAACTACTTAATTGTATTCTAAATAAGAGAAGGGAAGATAATCTGTTTTTTTCTCTTATTATCCAATATATCAGCTTATAAAATTTGGCTCAAATTATGGCAATGCATGTGTTCTCTATGAGATTTTTCAGGGGTTCATATCAGCAATGCTCAGGGGTTACTTCTGGCTCTGAACTCAACAATTATTCCTGGCAGTGCTTTGGGGACCAAATGGGATACTAGGAATCGAACCTGGGTTGGTTAGTTGGACATGTGCTAGGCAAACACCCTGCCTACTGTGCTATTACTCCAACCCACTTGGGCCATTTTAGAATTATTAAATAAATTTCAGAAAATTCCTACTTCTCAACACATGATAAATCTCATAGAAAATAATATAAAAAATATTCCTGTGTACATTTTCTCTTCCACAGGCAAGTGCCCTACCTCCTGTACTATCTCTCGGGCCCCTGTCTTTTGCTTCTGAAGTGAATTTTAGTATTATATAGTATGTTGAGTTTAGTTCTTCAATCTATTGAGGAAAGAAATAGGCCAAGGGAGTTAAACATCTTTTCTGAGGGGACCTAAGTGTTGGCCCAGGCTTGGTTCCAAGAACGGAAAGAAGTAATGGTAACTGGTGAGGCTGTCCTTTTGCTGAATGAAGAGAAGAAAAGAAGAATTCCAAGTCTGTTTCTCTGGCATAAGAAGAACCAGGAAGCAAGGAAATTTCCAATTTTCAAGTCCACTGAGCAGAATACAAGCACAGGGTTCAAAACAAAGAGTTCTCCATTGAGAACCAGCAAGATGGAGCAATCAAGACCTGAAGGCAGGTTGTCCTGGACAGCAGCCCAGAAGCCATGGACTTCTGGAGGGGTCAGGGAGGGCTTCCATGGGCCCTTAAGGAGCTGAGGTACTGATATCTCAACAGTGTCTTTAGTTTGAGGTTTGTCTACACCTATGTTTTGAGAACAGTAGTAACATTTATAGTGTGAGAGTGCAAGTTAGTGGCATCTTGGAAGGGAAAAGACAAAACAGACTAAACTTTACAATACAATGAATAGATTCATTTGTCAAATGTATTTTGAAAGAGAAATTAGATCTCCTGGATAAGAGGTTTTGTGGGGCATGGAAAATGAGCACAGTAAGTTGGAAATTCAAAATTTTGGTTCCACCTTTGACCATGCCATGAACTAACCTGAGATGTGGAATACTTGTTTTACATGCTCTAAATCTTCCTTTTCTTGTCTGCAACATGGAAGATTAAGAATCATGCTTAAGTCAGATGATTTTTTCCTTCCTCTATGCTTAACTGAGATGATTTTTCCTTCCTATATATTTAAAATTATTTACATATATTCAAGAATGTAGAGGAATTCAATAAATGCTAGACTGAGATAAAATTATTTTCCAAAATCAAATTTGTTTCCTTGTTGTGTATAAACACTGTTTCTTACATTTCTGAGGTGAGCATCGTTGATGCCTATCTGTATATGAGTATCCTATCTGCAATTTCACAAACTGTATGCGAAATTACATTACTGTGTGAATTGTGTCAATCACAGTAAGGTAGGAAAGAACTGCTCTTGCAAAGCCCACAGACCGGTTACTGCCATCAAAACTTATACCTATAGGTGTTAAGCCAAGACCTTCACAAAAGTCCATTAAAAGAAGCTATGATACTCAATACTAATGAAAAGCTGTTATCTGGGAAAAATGAATCATAAATTATACTTTCAAAGTCAAATTAAATTTATCTTTTACTCCTAAAAATCAGTTAGTCATACATTTCTTCACAGTTATTCAGTTTTATTGAGTATTAATAAATGATTGACTATTAGATTTCATTGAGTATAAGTTTTATAGACGTTTATATATCTCACAGGGAGGTGTATTAATTTAGGAGCAATGCCCTTCAGACACATCTATTTGTCTCAAAACTACATGTATCCTAATATGCTAAGGATAAAAATATCTGAAAATAATGATAATGTGGAAGAAAATGTACATGGGAATATTTCCCTATTATTTCCTATGAGATTTACGATGTATTGAGAATTAGGAATTTTCTGAAATTTATTTAATAATTCTAAAATAGTCCAAGAGGAATGGGGAGTATTTTAAAGTTGGTAGGGTATTTGCCTTGCATGCGGTTAACCAACCCAGGTTTGGTTTGTGGAATCCCATATGGTTCCACAAGTACTGCTAAGAATAATTACTGAGTGGTGCAGAGCCAGGTGTAAACCCAGAGCATTTCCAGTAGTGACCCAAAAATCAAAATAAAATAAAATGACCCAACTTTCCTAACACTAACCCAAATAAGACTATTATTTTCAAAGAAACCCAGTCCTTTCTTAGGCCTCCCTCATCACTGGGCATGCCTGTACATCTTTTGGCAAAGTGTGAGGACACACTCATTGGCATCTATGAGAACAAAAGGAGAATTTTCTAAAGGTGATGAGGCAGAAAGAAGGATCAGATGCCCCAGAGGAACATGGAGAAATGTTAAGGGAATTGGTGTCTTTTCTTGGCACCCTACTATTTGAAAGCGTGTGGGCTGCGTCAGTCAGGTCATTGCCTCATGAGAGCCAGTAAGGGAAAGATCCAGCTGATTGTTCAATAATGATGACTTGGAAAAGGAAAGTAAGTCATAGGAAAGAGTAATTGCAACATAAATTGGAAGGTAAGTTAAATTCACTGCTGTGATAAGGTTTAATAGACTGAGTAGGGGTTGGAGCAATAATACAGTGAGCACGGTGCTTGCTTTACAGGTAGATGACCTGGCTTCAATGTCTGGCATCTGATATGGCCCCTGAGTCATGCCAGGAGTGATCCTTGAGCAGTGAACCAAGAGAAAACCCTGAAAAGTGCCAGGTGTGACAAAAAGGAAATTAAAAGAGACTTCCAAAGGCTATGGGAAAATTAGTAGAATCTTCTTAGTTTGCAAACTTATTTCATGATAATTACATTATCTGGTATTGATTATGTCTATATTCTATTCAGGACTATGTGTTATACTTTACAGTGAACAATTTTCATTAACTGTGAACACAAGCCTTTATTGAGACATTCTTCTCAGCTATAATGCCCTGATTCATCAACTCTTTTTAACATTAATCGTATTTAACATTGGATATATTCTTTTTACCATTTTCCCACATCACTGAATACTGGAAGGAAAAGAAGACAAGCCAAACCCAAATGGGCAAAAAAATAAATGATCATGAGTGATTAAAAGTGATAATTGAATAAGCTCAGTTATCCATGAAGTAAAAAGAAAATCTTGCTATTCATAAAATATATAGAATGTTAATTGCCCCTCATTTTAATGTTTAAATTTTCCCACAAAATGCATGATACCAATGGTATTTTTACATAAAAGATTTGAACAAGATAATTCTAAGAAGAAAAATGATGAACCAGGGGGCATTGATGTAAAGCTAGGCATTTTTCTATCTTTATGCAACATCAAAGTGGCTTATCATAAACAATTAGCTTCAAAATTGTCATTAATGTGTTTCTGATAAGTTGTGCCCTGTCCTTTAGTTGAAAGAAATATATGAATCCCCAAAGAGCTGTGCAAAAAATTAACAGACCTGCTGAGTCAGAGAGTCTTAGAAACAGTTTTTCTTTTGATAAAACAAACTGTGATGTTGAACATGTTGCTTTAGTTCCTACGTCCCTTTTTTTTTTGGTATGTTTTCTTGTCTTTATCATTGCCTAGATATCTGCTTATACCCAAGCACCAACTTGAGGGATCATCAAACTTTGGGTGAAAATGCAAAGAGAAGTGTTCAAACTTCCGCTCACATACAGTAACTTGGCACAACAAAGTTCTAGGACTATGGTTCAAGGACAGATGGCAGTACTAAGTCTTTGTATTACATTTTCTCCAACAGATCACCCTTATGTCTTCATACAGATCCTTTCAACTATTGTTTCTCTCTTGTCGAGAGTACTACTTATAATTTTATAATATCTTAGATAATGGGAAAGATATAAAATTCACATTCTTCCTCTAATTATATTCCTTTGAAATTTAGCTAGTTGCTATTGCTTAACTAGTATAGTAAAAGCAATTTCTGTTTTTTACATGAAACCCAAATATATTTACTATAATCACATTCCAAATGAGATCAAACCTTTTGTGAGAGCACTTTAGTTTTAGCGAATGCAACATTTTCCATGCATGATAAACTCTCTTGATTAAAGAATCATTCCAAGATCTAAGTATGCAATAATAGTGATAGATTATTGTAACAGGCCCTTCATTGTCATTTCATTCCATGTATTTGTTGTAATATTGATGAGAAAAGATGAATTCCAGTAAAACAAAATATGTTGTTCCAGGACCTGCTTTTTTTCCTGTTATAGATTTTATTATACATTTCACTTAAAAGTTAAAATTCTAAAAATCTATTGCTGATAGTAAGTGAAGATTTATTGTACATAAAGTATAAACAAGAGATCTTCATTTCTTTGACATCCTTATTGTGTTGTTATCACTAGGATAAAAACTTTATTTTACACAAGTATTCTCCTCATTTGCCATCTACTACTTTATAATTATTGACTAGCAGCTGTTGAAATTTCTCTTTTTAAGTATTGAAATTTTTAAGAAATTATGTTTTTCAGTTAGGCTACTTTGTGGTTTACAAAAAGAATTATAAAAATTTTTTTTGGTGTAGAAATTGTTTCCCTTTATTTTTTCTTTTTTTTAAATTTTTTATTTTTACAAATAAAAAAGATATACAATTAAAAAGTTCATATTTGGGTTTTGGTCATACAGTGTTCCAGCACCCATCCCTCCACCAGTGCCCATCTCCCACCACCAACTTCCCGGTTCCCTCCCCCCCTCCCCCAGCCCTCCTCCATGGAAGGTTCTTTATTTCTTTTCCTTTCTCTCTCTTTCTCTTTTCCTTCCCCTCCAGACTATGGATTACAGAACATACATTAAAGGGTTGTCATGTGTATCTTTTTGCCTCTATTTAATGCTCAGTTCTAGGTTGGCATTAGTACCCTCGACAATTGTTAGGACACTGTTCCATTTTCTGTCTTACCTAGCCTCTGACTCCCACACGTTTGTGATAATTTCCACCTTTGACAAGACCTCCTGATATATATTTCACTTGACCTTGGATATTGGTATCATAATATGTACATATATATATTTATGTTATGCCAATAAATGCAGTCATTTTGTATCTGTCTCTCTACTTCTGGCTAATTTCGCTCAACATAATCTTCTCCATGTCCATCCATTTATAGGCAAATTTTATAACTTCATTTTTCCTAACAGCTGCATAGTATTCCATTGTGTAGATGTACCAAAGCTTTTTTATCCAGTCATCGATTTTTGGGCACTCTGGTTGCTTCCAGATTCTGGTTATTGTGAATAATGTGGCCATATTAGTATAAGATATATAGACTTCAGGCTGAAAAAGGTTAGAAGGGACAACGAAGGCCATTTCTTAATAATTAAGGGGTATGTACACCAGGAAGAAATTACACTACTAAACATATATGCACCCAATGAGGGACCAGCAAAATACATAAAACAACTGCTAAGAGACCTCAAAGAAGACATTAACAGTAGCACAATAATAGTTGGAGACTTCAACAGTGCTCTATCAACGATGGATAGATCAACAAAACTGAAACTCACCAAGGAAATATTGGCTCTGAAGGAAGAAATGGAAGAAAGAGAGCTAGTGGATATATACAGGGCTTTTCATGCCAAAAAAAATCTGAATACACATTTTTCTCTAGTGCACATGGAACATTCTCCAAGAGAGACCATATGCTGAGCCACAAAGCATACCTCAATAAAATAAAAAGATAGAAATTGTGTCAGCTATCTTTTCAGACCATGATGCACTGAAAATGGAAGTTAAACGTACACAGAAACAGGGAATCAAACCAAACACCTGGAAACTGAACAGCTCACTCCTGAACAACAAATGGGTCATAGAAGAAATCAAACAGGAAATCCAAAGATTTCTGCAAACAAATGAAAATGAAGACACCAACTATAAGAACTTGTGGGACACGGCAAAAGCCGTGTTAAGAGGGAAGTTTATAGCTCTGCAAGCATTCATCAGGAAACAAGAAAGGGCCCACATAAATAACCTGACTACACAGCTGAAGACACTAGAAAAAGACCAACAAAAGGAGCCCAACCCAGGCAGAAAAAAAGGAAATAATAAAGAATGTTTTTCTAAGTCAATACAAGTGAAATTCATGTAGGTCCCACTATCACTCCGTTCTGGCTTTAGGTCGAATTAGCTTGATGGAGCAAGCCAGACAGACATTCTGGAATAACAGTGCTAAGCTGGATGTGGAGAGTACCTGTCCCACCAACCAACATGCCCAGCTAAACCACCCCATATCTCTCATCATACTCAGGACCAATACCCATGATGCAAGGAGAGAAATTTTGTTCTTAAATATTCATTCATAGAAATGCATAAATTATTTAAGTACTTTTTATGAAAAACTATAAAGAAATCATAATCAGAAACTTTTTTTTTAAATTTTTTTATTTTTACAATTACAAAGATATACAATTAAAAAGTTCATATTTGGGTTTTGGTCATACAGTGTAGCAGCACCCATCCCGCCACCAGTGCCCATCTCCCACCACCAACGTCCCCGGTTCCCTCCCCCTCCCCCCAGCCCTCCTCCATGGCAGGTTCTTTATTTCTTTCCATTTCTCTCTCTTTCTCTTTTCCTTCCTCTCCAGACTATGGATTACAAAACACACATCTGAATAATCAGAATAATCAGAAACTTTTACTTTGATCATATTCAGCTTTTTGTGCCTGCCTACTGAAACGTCCTAAGATCTCTTGGCTAAGATTTCATGCTGAGCCTTAAGGTCCTCGCCCTTATCTCTGGAAAAAAGGGAACTGTCCTGACCTTTCATCTACTTGTCCATACCTCATCCATGTACTTGTGCTCACATATACAACATATTAGAGGACATGAATTGTGCTTGATTTCCAATATATATCATCCCAGTTAGGGATGAAACAGGTCACTTTGCAAATAATTGATAATGTTGACTCCCTCACTACCTATAAAAATAATTGGAGGGAAAAAGTAGTAAAGCAACTACTAGTTAAATTGACTATTGTGGTAATAAAAGCCAGGACAGAGTAAAATTCAGGAAACCTGCATTTATCTCCATCAAAATTTTGTATGCATCATAACCTGAGCATCAGTTGTAAGTCAGGAGCCACAGCTAAAGACAACAGAGAAAAGGATCAAAATTCAAGGGAAGTAAAGAGGCTTGAAATTTGATATCTTGTTGAGACTAAAAATCTGAACTAGGGTTCTTAATCCAAACTCTAGAGAGCCTGAACTTGTTTATGTTCAGAATATACAGGTCTATGAATTTCAGTGGAAAAATATACATAATGCTTTCACTTTTCTCTAATTCAAACAACATTTAGTTTGATTAGGAAAAAATGTTAAACAGAACTATAGAATTCATGATAACTTGAGATTTTTCTATAAGCCCAATAACAGAAAATTTTATAATATAGTAGTGTTACTGTGGATGTCTTAAAATACAATTCATTGATAATGCTTGGAAATATCAATATATAGTTTATTTACAGTCCATTGATAATTCTGATTTAGGAGAAAAGATTGAGCACACATTGAAATCTTTATTTTTATTTCAATAACCTATTATTGGGATCAGAGCAATAGCGCAGCGGGGGGGGGCATTGCCTTGCATGCGGCCAACTGGGGTTTAATCCTGGCACCCCATAAAGTCCCCCAAGCACCACCAGAAGTAATTCATGAGTACAGAGCCCGGTAACCCCTGAGCCTTACCAGATGTGACCTAAAAAGCAAAACAAACCAAAAAAAAGACAACTGATTGTTAATACTAATTGATTTACATTTGACAATAATCCATATTAATGCATTTAAAACCATGCATGCTTTCAAGGGGTTGTCTCCCCAAACAATGCTCAGGCAAATTTCATTGATTCTCAGTGAATAGCATCATTGAGCTAATGCTAAGTGTATGATGCTAGCAGCAAGTAAAGGTACCCCCTGCAGTGCTCGGAGATGTAGGTGTACACCCAGCAGCAATGCTCGGGATGGGAGCATATGGTACAGGGATCAAACATTGACCAGGCATGTATGCTAACTCATAAACTATCTCTGGGAGTCCTCTGGTTCTTTTCAGTATGTAGATGCCTATTTCTCAGTAACAATTTTCTCTGTAATTCTAGATATTTCATTTTAGGCATTGAAACATAAAAATAGTATTCCAGATTGGCTAAACGGTCCAGGCCAAAATAAAGTAAGAGTCTCTGATCTAAAAGGTTTCAGGTGGTAGGTGGGGTGAATGAGAGTCTTCAAAGGGAGGGAATGATTGGAAATCTTGAGATAGTTCTTTCACCGGCGTGGCCCACTCAATCACACAAGAGCTTTCCTCTCCTATCATCGCGGATTTGCTGTTCGTACCTCACTCCGACCTCAACCCCCACAGAAGCATTTGCTTACACTTAAAATGTAAGTGTAATACATTTTATTACAATGCTAATAAAGGTTTATTAGTCCCAAACTAATAAAGGGACAAACTTGCTAACTTGAGATTTCACTGTACTTAGTATTTTTGAACTAAGTTACTTTTTTATTACAAATTTCAAAAACTAAAGAGACTATCACTGACATTGAGAAAAAAATGTAAGGAGGAGAGCAGAGGAGGAGGAGAGGAGAGAAAAATTATCTATTGTTATACAAAATATGTGTTGTAGGATAGAGATAAAACTGTATTTATTGCCTCAACAAGGAAAGTGAACAGGGAAATAGAGAAACTTCTTTCTAAATATACTATTATTGTATTATAATTTTGAACTTTGTAAATGCAATAGCCATGTAAGTGTTCTAATTAAACTTAAAGTAAAATATTATTGCAAGTTAATAAAAGCAGAATATTTGTAAAGGTATGATATCAGCATTTAAAAATAACACTGAGATTCAGAAGCTTACAAATGCATAGGTCTTAAATGCATAAACTCTATTTGAAAGTAAATTTATTTTAAAATATCATAGGCAATTCTCTTAAGTTTGTATGTAACTTACTTTTAAAGAAGTTTCACATCTACCGTGTCTTCATAAACAGTTGTTTTAATTGGTAGACTATGCACACTGTAAAATAAAAAGATGGCACATATTGGGATAAGTTAAAATCAACAAGGACTTAAAGTCTGCTCTCCACTATAACTATTATGTTTGACAGTGTGATGCCACATGGAATAAAAATATATAATATCAAATTTCAAAGCATGTTCTTACAGCCAAATCATGTCTGTGAAAGAGTATGCGACTATATATCAGTATCACAGTTGGCAAACTTCAAAAGTATTACATTGGATTAAAGTAATATTAACATGCAAATTTGGGGTTGCTTGTTGGAAGAAGCCTATAAACTACATGAAATCATTATTCATAAAGGAACTCACAATTACTGAGGATTTAGTAAAGGATAGGTACTGACTAAGCAGTTGCCAAATTTATCATTTGATCCTTATTATTGTATTAGGTAGATACTATTATTAACCCCATTTTACCAAACATTAGAAAGATTAAATAAGTCGCTCAAGGTAACATAGCAAATAGGTGCTGGATCGCATTGGTGAACCCAAGAGAGTTTGAAATCCAGTCATAGCTCTTAAATTATGGTCTCCAGGGAGACTATTCTAGGTCCTTCAATCTCTTTGTTATTATTTCTTAAATAATTAACACTGTGCTTGGAATTTTTGGTTTTTGAAAGTTCATGGTCAAGTGTATTTTAACTAAATGAACACAAAGTGATTCCCAGTTTAGTAAGTGATAACAATTTAGACAACTTCCTAGTATTTTTCCCATTAAATTCACTATTCCAACAACAGCACAAACACATTTGCAATTTATAGTCCCTTCTTTATTTTAGCTTAACATAGAACAATGAAATGTATGAAATATAGAGAAAGGGGGTATGGAATGAGCTTTATGTCTCTGCATGTGTGTGCATGTGTGCATTTATTTTTTACTTGGAACTTCACTCAGTTCCAACTTGAGGCTTCTATTTCAATTGATAACATCACCTATTTTAATGTGTTACATAGCACCTATGTATTTATTTACTTTGTTGTTATTTTAATGCTATGGATAAGTAAAATATATACTGCATTTAAACTTTGTTTTGCATTTCATTTTAATTTTCACCCTGCATCATATAACGTCATATCTTCACATACAAACAGAAAATAACAACTTATATATTCCCTTTTATAATATTTATAATATTAATATATAAATGTAATATATTAATATATAATATATAAACATAAGTTTATATATTCCCAACTTATGTATGTATTTCTAAAAAAACTGTAGTTCCTTGATCAATCACTTACTTGAGGTTTTTTTGTGGTTGTTTGGGTTTTTTGTTTTATTTATTTATTTTTTTTTGCTTTTTAGGTAACACCAGGCGATGCTCAGGGGGTTACTCCTCACTCTGCACTCAGGAATTACTCCTGGCAGTGCTCGGGGACCATATGGGATGCCAGGGATTGAACCCGGGGCAGCTGCATACAAGGCAAATGCCCTACCCACTGTGCTATCGCTCCGGTCCCATGAGTTGTGATCCTTGTTTTCTCAGTGTCTTCACAGGAAAAGACTCCTTGAGGGTTTTACAAGTTTTGTCACTTTATTTCCTTTGAAGTCCATTCATATTCTTCCTCAGTAAATTTAGCTGAAAGACTTCAATTGAATGATGCACACTTTAGAAATCTTCCTACCAAGTTATTACCCAGAATAATTGCAACTGACATTAGCATTTTATAAATATTTACATTTCTATCAAATGCTTCTCAGAGTTCCAATTTTTAAATGCTATCTCTTTAACATAAGAAAAATGACTCTTGCAATGGTCTCTGACAAACTCATGATGATTACCTCAGATGACATATTCCAGATGGATATTGATTTTCTTCTTAATTTTTGTTCCATAAGTTTGCAAGTTCTTGACAAACCAGTCCCAGGAGAGTATTTAGAAATCAATATGCTCAGAAACAGTTCTGGAATTAAACTCTCCTTTGTTTCAGGTCAGTTTTATTTTGGTTTTGCTTCAGGTTTTTTTTTTATAATTTTTGTTTGTTTGCTTGGTTTGGGTTTTTGGACCACACTGGAGAGCTCTTAGGGGTTACTCCTAGCACTGTCTGGCTCTGCATTCAGAAATACTCAGACAGTACTCTGGGGACCATGTGGGATGCTGGGGATTAAGCCTGGGTTGGCACATGCAAGGCAAATGCTCTACCCACCATAGTATCACTCTGGCCCTCCAAGTCCAGGTTTTACTTTATCCTGCGGTCATGCAGTATTCTCTCACAAGCCAAATGAAGCAAGAGTGTTCTCTGGTCAAAGGATTGTCCTTGCAGCTCTATTTGCTTCCCTTAGGAATGCTATAGCCTAAACCTGCTGAATCAGAATCTACCTTTTCACAAGATCCTGGAAGATTTTTTAACAGTCTAACCTTGTGTGTCTATCCTAAATGTTTGGTGTGAGTAACTGGAAGCAAGTTTTCAGGTGAAAATTCAGCCCTCAGTTAAAAAGTCACAGAACTGACTATATAATTACAATTAGCTGTATTTTCTTTTTCTTTTTTGTATATTTTTTGGCTTTTTGCTTTTTGGGCCACACCTGTGGATGCTAAAAGCTTACTCTTAAAGGATTGTATAAGGTGATTGTATAAGGTGTTATATGGAATTGAACCCTACCCAGTGCAAATGCACAATATCTGGTCCCCTAAAACCTTTTAATAATCTCTTCCTCATATTTTTCTATCTCATCAAGTTCAATTTATCTGGATTTTTCCTACAACACATTCTTTTGATTTGCCTTATAGCATTACAAAATTAATTCCAATCATATGTTGCGGATACCCTTTCCCACTGGATGTGTGCCCTAGTTGTGAACACTGTGTGAATGCCAGAGACCCCAGGACATTCCATGTAAGAGACTATTTGAACTCTTCATTCTGCCCCTTCTTCAGGGGGTAGATCGTGCCATCTCCTAGGATTTAATTGAAGGTAGCTATTTATCTTATGAACAGACTATGCTGAAGAATTATAATACTTGCTATAGCTGAACTTGGCTTGCTAGGTCAAGGGCATAGTTTGGAATATATTCTAATGCAGGAATCCAACCTCTTTGGGTTTAATGGCAAGCTGAATCTAGGGCTACAGATATGGACTCTTTTACATTAGTACAAAAAGTCTGCCACTGTACAGCAGAGAAAATGCAAAGTCGAGGGGCCAGGGAGCTAGTACTGTGGAGTAAGCACTCTCCTTGCATGAGCTGAAATGAGTTCAACCCTGACACTGAGGATGGTCTCCCAAATTTCATCACAGGTGATCTCTGAGCTCAGAGTCAGGAGTAAACTCTGAGCACTACCAGGTGTGGCCCCGAATAAAAAAAACAAACTAAATGAAAATACAACTACATGGACTATATACACACTATCTAGATCAGAGAACTAAAACCTGTCATGCTAAAAAATTTCCAATTAGTTAAATTGAGCACTGCTATTTCCAGCTGCTCTAGGAAAGAGCTGAAGTCTTTACATAGGCCAATTGGGAGAAAATATACAGGAATGGAAAGCTGTACTTGATATCAAATGCATATATAGCAATGTAGGACTTCCTGTGATTTTAATTAAAGTCACTGAATCAAGATATAGATACTTATAAGCAGGAGAGGATACAAAGGATTATTGTCAGCTTCTAGAAAAAGCAGAATCAAAATTATCTAAGGCCAGATATTTTTTTTCTTTGTTATAGATTTTATTATCACTGTATCACTGTCTTCCCATTCATCATTGATTTGCTCTAGCGGGCACCAGTAACATCTCCACATGTCCTGTCTCATTCTAGTAGAGCCCAAGGGCATCTGCTTGCTCCAGGAACATAAAGAGCCTCAAACCATTATATTAGGTCATGGGAATGAGGACTCTAATTGTTACTGGTATTTGTCATATCAAATACGACATGGGTAGCTTGCCAGGCTTGCTATGCGGGTGGCATACCCTTGTAGTCACCTCTAAATACAGCATTTATTGTTGAACCACGCGATTTAATTTAATTATCATATTGAGAAACCAAAAATAATAATAATAATGTAGAATATTGCATAGTAAATGCACGCACACCTTCTGTATGCATACACTAGTCCGCATGCGCACGCACACATACATACACACACGCACATATATGGCACATAGAGCATGGTTAGTATGTAGCACCAGCACAGGATATGTGCCGACTAGCACAAGACTTGCACCTTATAGAAATAAGTTCAGGGAATCTGAGAATATATACTAAATTATGTATGCAATAAGCAAATAGATACAGATATATAGATATACTTTTCTTCTCAAAGTCACTGTTCACTCATTCTTTTTTGGGAGTATTTAAGCAGCCACACCTGATCGTACTCAGAATTAACTCCTCACTCTGTGCTCAAAGATCACTCCTGGCCAGACTTGGGGGGAATATTTGTGATTCCAGAGACGAAACAGAGGCTAACCACATGTAAGGCATACATCCTCCCTGCTGTACTATTACTTCAAGCAGGTTTGCTCATTCTTATAAGTTCGTTGTTATCTATTTTAGTACCCTATGAACTTGGTCATATTCAAGATGGTTGCTTGAAATTGGCCTTGGTGGAAATAAATTTGGTGTGAGTGCCTGGAAGCAAGTTTTCTGGTGAAAATTCAGCCCTCAGTTAAAAAAGTGACAGAACTGATTAGTGGCTATCTTTGGCTAACTGATTAGTGGCTATCTTTTAGAAAAGATACAGTTGGCTATCTTTTCTAACTTTTATTTTTCTTTCTGTATTTTTTTGCTTTTTTTGGGGGGCACACCTGTGGCCATGTGTATTCATTGAAAAAGGCCATTTCATATGAAACAATGCTCATCATCACTAATCATCAGAGAGATGCAAATCAAAACAACAATGAGATATCACCTCACACCACAGAGACTGGCCCATATTCAAAGAGTAAAAGCAACAAGTGCTGGCGTGGATGTGGGGAAAAGGGGACTCTCATACATTGTTGGTGGGAATGTCGACTTGTACAACCTTTCTGGAAAACAATATGGACATTCCTCCAAAGTCTAGAAATTGAGCTCCCTTTTGACCCAGCCATACCACTCCTGGGAATATACCCTGAGAAGCCAAAATCACACAGCAGAGACACAATCTGCACTTTTATTTTCATAGTTTTATTCACAATAGCCAGAACCTGGAAACAACCAGTATGCCCAAGAACTGATGACTGGATAAAGAAACTGTGGTACATCTACACAATGGAATACTATGCAGCTGTTAGGAAAAATGAAATTATGAAATTTTCCTATAAATGGATGGACATGGAAAGGATTATGTTGAGTAAAATTAGTCAGAAGGAAAAAGAGAGAGATAGAATGACTGCATTTATTTGCATGACATAAATATATCAGGTGATCTTACCAAAAGTGGAAATTACCACAAGCGTGAAGGAGTCAGAGGTTAGGTAAGACAGAGAAGGGAACATGTGTGAATAAATGTAGAAAGGGCTGATACCAACATAGAATTGAGCATTAAATACAGGCAAAAAAATGCACATGATGGCTTCCAAGTGTATGTAGTGCAACCCACAATGTGTAGGAGAAGGAAGGGAGAGAGAGGGAGAAAGAAAAGAGATAAAGAACCTGCCATTTAGGCAGGCTATGGGAGGGGGAGGGAATTGGGGACATTGGTGGTTGGAAATGGGCACTGGTGGAGGGCGGGTGCTGGAAAACTATTTGACAGAAACCTCCAAGCATGAACAACGTTGTAATTGTATATCTCACGATGGTATAATAAAATGTTTAATTAAAAAAATAAAGAAAACTGATCAAAAGGAAAAAAAGGCAATTTTACATCTACGCATATTATATTTTAGGGGGTAATTTTTATTCCCCTTCAAAAAATGATATCAAAATGTATCTACCACCACAGACTTACAGACATGGGGCAGAGCTGCTACTTGCCCTCTCTGTGCCCAGCCACTCATGAGGTGCCCGGGAGGGATGGCGGGTTCTAGCCCTGGCCCGCCACCCCAGCAGGGCCTCACAACAAGTCAGACGACCCCCTCACTCCATGAGGGCCGCCATCTTCCACATCGGACTTCCCTCTCGTCAGAACTCCACCCAGCAGCAGAAGAGCCTATCACAGCCTGGCTCGCACGGTCGCTTTCATCTATAAATGCTGTATTTAGAGGTGACTACAAGAGTATACCAACCACACAGCAAGCCTGGCAAGCTGTCCATGTCATATTTGATATGCCAAATACCAGTAACAATTATATTAGGTCATTCCCATGACGTAATATATTTGTCTGACGCTCTTTATGTTCCTGGAGCAAGCAGATGCCCTTGGACTCTACTAGCATGAGACAGGACATATGGATATATTACTGGTGCCCACTCAAGCAAATAGATGATGAACGGGAAGACAGTGATCTACCACCACAGTTTCTCCACTACAGTCCAGGAGGGAGCACTACCGTTCTTCATTCCTCATCCTGCTGTCTCCGCCTTAGCCCTGTTATCTAAGTGCAGGATTTGATTTCATTCTGTCTATTCCCTTGCTTTACGTCTCTATCCCACAGACGATGGTTGGGGTATTTTTTTTTTTTGATTGGAGTGGATAGTGAGGGACAGAGAAGCAAGATAGATTTTATTGTAGCTAATTTAGAAAGATGATGTGAGGAGAGAAAGAGAAGTTCATATTCAAGATAGAACACAGATTTCTCCTGAGTGGGAAGAGGTAACCAAAAACAGAAAAGCAAGCAAGATGCATGTTCAAGGGAGAACATGGGCTTGAAGAGCAAGCTGGGAGTATTTTTTTTATAAAACCCAGAAACTGTAAAACTTTAAATCAGGCCTTTACTTCCCCTACAGCCCTTTGTTTCTTTTAGGGTTTAGGGGTCACACCCATCAGTCAGGGGCTACTTCAGATTCTGTCTGTCAGGTCACTTCTGACAATTGCTTAAGCAACCACACCTCCAGCAAGCAAAATATGTGTTCAGTCCTTTGAGCCATCTCTGTGGCCCCTAGATGGCCTTTTGTTCTAAATCTGCTGAAATACAACTGGTACTTGCCCAATTTTGCGATGATGCTCATTTCTGAGTAGACTGTATATTTGCTACACACAGGCGGAATGTATACATGTATGTCTAAATCTTATGTTCAAATGCATTTGTCCGAATATGTTTTAGATTTTGCTCTCAAAAGAACATATGAAGAAATTATGTCTATTACTGTTGAGCAGAAATGACAACTATCAGTGATTAAAATGTGCTGGTGTTATTTTCCAAATTCCTTTATGCAAAACTAATATTAAAATAATGGTTTCTTGTCCAGAAAGGTAAGACAATTAAATTCTGTGCTCAAGAAAATGAAAAAAAAATAGAGAGACTCCTGCACTTGGTCAGAATGTGCGGCATCACTTTCGGAATAACTTAAGAGCACAAAATTCTTCGGTTGACGGTTTTACTCTGTGCTTTATTTTACAGATGGGAGTCTGTCATCCCTGTGGTTGCCCTCTCTTGTAAGACGTTAAAAAAAAGTTTCATTTAATTCCTGCTTCGACATGCCAAGGGCAGGCACCAGGCACACCTGCCGCTCCTTCCCTGCACGTCACTCAGCAGCAGCAGGAAGGCAAACTGGGCGGGCACAGCATGGGTAATCACCAGCCACCTGAAGAACTGGGCACAGTCCCCATTGTTTTCTGTGTCTGAAGGCATAACATTACAAAACTTGGAAAAGGCAGAACTGCAGGGCAAACTGCATATCTCCTTGAGTAGAAATCAGGATGAGAACTCGTTTTTATGGGTTCTTTCAGCCAGCCAGCTTTCAGCATGTCCAGAGAATACGGAACACATGTGCATTACTCTGATTTATTAGCAACATATGTGGAGAAAACCTTAGCCACTAGCTAGGCAGTACCGTGACAATGGCTTCTAACACCTCCACCCTAAATGGTTGTGTTTTCACTATGTTCTAGTATACACTTGCACACACACACACACACACATACATATTTTAGAGATTAAGTTGGAAAGTTTCTCATTTGCATTAACTAGAAGTGACTTGTGTTAATTTGACTAATACAAATTTTTTTATTCCTGATGAAATCAAAAGATTATCTTCTTCAAGTTTAATGACCACAGTCATTTACGCAAGTGCTAGAGGAAATGCCTAGTAATTTTCTGTAGTAGGCTTAATAATGACCACTCCCCAAAGACTTTTTACCCTACTTTAAGATCTGTGATTATGTGATGTTACATGGCTTAAGGTGTGACTAGATCCCAAAATGGGGAGAAAATTCTGTATTATCTAAATGGCAGGTGTAATTCAAGGCACTTTATAAAATATATAGATTTAAATGTTATGCTGTCTTCATTATTTGGAGCAATGGGGAAGTTGGGTCATACCAGGTGACACCCAAGATTCGCTCCTGATTCAGAGATCACTCCCAAATTGTTCAGAAATCACTTTTGGCAGTGCTCAGGGATCACTCCTGGCAATGTTCAGTGTTCATGGACAATATGACGTACACACTGGATTAGAATATGGTCAGCAGTATGCAAGGCAAAATCTTAACTTCATTATCTCTCTGTCATCTTGCTGTCTTCCTTAAGAACAGAAAATGGAGTCTAGAACTAAGAATATAGAGGACCTTTAGAAGATGAAAATAAAGGGGAATAGTTACCTCGCCAGGCTTGCAAATGAAAAAAAAAAACTTGCTGAAAACTTGATGTTAGTCCTGCAGAAACACCCTTTGGATATCAGCCATCCAGAGAAGAAAATTAGCAAATGTGCATTTTTAACACCAACTACTAATAGCTATGTAGAAAAATGAACATTTAAAAAATGAAAGTTAATCTATTCAACTGTTATGAGGGAAGTTGCATCTTAAATCCACAAAATCAGGATCACAATTTACAAGCAAAGCATTCTTCAGATGCTATGTCCAAGAGACTTGTTCAACAACTATCACCCTTTACCCTTTTAAAAATAATGAAAACCTTACCAGATCAGGCAGTGTGGGACTGACAGCTCAGTGCTTGGACCAGAGGTGCTAGTGCCAATGCTAGTACAAGAAAAAATTTCTTTTTTCTTGTACAAAAGCACCAAAGTCTCAGGGCTGGAGAGATAGTGCAGCAGGTCCGTGCTTATTCCTAGCCACTGGAGAGATGCCTTACACAGAGTCAAGGGTAAGCCCTGAGCACCACCACCTGAGGCCTACAAATGAATTTTTTTTAAAAATGCCAAAAACATTGCCCCATTGTCTTCTTATTACTATAGTATTGTTTTGACCTTTTTTCTCTCTATAGATTCCACTTATAACTTAGTGAGAGTGGTTGTGAAAATTTTCTTGGTGATGGAGCTACAACTTCTTCTACACTTGTTTGCTTTTGTCAGGTAGAGGGCAGCCTATTCTGTTTTCCCAAGCCTCATGAATGGGAAACCAAACTGTGACTTTTCAGTACTGTGTCTCTCCATTGTTTAACTTCTAGGTACAAGACACCTAATGAAGACCAGATCATAGACCAGACAGGAACCTGGAAACAGAAATCTATGGAAACCCGCTTCTGAATCTCCTTCCTGGGAGCCAACAGTTGTTCCTCTTGCTATTCTGCTTAACTAACTGGTCCTTCTTGGAGAAATAAAAGATTCCCTATGCCTCAGCTCTGTCCTTTGATTCATCTCACACCTAATATAGGCAAGATCCCTTAGTGTGGGTATCTCCACGTCAGTGTATAAACTGACGTGGAGGCACCAGGGTTGGGGGTTTCAAGCGGGAGAGCAGATGCTGGCATTGAACTGAGCACCTTATGAATAGAGGCACGTGCGCCACACCTTGGAGCCATTGCCTGGTTTAATAGCACTGTTTGTATTTAAATGCTAAAGAGCAATATATTATGTAAGGCTAACCATATGACAATATCAGTAGACAGACATTTACAATACCAACATAGATTCAACAGAGTTATGTAGGGGAATTGCTAGTTCTTTAGGACTACTTGACTTTTTGATGAGTGAAATTGTGTGTGCATTTGTCTTTTTCTATGCATGTTCACATAGTCAACGAGAAGGGTGGTACAAAGCAAAATAAGTCATTTTAGGAACTTTATCTAAAACTCAAGGGGCTGGAAAGATAATAAAGTGGATTAAGTTGCTTGCTTTGCATATGTCTGACCAGGAATCAGGAGGACTGGTCAATGGTTGGAAGCTTGTCCCACAGGTATGTGGGAAGCAAAGGGCAGTTGGGATGGAGAAGGGATCAGTATAATGATAATAGTTGGAAATGACCACTCTGGACAAGGACTGAGTACTTACTGAAAGTAGCTAAATGGATATACATAATAACCTTTTTGTATATGTTTGGCAAATCATAATGTCCAAAAGGGGAGAGAGAGATAGAGAGAGAGAGAAAGAGAGAGAGGAGAGAGAGACACACACAGAGAAACACACATAGAGAGACAGAGAGAGAACCTGCCATAGAGGTGGCAGTGGGATAATGGGAGGGAAACTGGAGACATCGGTGATGGGAAATTTACACTGGTGAAGGGACAGATGTTGGAACATTATATAACTGAAATCCAATCATGAAGAACCTTGTAACTGTGTATCACATTATGATTCAACTGAAATTAATAAATAAAAATTAAAAATAAATAAAACCTTTAAGAAGTGCAAGTTTGACTTCTGGTTTCTTCCACCGTAATAGAAATATATTACAGGGCAAGAGAGATTCCAAGGTGACTAGTGGAGAAGAGCCCAGAAAGAACTGGTTTGTACACTCTGGGGATGAGACTAAAAGATATTGGCAGGATATCAGTACGATA
This sequence comes from Cryptotis parvus, assembly GCA_021461705.1. Taxonomy (NCBI): domain Eukaryota; kingdom Metazoa; phylum Chordata; class Mammalia; order Eulipotyphla; family Soricidae; genus Cryptotis; species Cryptotis parvus. The sequence continues at coordinate 376,175 of JAJIBD010030575.1, forward strand.
ATGTCTTCAGAAGATCAGGCAGATGTGGCACAATCCTACAAAGGAAAATCAGACTCCTCTAGTGACCTAAGAAATCAGAAGACCAAGAACTATGCCCTGTAAAAGAGACATAGCTTGGAGAAGGTAGAGCCAGCGAACTGCAGCAAGACTTGATGTACTGCTGTTGTTTGTTTTTTTTTTTAATGTGACAGAGGGATGTGGATCCATCTGGTAAACAGAGAATATGGCAATAAAATTTAGAGAAAAAGAGCATCCCTTGTGCTTACCTGCTGTGAAGTTAAGGACAACTCAGCAAATAAAATCTTAGATGTTAGAATGCCATTCCTGAAGTTAGCTACTTTAACAGGGTATCAGAAAACTAAGTATGATCATGGAATACATGGAGTAATTCTGATCCTGATCCATTAGGTTTACTTTATATAGCAAAGGGAGGACAACCTAAGTCCCCCCAGGTATGTTTCCAAATAGGGCAGTTGGCCAAGTATACTTGGAGCTAGATCCTGAACATCCGCTCATCTGACATGAAATCAGTGAGTGAGAGTCTTAAAATATTAATACTTGGGGGGTGTGAGAATGGTTTAGTAGCAGAAGCACCTAAATTGTAATGTGAGACCCTCAAGCTCAATGCCCAGTGCTTCCCATATGCTCCAGGCACAATCCAGGCAGCTCTGGTGTTGGGGGACTCCCCAGTGCCACATCACAGAATGTGAGCTCTGGGACACCTCTGCCAGGTGAAGCCTCCAGGGAACCCTGAAACTAAAAAATGTGCAAGGACCACAGCCAGGAGCAATTCCTAGCAAACACAAAGCCTGTATGTGTGTGTGTGTGTGTGTGTGTGTGTGTGTGTGTGTGAGAGAGAGAGAGAGAGAGAGAGAGAGAGAGAGAGAGAGAGAGAGAGAGAAGGGAGGGGGGGGGAGGGAAGGAGAGAGAAAGAGATCCCTAGTTATGACAATAGCAAAAGCAATTAAGGGAAGGGGGATTGGGGTGGGGAAGGAAAAATACTGGTCATATTCTGGTTGAGCATAAAGCTAAAAACTCCTGTCTTCATGAATACTGTGGGAACTTCCTGGTGCCCTTTCTAAAAGGGCTATCGGGTTTAATCGATCTCTACTTGATTTCTCCCAACATGTGATCCATTGAAGAATTAACCAGGGTTTTCCTGTCTCTTCCATGTTCACCTAGCTGATAATAATTGTTAAATACTGTGCTTGCCTTGCTAGTGTCATTGTGACCCTTCCCCACCCACTTTATTAAAGCTATTCAATTTACATGTCAGAGTGGGAGCTTGTTAACTATTGTTTCACAGGCTCCTTTAAAAATCTAGGCTCAGCCTTCCCAGTCTGCCCAACCAGAAGACGCTATAGATGCCTGTAATCCGACACCAAATGCCACATGAGTCTCCAGGAGTTCATGAACCCTTGTACAAGGCTCAACTATGGCTCAACTATGGAAGCTGATGTTTAAGAAGGAAAAAAAAAAAGAGGCCCTGCCTTAAAGGCTTGTTTCACCCTGCTTCAGGGTTGCCAAGAGCTCTAAAAAGTGAGAGAAGGAGTGCAATGATGCATATGCCTTTTCTTTTAAGATAGCTTGGATCTCTCACTGAGCTGTTGAAGAGTTGAAAAGCAAATAAACGTCAACAGTTCTGAATCCCAACATTGTTTAATGACAACCTTCCTGTGTTTGCCAACTTGGTGCTTAACAACAATCCTGTTGACACTGTGTGAAAAGCTTTCCAGGTCCTCCCAGGTAAATAACCCACTCCCACCAATCACCTGGCCGCCCAACCGAACTCTTTCATGCACACGGAATTCATGAAGATGAGTCACTCTCTGCCAAATGCACCTTGACATCGAGATTTGGCTGCTTCTTGAAATCTTTTCATACTCTCATCTCAGCAAAAGACTATTAGAAACACCCTCTGTTTTAAGTGATATTTTGTCACCAAAGGAAAATGAATTCACTTTTTCATATTTGTGAATATTATTGACATTGTGCACCTCGGAATCAGTTTGCATTACTTGAAAGTATTTAGTATGTGACTTTTTGGAGCAGATGGAAAGTGCTTGCTTTCTTTTTTTTCCCTTTACTGCTGAAGTTACATCTCACCAGTTCATGTGAAATTCAATGATGTGTTGGGAGTAAGAAAGTACAAATGTTTGATTTCAAAACTATAACAGTCATCAAGCCATTATAAAAGATTCGTTATGAAATCATCGCAAATGGGAGAAGGGGTAGGTTTTCTTCCCTTCTAATCGAGTCAGAAGAAGCAGAAATTTTGTTGTAGGAAAGACGGTTACAGAGCGAAGAACAGATAAACAGCCCTGTGCCCTTGCTAGCACCATTGCCAAGGTAATTCGATAGCTCTCAGTACAACCTGGCACAAAGCCTAAGACTGGAGCAGAAAACTAACCAAGGGAAGCCGGGGGTGGGGTGTGAAAGTTGTTGGATTGGCTAATCTGGCCCTTCCCTAACAGCCAAGAAGGAAATGGATTACTTGTGGCTGTGACTAAGAAACCTATGGCCAATAGAACCAGTTGCCTGCATTAGAACCTGCCAGCAAGTATAAAAATAGTTCCAGTTTTCATGGTGGTTTTACTTAAGTTTGAAAAGGTGAGGGTATCTAAAGATCAGATGACAGTTTTAGCAGGCAATAAAGAGAAAATACTTCCTAAAATCAAAAATGATGAAATGCTGAAAGAACCTGTAGCATTAGAGTTCATATTAGGGGTATACTGATCCGTGTGTACAAGCTCCCACTGTAGGCCTGGATTGTGGCATGAGTGATTCATTTAAGACCCTCTTATTCTCACACTTTACAAACAGAGGCAAAGGTTCATAATACTTTCGTGGCACACTATCATCTATCTAATGTACTATAGATAGTAGCAAACCAAAAAAGGCATGTACTAAATATTTTCAAGTAATACAAACTGGTTCGAAGAGCACAATGTCAACAATATCCACAAATATGAAAAAGTGAATTCATTTTCCTTTGGTGACAAAATATCACTTAAATCACAGGCTGTTTCTAATGGTCTTTTGTTGAGAGGAGAATATGAAAAGATCTCAGTAAGGGACCCCAGAGTCCTTTAGGCAGAGTTCAAGGACTTTGGAAAGGGAGAAATGCATAGGAGAGGTGTTGCATGGAAAACTGACCCTAATTAACAACATTTTAAAAAATTAATAAGAAGGCATCAAATTGATATGGTATTAGCATGTTGCTAAGCAAATTTTAAGTTATTTAATATTTTAAATAATTTCAAGGTTTTTCTAGGTTAAAAGCACTGTCTTCCTCCTTTCATCCTCATGCCTATAATTGAATCTACTCTGTTGCTGTACACCCACAAAACCTATGCTGAGTCACATCCCCCAGCCCTCTGGATCCCTATTAACAAAAAGCACAATCACTCTATCACTAAGCATGTTAAGAGAAGAAAAATCCAAAGTAAAGAGGTTTCACCACTACAAATACCAAGAAAATTAAATGAGAAGATCAGAGTGATAGTACAGAGGATAAAATCCTTGCCTTGAACTCAGACAACCTAGGGTGAGCCCTGGCAATCCATATGGTTTTTCTGGCAGTAGGAGTGATTTCTGAGCACAGAGCCAGGCCAGGAGTAAACCCTGAGCACTGCCAGATAACCCGCCATCCATACCTAAAAAAAGAAATGACATTACTATTCCTCCCATTTAGAAAAGAACATCCTTGAAAAGATCATTCAGCACTTTGTACATATAGAGAATGACTTGTCACTTATCACTTGTCTTCCCACTGTTTATCAATTTGCTTGAGTGGGCACCAGTAACAAGCAAGCAAGTGTAGCCCAAGGGTATCTGCTTGCTCCAGGGACAGGAAGAGCCTCAAACCATTCCATCAGGTCATGGGAATGGGGTCCATAATTGTTACTGGGTTTTGGCATATCAAATAAAACACAGGTAGCTTGCCAGGCGCTGCCTATATATTATACATATAATACATATTATATGTATTTATGAATGAAAAAATGTATTGAAATTTAATTCAGGAAGACGTGCCTGATTCCCTCACATTAACATTCTGAGGTGAGCCACGAAGCAGATAGAAAGTCTAAGAGCACAGAAATGTCCATTTACCTATATGAAAAATGTATTTTTCTAACACAGTGTATTTTTTTTTTCTTTTTGATGCTCAGCGGTTACTCCTGGTGGTGCACAGGGGACCATATGGGATGCTGAGGATCAAACCCGGTTTGGCCACATGCAAGGCAAATGCCCTATTTGCTGTATTATCTCTCCGGCCTCCACAAGTGTATTTTATTTTTATTTTTTGGGTCACACTCGGCAGTACTCAGGGATTACTCCTGGCTCTGCATTCAGGAATTACTGCTGGCTGTGCTTGGAGGACCCTATGGCATGTTGGGGATTGTACCCTGGTTCGCCATGTGCAAGACTATGCTTTGCCCACTGTGCTGTCGCCTCCAGCCTCCCACAATAATACATTATTTGACAAAAAAAGAAAAAATAATTAAAATATACATATGGAGAGGTCTGGGGAATGTCAAGAATGCCCATAAAATTTAAATTAGACATTATCTATTTTTAATGTGACTTTTGCAGAACATAGTCATATGTCCCTTTCTTCTTATGCATTCTACAGGGGAACCACCATCCCGTCAATTTCAGCCTGCTCCTGTGTCCATGTGGACTGGTCACTGTGAGGCAGAGGAGAAGTTTCTTCACTGGAGAGGGGATCGGAGCAAGCTGAATGGTAATGAACAGGGAAATCTGAACATGAGACTAATGCCTAGAAAGAGGCCAGGCCGGATCTTTCCTGATTACTCCTTCGCCTACCCCAGCTCTACTTCCAGAATCCTGTTTTTAAAGACAAGGATAAATAAATAAAGATGAATCTAATGCACGGAGACATGCTAGAAATATGTGTGTGTGTGTGCGCACATGTGTGTGTGTGTGTGTGGTGTTGGGGGGGTAGTGGTGGGGGTGTCAGCGATACTTCCCCCTTCTTAACACACAGTGAGCACAAGTGGAGTCTAGTGATGAACTCACAGGCCTGCAACAGATGCAACAGAAAAGCACTTCCAGATACCACCCACACCTCGTGAAGGGAGAGTATAACCCTTAAGACTCAACCAACACTTACCAGCTCTATATGATCTCTTGGATAAGGGATTGAAGAGCTGAAGAGAGGAAAGGTGGGGGTGTTTAATGAACCTAAGGAAACAATGGTACAGCCAGCCAATAAAGCACAAGGTGAGAGCAGAAATGAGAAAACTATAGACAGAAAGGACAGAACTCAAGTATTTGGTAGCTGAAATGAAAAAGTCACAGAAAGCCTTAGCCACAAAATAACAGTAACAGAGGACAAAAGCAGTGAGCTACAAGACGAGATGCAGAAAGCCTCCAGACAACAGCTGAAGATTGGGGGGAAAAGCCCCCCAAACAAATGAACAGATGAGAGATACAAACCAAAAACATTTCATGAGCCATTTTCCACCCTTACAAAAGAACAATACTAAAATTTTGCTAAATATTATGATCAACTCTGAATTATAAAATCTAAAGGAGAAAATGTATGAATTGGCTTATAGTAAGGTTTATATAAACCTTATTATATGGTTTATATAAACCAAACATATGTTCTAAACATATGTTGATAAACAAGAGGATCAACATAAGAATCATCAGGGTCCCCGAGGGTCAGATGGTGATTCTGTTGAAGAAGCAAAAGCTAAATCATGGCTGAGAAGTTCCCAGAGCTGAAGAGCATGTGCACCCAAAGTCAAGAAGCCAGCCAGGAACCAGCTAACAGAGACTATACATGCCACACTCCACCATTCAGAATGCACCATTTTTGCTCATCTATTGCCACACTTCTATAAATGAATTGAAACTTCTGTGGAGGTTTTCTAGAATGATCCAAGCCATTAAATGTAGGTATAGTAGTCCAACAATCTTGGTTGTAATTAGATGCAAATGGAAAAAAGATTATAATGTCTTTGTAATTTTTTGGAAACTCAGACAAAATGAGAGACTAAGTCACATGAGAGACTGTAGGGGTGTGTGTGTGTGTGTGTGTGTGTGTGTGTGTGCACACGTGCAACGCATTTATGAGTGTTTGCCAGGGAAAAATTAGAAGTGAGTGAGCATAGCCTAGAGAGAAGAGTGACACAGGACCAAGTTCACACAATGGCCTTAAAGACCTTATCATTTGGGAACCTGCCCCCAAATAAAGTGAGGCTGAACACTGGAGGAACTAGAGGCATGCCATCATGATATAGTCAGTGACAGGCTGGAGAATGATTTACAATGAAGAAACTTAATTACTTCTAGATATCAGTTCAAATAAAAATTTATGTTAGGCAGCATTATTGAAGTCTAACAACATATAAATTTAAGGAGAGCTAGAAGCTGGTAGTTTAAAAGAAAAAGATACCAGGCTTTATATAAAACTTGTAAAAGAAACTTTTCCATTTTAATACATCACCCAGAGCTCACACTTGAATGTGGCTTCACTTGAATCGTTTGTTTTCCCATTGTTCATCAATTTGCAATAGCAGGTGCCAGTAATGTCTCCATTCATTGACAATGAGGTCCATTATTGTTGCCGCTTGGGGCTTATCCAATACACCACAGGTAACTTGCCAGGGTCTGCCGTGACTCTCAATTTGTCCCAGGGGGACTAGTTTGCTGTCAGACTAGAAGCATTCTCATTTGCTTCCTTTTCTCCTCCCTCAGTGGATAGAGTAAAGACAGGACAGGTCTTCTGGTCCATTGAGTACTGGAAGAGGGCAGTGGAGTTCATGAAACGGTCCAGGATGGGGTTTATGGTTTAAGTTGAGGTTTAGGTTTATGGGTTAATCTGGTCTATTTCTGTTCTTTCATTTGCCATCTAAATTTCTGGAACGTGATTGGTTTCTAGTAATTTGATGTACTGTGTGGCACAGCAGCCATGAGTCAGGAGAAGAGCTGGTAGAAGCACTGCCTCATCTGTCAGTGTTCCTGGATCACAGTCAACAGCCCCAGAGCAGTTCATGGGTGGCACCCACCTGAACACCTGGAAGGAACAGAGGTGGGGGGGAGAGGGACCCAAGGTCCATCTCCACGGAAACACGGTGACTTTAGCCTCTGAGACTCGTGGAACCAGGACTTGAAATCGGCTTCTCTAGGGTGGGGCTCTGATGAGCTGTGGAGTATGGTCATAGAAAACTGCTGCCATTATGATGCTGGGGTTTTATCTGGCTTCTTCTGAGGCTCTATTGGGGTGGCAGGCCAGGGCCAGAACCTGCCTTCCCTCCAGGAAGCTTCATGATCAGCCGAGCACAGGAAGAGCCCGTAGCAGTTTTGCTCCATGTGTCAGTGTATCTGGATCACAGCCGACAGCCCCAGAGCAGTTCATGGGCGGGTCCACTAGGCCTCCTGGAAGGGATAGAGATGGGGAAGAGGGACCCCAGCTCCTTCTCCACAGAAGCCTAGTGACTTTAGCCACCAATACCAGCATACCTGGACTTGAAATCGGCTTCTCTCTCTAATATGGCTCTTGCATGAATGTGTTACAAACACTGGGGAGACTTCTAGGAGCTTGTCTGAAGATTCTAAGAAAATTTCTATTGGAATTTGTCTGATACTGAATCAGGAAAAACTGAACTTTCTGAGATTGCTAAAAGAAACTCTGTTTAATACATTCAAAAGTACACCTTGATTCATATTTGTCATATCTTAAAAAATTTGCAGTAGTTAAGTGCCTTTTACTATAACTTTAGTTATATAACTATATAGTGATCTAGTTAGAAGGATCAAACTATACTTTTAGAAAAATATAGATCCTAACTGAAGACATAGCTAAAGAACCATCCAATCAGTTCTAAATCATGCTAATAATACATTTTTTAAATTTTATTATATCATCGTGAGTTATACATTTACTAAGCTGTTCATGATTGGGTTTCAGTCATACAGTGTTCAAGCACCCATCCCTCCACCAGTTCACATTTCCCACCACCAATGTCCCCATGTCCCCAGATTCCCTCCCCGTCACCCAGATGCCTCTATGGAAGATCTTCTCCTTTCTTCTTTCTTTGTTGTTCTTCTTCATCTTCATCATCATCATCATCAACTTCTTCTTCTGCTTCTGCTTCTTCTTCCTTCTTTCTTCTTCTTCTCCTTCTCCTCCTCCTACTTCTTCGTCCTCCTCCCTCCTCCTCCTCTTCCTCTTCCTCCTCCTCTGTCCTCCTCCTCTTGATGCTTCTCCTCCTCCTGCTCCTCCTCCTCCACCTTCTTCTTTTTCTTTTTCTTCTTCTTCTTCTTCTTCTTCTTCTTCTTCTCCTTCTACTTCTGCTTCTGCTTCTTCATCTTCTTCTCTTTCTCCTCCTTCTCCTCCTCCTCCTTCTTTTCCTCCTTATCCTTCTCCTCCTTCTTCTATCTCACTCGCTTTCTTCTCTTAAACATTGTGATTTACACTACATTCACTTATAAATTTTTATAATTTATTGTTTTCACAAAATTTAGTTTGTACAACTGCTTTTGTTTGGTTCTTATTTTATATTAAAGTACAATCAATTTTTCTATTAGATCTGAAACTGTACTCTGATAATAGAAATTACTGGAGTCCAAAGAGATAGTACAGGGGTTAAGGCATTTATCTCCCATGTGGTTAACTCTAGTTACATCTCCATCACCACCTATAAAAACCCTTGAGCACCACCAAGACAGATCCCAAAGCACAATGCCAGAGGTAAGCCCTGAACATTGCTGGGTGAGAGCCTAAAGCACACCAAATATAATACTGGAATTTCAAAGTTAAACCTTATAATACATTTATCAGTCAGAGGTCATACTACTATAGGTGAAAATTGCATATATGGAGAGGCAAAGTCTGAGGCTGGGCACAGAGAAGGAGTGAGAATTGAAAAAATAGAGGAGTTACCAAGAAAAGTTATGAAAAGGTTGAAACTCGTGACTAGTTCAGGTGACTACCAAGAGAATGTATGGAAGAAAGAAGGACAGGGAAATAGTACAGAGATTAAATCTCTTTCCTTGCACCTTGGTTGGATCCTCAACATCGTATATGGTCCCCTGAGCTCCTCTAGCAGGTATCCCTGAGTACAGAGCCGGCAATAAACCCTGAGCATGGCCCAACAATCCCCCACAACCGCTTATCAAAAAAAGAAGAGATCAAGAGAGTAGGGGTGGGGGGAGGTACTCTATTCTCTTTATTTTAATAATTTTCATTTTCTTAGAGAAACTGTCTTAATTTTTCCATATCTAGGAATTTCAATAAGGAAGATAAACAAGTTGAAACTAAATCAGAAGTAGCACATGAAAATATTTTGATATAGAAATGGAAATGTCTAAAGTATTTTGAACTCCTAAAGAAGAGTATGATAAATAACAAACATTATAGCAATAAAATTTCTTTGCTTATAATCACCAGAGTTCATGCAATAAAGCTTTATCCAAACACTAATTTCATAACAGATGGAATATGCAGAAATATCAATGGGGTTCTGAGAAGCTACAAATGCAAAACTCCTAGAATATTTTCAGAGAAAGTTACAGCAAGCTATGCCATTTATCTTTTGGAAGTATTTTTAATAGAGTATTCTATAAAGTTTGAAAGAAGATGTAGAAAGAAGAAAATGTGTCGTGGAGTCATATTTTTACAAAACTTAGCTATTTAGTGTCTAAGCCTTTTTTTTCTTAAGCCAGAATAGACAACAGCAATGAGCAAGCAGTGTTGAGTTCATCCTGCCAGGATGTAGGAATATACTGATGAAGTTCCAAGTACAGTGACTGTGCATATCACTTCCATCTCCCAGAAACTGCCAGGACAATGTTTCTCAATTATGTTTCCAGTTGAATTATCAGAAAGTGTTCATTGGAGCACTAACTTACCCTTCATAGAAAACTTCCATATTATTCAACGTACTTAGACAATTCTAATTCTGAACAATGCAGAGACAACAGGAAAAAAGCAGTTCAGCTTATGTCACTGGCCCTGGGAATTTACGCTCGATATACAATGCCAGTGTCCTTGAATCTGTTCCTTTTAACATTTTCTGCACTATACCTTCGACCATACAAAACATGTGAATTAACACAAATATACAGGAATTTTTATTTAATTTTTCAGGTTATTGAAATGATCTCCTAGCCAATATTTCTATAGCCAGTGCAGGGTTTTTAGAGTCTTCTGCTCATGTGACAAGGTCAAATGCTGCTTTTGTACTTTTCAGCTCTTATGCATTTTGATTTTTGATGTTTTATCTATCTATCTATCTATCTATCTATCTATCTATCTATCTATCTATCTATCTATCTATCTATCTATCTATCTATCTATCTATCTATCTATCTATCTATCTATCTATCTATCTATCTATCTATCTATCTATCTATCTATCTAATTTCACTTACACAAATAAAAAAGAAAGTAAAGATCAAAGTCAAATTAAGATAATAACCTTAACAGGAACCTCAGTAATTGTCAGAAATGTATTACCAGCACCTTATATTTTATTCAGATAATATAATTATCATTATTTATTGTAATTCCTTTATATTATGTAGAGGGATATTTATAGACATTTGTTTCATTTTTTGGTTTTGTTTTTAGTCCACATTTGGCAATGCTCAGTGGTTACTCCTGGCTCTGCACTCAGGGGACTATCTGGATGCCAAGGACGGAAGCCAGGTGAAATGTCTTACCCTCTATACTATCACTCTGATGTACAGAGAGTAAGGTATGTATTTTCATTGCAAATAATTCTTTAGTGTATTGCAGAGATTTTTTTCCTGCTCTAAATATCAAGAAACATTGCAAATTTACAATGTGGTGTAAATTATGGGTTTGGATGTAGTGTTGTCACTGTTCAATCACAATCACAGACCCATAAAGACAGTACTTTGTTGGAAGGAGGGATGTTAAAAAATGAGAATTTCCATTTGATCTCTAACAGAGCTGCATAATCTTTCTGATTACTTCCGTGAGAAAACAATCTAGTAAAAAATGATACTAGCCTAGAACTGATCATTGAATGTAGGCAAAGGGATATACATGATAACCTCTAAATGTATGCATTGCAAGTCACAATGTGTAAGAGAAGGAAGACAGAGAGGAGAAAGAGAGAAAAAGAAAGAGAAAAAGGGATGTGATCCCTGCATCTCTGAGGACCCAAGATGCCCCAGGTGTGTGTGATCCCTGCGTCTCTGAGGACCAAACTGCCCTAGGGAAGAGCAGAAACTCCATCAGCGGGAACCAAGGTAAACTGCCTTGATTTCACCCCAGACCCCTTGGGCCCTGCGCTTCTGGGAACATCCCAAAACTCAAAACTGCACAATGCTAGCCGCGTCCGTGCAAGCTTCTTACTACCTATCTTGCATGAGGTACCAGTAAACCTTGGTTCCTACATCCTTGTCACCCACCCACACTCTGCAAACAGACCAGACACCTACTAACTGTACTATCTAGTCACCCAAAACTCACATTTGCAACCTACAATAGTCATAATGGTAAAGCAACGCAAAATTCCATCAAGCTCTGTGAGTGAAGTAACTAGTCCAGATGAGCCAAGCAATACCAATGAGTTGTATAACCTCTCTGATAAGGAATCCGGAAAGAATTGTTAAGGATTCATAAGGAATTCAAAAGAAGCAATGGAATGCAAACTCAATAAAATACAAGAGGACATGAGAGAAGAAGTGAGGAAAATGCAAATGGAAATGACAGATATTAAAAATGAGGTAAATGAAATGAAAAAACACAGTGGAAGGCCATCATAGCAGAATAATAGCTACTGAAGAAAGAATTAGTGATCTCGAAGATGAGTTCCAAAGATTCTACACACAACACCAGAAGATAGAAAAAAGACTCACAATTACTGAACAGACAACAACAGATAATCAGGATGAAGCCAGAAGAAACAACATACGGATCATTGAGTCCCAGAAGGGCAAGAAGAAAACCCTGATGAAGAAGGAACTGTCAAAGCCGTAATTGCTGAGAAGTTCCCGGAAATGAAGAACGCTTGCCTCAAGATCCAAGAGGCCCTTAGGATACCAGCTAAAAGAAACCCCAACAATAATACTCCAAGACACATCTTAATTAAAATGACAAAAACTATAGATAGAGATAGAATACTGAAAGCAGCAAAATCAAAGAAGGAAATCACATACAAAGGAACATCTCTAAGATTTACAGCAAACTTCTCTGATGAAACACTCCGAGCCCGAAAAAAAATGGTGGGATATTGTAAAAAGGCTCAATGAACTGCAGGCCTCACCAAGAATTCTTTACCCGGCCAGACTCACATTCAGATATGAAGGAAAGATACACAACTTCAGGGATAAGCAACAACTCAGGAACTTCATGGACTCCCAAACCAACTTTAAAAGAAGGACTGAAGGGTCTACTGTAATACGACCAAACCCATAAGCACAACAAGCACAAACAGAAAGATGACAGAAAATTCCATGACAATAATCTCTCTCAACGTCAATGGTCTAAATGCACCAATTAAGAGACACAGAGTGATAAAATGGATTAAAAAAATGAACCTAACATTCTGCTGTCTACAAGAAACACATCTGAATAATCAGAACAAACACAGACTCAAAGTCAAAGGTTGGAAGATCATTCTCCATGCAAACAACTCCTCCAAAAAAGCTGGTGTGGCCATATTAGTATCAGTTAATATAGACTTCAGGCTGAAAAAGAATAGAAGGGACAACGAAGGCCACTTCTTATTAATTAATGGGTATGTACACCAGGAAAAAATTACACTACTAAACATATATGCGCCCAAAGAGGGGCCAGCAAAATACATAAAACAACTGCTAAGAGACCTCAAAGAAGACATTAACAGTATCACAATAACAGTTGAAGACTTCAACACTGCTCTATCAACTATGGATAGATCAACAAGACTGAATCTCAACAAGGAAATATTAGCAATGAAGGAAGAAATGGAAGAAAGAGAGCTAGTGGATATATTCAGGGCTTTTCATGCCAAAAAAGCTGAATACACATTTTTCTCTAGTGCACATGGAACATTCTCCAAGATAGACCACATACTGAGCCACAAAGCATACCTCAATAAAATAAAAAGATAGAAATTGTGTCAGCTATCTTTTTCAGACCATGATGCACTGAAAATGAAAGTTAAACGTACACAGAAACAGGGAGTCAAACAAAAAACCTGGAAACTGAACAGCTCACTCCTGAACAACAAATGGGTCATAGAAGAAATCAAACAGGAAATCCAAATATTTCTGGAAACAAATGAAAATGAAGACACCAACTAAAGAACTTGTGGGACACGGCAAAAGCTGTGTTAAGAAGGAAGTTTATAGCTCTGCAAGCATTCATCAGGAAACAAGAAAGGGCCCACATAAATAACCTGACTACACAGCTGAAGACATTAGAAAAATACCAACAAAAGGAGCCCAACCCAGGCAGAAAAAAGGAAATAATAAAACTTAGGGATGAAATCAATAAGTTGGAAACCAAAAAATACAATTCAGGGACCTGGTGGCCCTGCCGGCGCGAGCTGCCCACGGGCCAGCACAGGGCCTCACGGAAGGCTGGGGGAGGCTGGCGCTCGGCCTGCGCCGGGCCTAGCTGACCATGGAACCCCGAGGAGGGCAGATGGGTTTTTGGGAGTGGGCCCGTCGCCCTCTGAGGGGTCCCGGAAGCAGCCAGATGTGACTCGCCCACCACACTAGCCACCATGTTTGCTGTCCGGACGCTGCGAAACGGCCTCAGACCAGATCAACAGAGCAAAGACAGTTCGAGCCCAGGTAGGCGGCTCCAAGAGGCGGGAATCACCGGGAGTCGCCAGTGGAGGCGTGGTCGTCCCTTCCCCCTCCATCTTGTCGGACCTGGTGGCCCTGCCGGCGAGCTGCCCACGGGCCAGCACACAGGGCCTCACGGAAGGGCTGGGGAGGCTGGCGCTCGGCCTGCGCCCGGGCCTAGCTGACCATGGAACCCCCGAGGAGGGCAGATGGGTTTTGGGAGTGGGCCCGTCGCCTCTGAGGGGTCCCGGAAGCAGCCAGATGTGACTCGCCCACCACACTAGCCACCATGTTTGCTGTCGGACGCTGCGAAACGGCCTCAGACCAGATCAACAGAGCAAAGACAGTTCGAGCCCAGGTAGGCGGCTCCAAGAGGCGGGAATCACCGGGAAGTCGCCAGTGGAGGCGTGGTCGTCCCTTCCCCCCTCCATCTTGTCGGACCTGGTGGCCCTGCCGGCGAGCTGCCCACGGGCCAGCACAGGGCCTCACGGAAGGCTGGGGAGGCTGGCGCCTGCCGCCTGCGCCGGGCCTAGCTGACCATGGAACCCCGAGGAGGGCAGATGGGTTTTGGGGAGGGGGCCCGTCGCCTCTGAGGGGTCCCGGAAGCAGCCAGATGTGACTCGCCCACCACACTAGCCACCATGTTTGCTGTCCGGACGCCGCGAAACGGCCTCAGACCAGATCAACAGAGCAAAGACAGTTCGAAGCCCAGGTGGCGCGTCGCAAGCGGCCGCGCGGTCCACTAAAATAGTGAAACAGTAATGTCTTTTAATGCATTGCAGTCAACGAAGAGCAGGAAAGTTTGTTGGGAAGGAGATATAAAGAGGAAAGAAATGACATACAGAACTCGCCAAGTGGTTGAGGTGCGGGAGCGGGGAGGGAGGTGGGGTCATTGGTGATGGGAGATGGGTTTGGGCGGAGGGTGCGTGTTGGAACACTGTAGAACCAAAGCTCTACCTAGCATCTTTCAATTAAAAAAAAAAGGTGGAATCTTCCACAAACATGTGGGAATCAGTGGTTGGGTAGGACAGAGAAGAGAACAGTGTGCTAATATTTGTCAAAAATGATAATACCAGTCTAGAACTGAGCATTGAATATAGGAAAAAAAGATATACATGATGATCTCTGAATGTATGTATTGCAATCCACAATGTGTAAGAGAAGAGATAAAGAATTTGCCATGGAGGCGGGCTGGGGAGGGGGAGGGAAGTGGGGACATTGGTGTTGGGAAATGGGCACTGGTGGAGGGATGGGTGCTGGAACACTGTATGACGGAAACCCAAACATGAACATCTTTGTAATTGTATATCACATGGCGGTGTAATAAAATATTAAAAAAAAAAAAATAAAAAAAAAAAAAAAAAAAAAAAAAAAATACAATTCAAAAGATTAATGAAACTAAGAGCTAGTTTTTTTGAAAAAAATAGACAAGATTGACAAACCATTGGCAAGACTTGTAAGGACAGGGAAAGTGAGAACGCAAATAAACAGAATCAGAAATAAAAAGGGTGATATCACAACAGAAACCACAGAAATCCAAAAGATCATCAGAGATTACTTTGAGAGCATGTATGCCATGAAACATGAGAATCTAGAAGAAATGAATCAATTCCTGAAGTCCTATAACCTCCACGGCTGAAACAAAAGACCTCCAATACCTGAATAAGCCTATCACAATCGACGAAATAGAAACAGTAATTATAAGTCTGCCCAAACACAAAAGCCCAGGTCCAGGTGGATTCACTAGTGAACTCTGCCAAACTTTTAAGGAGGAACTACTGCCAGTCCTTTTCAAGCTCTCCAGGAAATAGAAGAAACAGAAACACTCCCAAACAGCTTCTATGAGGCACATATCACCCTGTTACCCAAAGCAGGGAGAGACAAAACAAAGAAAGAAAACTACAGACCAATATCCCTGATGAACACAGATGCTAAGATCTTCAAGAAAATACTAGCAAACAGAATCCAAAGACTCATCAAGAAGATTATACATCATGACCAAGTAGGATTCATCCCGAGAATGCAAGGATGGTTCAACATTTGCAAGTCAATCAACATAATACATCATATCAATAAATGAAAAAATAAAAACCATATGATCCTATCAATAGACGCAGAGAAAGTATTTGACAAGATCCAGCACCTGTTCATGACTAAAACCCTCCAGAAAATGGGAATTGAAGGGACATTCCTCAAGATAGTTACAGCCATCAACCAAAAGCCCACAGCGAGCATCATTCTAAATGGGGAAAAGTTGAAAGACTTCCCCCTGAGATCAGGGACAAGACAAGGTTGCCCCTCCTCACCTCTTTTTATTCAATATAGTACTGGAAGTTCTTGCCATAGCAATCAGAGAAGAAAAGGACCTCAAGGGCATCCAGATAGGCAAGGAAGAAGTCAAGCTATCATTATGTGCAGATGACATGATATTATACCTAGAGAACCCTAAGCTCTCTACCAAAAAACTCCTAGAAACAATAGATGCATATAGTAGAGTGGCAGGATACAATATCAACACCCAAAAGTTGGTGGCTTTCCTATATACAAATAACGAAAGAGAAAAAAAGGGATATTAAGGAAACAATTCCATTCACAATTGTGCCACAAAAAATCAAATACCTAGGAATCAGCTTACCCAAGTGTGTAAAGGAACTGTACAAAGAAAACTACAAGACACTGCTCCAAGAGATAAAAGAGGACACAAGGAAATGGAAACATATTCCCTGCTCAGGCATGGGGGAGAATCAACATTGTCAAAATGGTAATACTCCCTAGAGCTCTGTACAGATTCAATGCAGTCCCTGTAAGGATACCCATGACATTCTTCAAAGAAATGACCAAACGCTACTGAAATTTGTATGGAACAGTAAACCCCCAAGGACACCTAAAGCAATCCTCGGGAAAAGAAGATGGGAGGCATCACCTTTCCCAACTTCAAACTGTTCTTCAAGGCAGTAGTAATTAAAACAACATAGTATTGGAATAAAAACAGACCTGTGGTCCTATGGAATAGAACTGAGTATCCTGACACCCAACCTCAAACACATGATCTCATCATTTAATCTTTGATAAAGGTGCAAAGAGTCCAAAATGGAGTAAAGAAAGCCTCTTCAACAAGTGGTGTTGGGAAAACTGGGCAGCAACATGTAAAAAATGAACTTGGACCTGTGTCTAACACCATGCACAAAAATCAGATCAAAATGGATTGAAGATCTCAATATCAGACTTGAATCCATAAAGTACATTGAAGAAAATATAGGAAAAACCCTCCACAACATTGAAGCTAAAGGCATCTTCAAAGGAGGACATCACTAACAAAGCAACTAGAAGAAAGGATAAACATATGGGACTACATGAAACTAAAAAAGCTTCTGCACCTCAAAAGAAACAGTGACTAAGATACAAATGCAGTCCACAGAATGGGAAAGAATATTCACCCAATATCCATCTGATAAGGGGTTAATATCCAGGATCTATCAGGCACTGGTAGAACTTTACAAGAAGAAAACAAACAACCCCATCAAAAAATGGGGAGAAGAAATGAACAGAAACTTCAGCAAGGTAGAAATTCGAATGGCCAAAAAACATATAAAAATGCTCATCATCACTAATCATCAGAGAGATGCAAATCAAAACAACAATGAGATATCACTTTACACCACAGAGACTGGCACATATTCAAAAGAGCAAGAACAACAAGTGCTGGCGTGGATGTGGGGAAAAGGGGACACTCATCCATTGTTGGTGGGAATGCTGGCTGGTATAGCCTTTCTGGAAAACAATATAGACATTCCTCCAAAGACTAGAAATAGAACTCCCTTTTGACCCAGCCATACCACTCCTGGGAATCTAGTCTGGGAAACCAAAAATATGCAGTGGAAACCATCCCTACTTTTATGTTCATAGCAGCATTATTCACAGTAGCCACAATCTGGAAGCAACCAGAGTGCCTGAAAATCGATGACTGGATAAAAAGCTTTGGTACATCTACACAATGGAATATTATGCAGCTGTTAGGAAAAATGAAGTTATAAAATTTGCCTATAAGTGGATGGACATGGAGAAGATTATGTTGAGTGAAATTAGCCAGAAGGAGAGAGACAGATACAGAATGACTGCATTTCTTTGCATAACATAAATATATATGTACATATTATGATACCAATATCCAAGGTCAAGTGAAACATATATCAGGAGGTCTTGTCAATGTTGAAAATTATCACAAACTTGTGGGAGTCAGAGGCTAGGTAAGACAGAAAATGGAACAGTGTGCTAACAATTGTCTAGGGTACTAGTGCCAACCTAAAATTGAACATTAAATAGAGGAAAAAGGATACACATGACAACCTTTTAATGTATGTTCTGTAATCCATAGTCTGGAGGGAAGGAAAAGAGAAAGAGAGAAAAATGGAAAGAAATAAAGAACCTGCCATGGAGGAGGGCTAGGGAGGGGGAGGGAACCAGGGACATTGGTGGTGGGAGATGGGCACTGGTGGCGGGATGGATGCTGGAACCCTGTATGACCAAACCCAAATATGAACTTTTTAATTGTATATCTTTGTAATTGTAAAAATAAAAAAATTTAAAAATTAAAAAAATGTTGTTAAAACATTCTGAAATATAAGATTCTAATTTTCATCAAGTTTTCTTAGTACACGTGATTTGTACTTTGAAAAAAAAACAGTTAAATTAAAACTTTTACTTACTATTTCTCTTAAATATAATGAATTGCTCACATTAAAGTTTTAAATTTAAATTTTTCCCATGTTTAAATTCAATAGATGGTTAAATTTCTTCTCATGTAAAAAAAAAAAAAGAAAGAGAAAAGGTAAAATGCCTGCCATAGAGGCAGACTGGGGGAGGGCGAAGGGAATTGGGGACATTTTTGTTGGGAAATGGGCACTGGTGGAGGGATGGGTGCTGGAACTCTATATGACTGAAAACCAAACATGAACATTTTTTGCAATTGTATATCTCATAATGGTATAATACTATTTTTAAAAAGTCTTACTGAGAATGCAAATTTATTTTGTATGCATATACAAAAATTTTTGGTATAGTCTAGACAGCTCAGGAAGAACATATTAGCATGTGTGGAGTATTTTGGTAACCATTCTTTCATTCAGTTGGTGCTCACTAAACAAGGAGGAAGGTCTTTATTAGGGAAAGAGTATAATTTCTCTGTATCAAACTTTAAACTTTGCCAAACATCAAACTTTGCCAGTCTGACACTAGCTGTATGCAATATTTTAGGGACCACTGAAGTAAACAGCTTTCTATATAAACATGTCCATGCCTCAGCAGGTGCTGTGTGGGTATTAGTATAAAAATAAGACAGAATATGCAACAATCACCCATATAATGAAAGCACTTCATCAAATCCTTTGAAATATGTCTTATTTATAATAATCATTACAAAGCTTTATCATTATAGCATTATTTTTTCAATGTTTATCTAATAATTTCGATTATTGAGACTTACAGACATGAGGCAGAGCTTCAGAGCTCCTACCGGCTCTCCCTGTGCCCAACCACTCACGAGACATCCAGGAGGAATGGCGGGTTCTAGCCCTGGCCACCCACCCCAGCAGAGCCTCACAAGAAGACAGACGACACCCCCCACTCCAAGAGGGCCGTCATTTTCCACATCGGACTTCCCTCTTGTCAGAATTCCACCCAGTTGAAGAATCTATCACAGCCTCGATCATCGAGACCTACCCTGCAGCAGTCTTTTTCAAGTCTGGCCCAGGTATGCTGATCCAGAGACTCACAGACATGGACAGAGCTGCTACCGGCTCTCCCTGTGCCCAGCCACTCGCGAGGCACCCAGGAGAGATGGCAGGTTCTAAACCTGGCCACCCACCTCAGCAGAGCCTCACAAGAAGCCAGACAACCCCACCATGCCATGAGGGCCACCATTTTCTACATCTGGACTTCCCTCTCGTCAGAACTCCACCCAGCAGAAGAGCCTATCACATCCCAGCTTGCGTGGCCGCAAGTGGCCGTGGCAGTTCATCTATAAATGCTGTATTTATTTTTTTTATCTTTTGCTTTTTGGGTCACACACAGCGATGCTTAGGGGGTTACTCCTGGCTCTGCACTCAGGAATTACTCCTGGCGGTGCTCAGGGGACTATATGGGATGCTGGGGATCGAACCTCGGCTGGCATGGGCCGGCCGCATGCAAGGCAAATGCCCTACCTACCTGCTGGGCAATTGCTCCGGCCCCTAAATGCTGTATTTAGAGGTGACTACAAGAGTATGCCACCCGCACTGCAGAGCCTGGCAAGCTACCCATGTCGTATTTGATATGCCAAATACCAGTAACAATTATACACCTCATTCCCATGACCTAATGGAATGGTTTGAGGCTCTTTATGTTCCTGGAGCAAGCAGATGCCCTTGGGCTCCACTAGCATGAGACAGGACATATGGAGATGTTACTGGTGACTGCTCGGGCAAATCGATGATGTACGGTGAGACAGTGATACAGTGATCTAATAATTTACTTATTTGCTTTCTTCGGTTACACCCAGCTCCCCTCAGTTCTCAGGGGACTATGCAGTGCTGGGTATCAAACCCCTGTCTCCTGCACATAAAGCATCTTAACCGGTTTACTGAGGCATCTATCAGTCCTTTTTTAAAGGATTTACTGAGGGCCCAGGATATGCCTCCATGGTAGAGTAAATGCCTGCATTTTCCACATTTCCCTATTATACTGATACTGCAAGTATGTGCCCCAACCTATAGATTTCCATAATCAAATGTGCTGAACCAGGTGAGAATTGAATCCCTGGCAAGAACCCCAGCCATATGTGTGACCCAGACATCAAGCACAGCAAAAAATTGAAAGGAAGGGGCTATTTTTTTATCAAACATCAACAAAGTATTAAGATTTATCATTTCCATGGTCCATGCATTGCCAGTAGCACAGAGACTCTCCTTTTCTTCTTCCACAGAGTGCACTAGAAAGCAAGAAATATATTTATACAAAGCTAGAAAAAAACTCAAATACACCTGTGGCTGTTTCTCTCATAGCACAATGCTATATTGTTTTCTAAGAAAAAGAAAGAAATGAGTATTGAAACTAACAATGACTATTTTATTTTTTGGTTTTGGGGCCTCACTAGTACTCCTGACTGGGCTTGGGGGACTATATGTAGTGAAGAGATGGAACGCAGGTGACCCCCTGTGCAAAAGCAAGATCACTACCCACTGTAATCTCACTTTAGTCCATGAAAAGAAAATCATATTAATTAGATCTTCATCTTTGGTCTGTTAATTTTAATTTATGATTAAATTGTTAAATAAAAATGAGCTTTTTGAAGTAACAAAAGTATCTGGGAAAGAACATGAAGTGAATTAGACTCATTTGTCTACATTGCACTGAAACTATCCTGTAAGCAAGCCTATACTCTTCTATACCAGTCCTTTGTCTCCAAGAAATGAGATGAATTCTTTAATAAAGTTACAAATCTTCTGTTCCACCCCGTAGTGGGAGTTTAGTTTGAAATATGCATCTTGGAAGCTGACAAAGACACAGAAAGGAAATTGTGATGATTTTTTTCTTGTGAAGTCGGTTCCTTTTAGAAACTAGAATTATGTTTTATGTGTCTGCACATAATAAATTCTATAGAAAAAAATCTTTTCTTCCAGAGATGACTTATATTTCCTTTATGAGACATTGACTGCAGAATGAGATATCAGCACTGAACTCCTGAATTTGCTAAGGGGATATGACAGTATCTGGGCTTGCACAGGTAACCTTTGTAGCTGTACCCCAACCCATTATTACCAACATATCCCAGGCATTTGGTTAACTGGTAATGTCATTTATCTTTTTTAAAATCGAATGAAATGGATTTGAACCATGCCTCTAATGTAGTGAGAAACTCCACAATCTTCATACTTTTCCAATTTTTAACATTTAAGAGAGGGGTAGGTAGGATGCATAATGGCAATTTTTTTTAAAAAAACATTTAAACACTGATTTACAAAGTTGTTTATTGTAGGGTTTCACACAGAGTACTCCCCACCTATAATCTACTACCTCATGACCAGCTCTCCAATTGTAACCCAGGTTCCCCACTAGCCAACTAGACAAATACATTCTTGGATTTTAATTACTGTAGTTTGATTCCCATCGTTTAAGTAGCTCAGGGTCTAGGGGTCTAGATGTGTACAGGACATTCACCACTACAACACAGCTAAGTCTAAGGTTCCTGTTCCTTGCCATTGTTATTTCCAGTCCTCTTCCTCCTTTTCCTCTCCATTTATCTCCCTTAGGGACATTTTTGTTTCTGTAATTTAGAACTGCTTGGCTGATGTTTGGTGTTATTAGAACGATGTCATCAGCAAAGCATAGGTGATGCAGTTGCCGGCCATCAATCTTCACTCCCATTCCTTCCAATTCTAATTGTCACATGATGCTTTTGAGGGTGGCACTGAAGAGTTTTGGTGAAATGGTATCACCCTGCCAAACCCCTATTTTGACATCAATGATCATGTTCCTGTAGAATGGTGAGATACTTGTGGTGAAACCATAATATAGTTCACCAAGGATCTTTATGTATTGGGATTGAATGCCCTGTTTGGCTAGGGGCTTCTATGACCGCTTCAGTCTCCACAGAATCAAAGACTTTCTTTAAATCAATGAACGTGAGACAGAGCGGCATCTTGAATTCTCTATAGACTTCAATGATTGTGGTTATCATGTGGATATGGTTGATTGTGCTGAATCCTTTCCGGAAGCCAGCTTGCTCGCATGGTTGTTGTTCATCTAATGTTCTGCCAATCCTGTTCAGGATGACTCGAGTGAACAGTTTGTAGATGATGGACAACAGGCAGATCGGGCAATAGTTGCCAATGTCGTGAATGTCTCCCTTCTTGATAGTAGAACTGTCCTGTGGTTTTCTATTGGCAGGACACATTACATTCAGACAGGTAGGATGTGAAGAGTGAGCCAGTGTATTGATGAGAACTGACAGCAGATTCTTCAGGTGTTCAGGTTTGATCTTGTCTGGGCCTGATGCTGTTTCTTTCTTAACTAACAAAATAGCATGTCGGATTTCAGAAGGGACAGAAGGGAGAACGTTGGGAATGACATATACATCCTGTGGAATTTGGTATGTGGATAAGTGGATCTGGCTATCAAAGAGATCTGAGTAGAAGTCATGGATAATGTCCATTTCCTTTCTGGAAGATGTGACTTTGACCGAGAATGTGGAAAGATAGGTCTACAACTGAATCTCAACAAAACTATGTTCATGAGAAATGAACTAGTTCCAGAGGCCCATTCACTCTCAATGGTACAAACATCTCTAATGCAACAGCTATATGTACCAAGGTCGAGAAGTCAACATCATGAATGACCTAAAACCTGAGTTGTGCAGGAGGAAAAGAGCAGCATGGACTGCCTTCAAAAACATCGAAACAATAGTCAAAAGAACAAAGAACCTCTTGCTCCGGGCACATCCCTTTGACTCCACCATTCTCCCTGCATTAATATATGCCTCAGAGACCTGGGCCCTATGAAAGCAGGATGAGAATTCCATTCGGGTCTCCCAAAGAGGAATCAAAAGAGCTATGCTTGGAATATCATGCCTCACTCAAGTGAGAGAAGGAATCATGAGTTCCGACCTCCATCGCTATTCTAAAATCAAGGACCCTGTCTTATCTGCCAGGACATCAAAAATCAGATAGGCTGGTCATATAAGGCGATCTGGAGACAACTGTTGGACTAGAGCCATTACAGATTGGATCCCACAGGAAGTCAAAAGATCGCATGGCCGCTCACCTGCAAGATGGTCAGACTTCCTTATCAAGACCCTAAACAAACAGTTTGAGGCTCTTAATATCCCTGAAACAAACAGATGCCATTGGGCTACACTGGCACGTGATAGGGGCAAATGGAAACATTACTGGTACCTGCTCAAGCAAATCGATGAATAACGAGATATCAAGTGATCAAGTGATCAATCTAGAACCAATCTTTTTCTCATCTTTCATATTTTACATTTTCTTGTCCTCTTAGTCTATATACCACAGATTAATGAGACCATCCAATATTTGTCCTTGTCTTTTTGACTTACTACACTTAATATGAATTCTCAAATTTCATCCAAGCTGCGACAAATTTCATCACTTCATCATTTTGGGAAGTATATAGTATCCTGTTGCATTTCTGTATACCACAACATTATTCACTCTTGTGTAAAATGACTCCAGGATAGTTTGCATAACCTGGCTATTATATTATATGCTACAAAGAATGTATTTTTTTTTACTTATTTATCTATTTCTTTATTTAATTATTTTGTCTATTTGGGTCATACCTGTCAATGCTCAGGGGGTTATTTATGACTTTGAACTCAGGAATTACTCCTGGTGGTGCTCAGTGGACCATATGGGATACCGGAAATCAAACCCCTCGAGTAGTGCATGAGAAGTTTCTTTTCATTATGTCTCCACCAACACATTCTGTATGCCATTCTCTCTGGTATGAGCTGATAGCTCATTTTGATATTAATTTGGACTTTTCTGATAAGTGACAAGAAATGGCTCTCTGTCTGTGTTCTTGAGAGATGTGTCTGTTCATTTCCCCTTCCCAAATATTAAGGGATTTTTGGCTTGTATTTTGGGATATTTTGGGCGTACTGACCTTTCTGAGTAGTTTATGTAGCTTGCATATTAACCTTGCATATTCATCTGGTATGTTATATGCAAATATCTTCTCTCATTCAATAAGGTGTCATTTAATTTTAGCCCTATTTCTCTTGCTATGCAGAAACCTTTGATTTTGATGTATTGTGTTGTTTAGTTGTTGCTGTTGGTGTCTTTTCTAGTGAACCTAATGTTAATAAATTCTTAGTGGACCAAATTCTGGCGTATTCTGCCTATATTTTCTTTAATATACATTGTAGAATCTGGTCTAATTTTGAGGTTTTTGATCCACTTTAATTTTAATTTTGTGTAAAACACAAAATATGTTCCAGTTTCCTTCCTTCCTTCCTTCCTTCCTTCCTTCCTTCCTTCCTTCCTTCCTTCCTTCCTTCCTTCCTTCCTTCCTTCCTTCCTTCCTTCCTTCCTTCCTTTCTTCCTTCCTTCCTTCCTTCTCTATCTCTCTCTTTTCCTTTATTTTGCATGTACCAATCCAGTTTTTCCAACATTATTTGTTGAAGATGCTATCTTTACTCTATTCTATAGACTCAGCTCCCTTGTAGTAACTAACTGCACATATATCAGTGAATTTATAATTGATTCTAACCCATTGGTCTAACAGTCTGTCTTTATTCCAGTATAATAAGTGGTTCTTCTGTCCCTAAATGTCTTCTTCTAAATTTGTGAGGATCCCCAAAACCTTATTGTTTACTGGACCACATTATTTCTGAAGCAGAATACATAACTTTCTCCTGATTTTCCTCCCTAAACTATCACTCATACAGGTCATGAGAATGTAAAGGACATTATATTAAGGGTTTAGGATAACAGCTTGTTGCATGTATGTAACGATCTGCATGAAACTTTTTCTCAAAGTTATCCTAAACTTCTAGTCCCAAGGCTCTGCTGTGAAGCATAGTTACCCTCTCCTCTATTGCACAAAGACAGATCTCTGATTCAGCCTAAATAATGGACTCTCTAGTCTTGCTCTTTCTTTTCAACTACCCAAGAGCTACATGGAAATTTTAGGCTTACTTTATTCTGCCTTACCTTCCCATTAGTCTCCTTAGCAAAGAAAACAATTTTGATTGGTATCTTCTGATATGGTATTTTTCACTTTCTGTTATGAGTCAAAGTGGTATTTTTTGCTTTAGTTTTTAAATATAACCATTGTCTTATTCTATATTTTACTAAGGCATCCTCTCTGTTGTAGATTTCATCTTTTCGGTCACGAGACCAGCAGCAAATCCCTCTCCATAGGAACTGGCTTTGAATTAAACTGTGAAGTACTTACATTTAATTATCTTAATATTCAAACTTTTTAGAGGTCATGCCAAAACTCTAAATAGGGAAAGTAAAGAAATTGGTAACTATTAAGATTTTGAGTAGCTACCATGTGCTCAGAATGAGTAATAGAGCTATATTCACAATAAAGAATGAACACCACTTAAAATTAATAAACAGATATTTAGAAATTTTTAAAACTTTCAAGAAAAATGAGAGCATGAGACATGGATATTCTCAACAATAATTATATAAAAACTGTTAGTTATGTTCATCTGCAGTCTTTCTGAATAACATTTTCAGTTATTATGTAAAATAAAGTGTTTTTAATAAGTTTTCCTGGTCCTGCCAATGAATATTACACCTAAAGAAAAGGTCTAAAATTTTCAAAGATGAGGCTTGACAGTCTAATAAAAACTATATTAAAGAACAATGTGTTTCTTTCAAAGAAACTTAAATACAAGTCAACAAAAAGTTAAGTCAATATCACTCTATGACCCATTTTTATCCACCTGTTTAATCCTTTAAAAATAGAAACAAGTTTTAAAATACACATTGGAATTGGAATACAAGTAATTCATTTTCATTTATTTTCTTTCAAATAATAGGTTTGTGATGTACTTGTTTTCAATAAACCCTTTGAGACTTCTACTTTTCAGTGTTGATTGCATGATTATATCTGAAATTTGAATAAGAAAAAAAATTCTGAGCTTATCTTTTTTTTTTGTTCCAATCATCAATGGGGGTTGCAGGCAATGGAGGAAGAAACAAAGTTTAAAAGTCCAAAGAGCAAAACAAACAGTTCTGTTGTAAATATGGGGGAAGAGGAACTTTTTATTCTTTCTTGGTAAAAATGTCAATTGATTCAGCCTCTTTGGAAAGCAATATGTATGGACACTTCTCAAAAGAAAAATTAGAAATTGTACTTCCATATAACCTAGCAATTCCATTTCTCAAAATCTACCACACTTCTCAAAAACATTATTTCAAGAACACATTATGATTCTCTATTTATTGAATCACTATTCACAATAACCAAAAACAGGAAACAACCTGAGTGTTCAAGAACAGATGAATGAATAAAGAAACTGTAGTATGCATGCATACACAATACAATACTACTCAGCCACAGAAAAAATAAAATTGTGCAATTTGCTGTTATGTTGATGGAACTCTCATGCTATGTGAAATCAGTCAGGACAGATATATAATGACCTCTTGTAGGCCAAACATAAGGGAATAATGGAGTGTAAGGGAATAAATAGCCAAAGCAACAGAAGGTGAAAATTAATCTTCAGGCTGAGTTTTCTGAAAGCCAGAAGTAAGATTAGGGTCGGGGGTTAGGAGGTCTGGGAAGGATCACTAAAATAGTTCTAGAAGAAAGTAAACATACCGCAGAAGACTTTGGTGGTGGAATATTGTATGCACAAAGCCTTATCATTAGCAGTATTGTAAATCATTTGAAGTATTTTTTAATACAGTGATGTCTACCTTGACAGATTCTCGTTGGAATATTCTAGAACATATCTTTTTTGTTGTTTGGATCTTGGTTCTTCAATTAATTTGTGTGAAATGCGACACATAGCACAACCCCTTATTGTCTCCATTTTCTTAAATGGTGAATCATGACCAGGACTATAGGGCAGCCTGTGTGGACTAAATAAAGGAAGCATGGATAGGTGGATAAGTGCCACAGAGGATTTGGGAACCCCAGCTCAGCAAACCCAGGTGCTAACCGCTGCCTTAAAAACTCAAAATGAGCTCTGGCCGAGACATTGGTGGGCCTTTACAAAGCCAGTCTGAAGCCATGACTCAGGCATTTACTGAGGCCTTTGCAGCCTTTGCTCCCAAAGAAATAGATAGGAAAATCCCTAAAAAAGGGGAAGGGAACTTGTTTTGCCTACAGAGGTAAAGGACATTTTTCACAAGAATGTTCTAGCACACAAAAGCGGGCTCAACATTGTCAAGCCCCAAGAACCCGATGCCCTAAGTGCAAAAAGGGGTTTCACTGGGCCTCTGAGTGACATGCTCAAATAATCAGTGGCCCGAAGTTCTTTAAACTCCTACGGGGGGCAGCCCTCAGCCCCATTGGCTCAAGAGGGAGTACCACTGCAGGTCAATTGGACAAAATCTTGTAAACCTGGGAACCACCCACAAATAATCATAATTTTAGATGGAAAAAATTCAGAGGCCAAATTGATTTAGCCACGGAGTGGATTATGATCCGAATTGAGGAGCCCCCCACCCCCAGTGGGAACTCCAGCACAGACTGAGGGTCACAGGAATAGGAGGGGGATAATTACTCTAGAAATCATGAATATGGTCAAGTGGGTGGACACAGATGGGGACTTAGGTTATTTCAGACCTCAAATAGCCTGTGGTCTATCCACCAATCTCATAGGCTTAGATATCCTTGGGCAGTCAAGGATACAGGTCACAAAATCTCGAAGAAAAAAGATAAGCAGCACCCCCAATTCTAGTGGTCACTGCCCCCATGGTCTCGCAAATTCAATGGCTCCCAGGACCTCCTGTATGGGTGGAGTAGTGGTCTCCTTAGAATGAAAAATTACAGGCTCTTAGGGAGCTTGTAACACAGCAGTTAAAGGCTGGTCATATCCATGCCTCAACCAGCCCCTAGAATACTCCAGTGTTTGTAATTAAAAAATCATCTGGAAAGTGGAGAATGTTGCAAGACCTTCGCAAAATTCATGAAAGAATGAAGGTGCACGTCACTCCCTTATGGGGTATGCCTTGGGTTCCAGCAACTGATTCTTCCCTACATTTAGATGTGGTTTATATTAAGGATTGTTTCTTCTCCATCCCACTTCACCCCGCTGATTGTGAAAAAATTTGCCTTCTCTGTTCCCAATGTTAGTTTTGCCAGTCCTGAAGAACATGTTGAGTGGACATATTTGCCTCAGGGTATGGCCAATTGTCTCTCCTTTTGTCAAAACTATGTGTCAAAAACTTCAGAACCCATCCTTTCAATAAAGGGGGTAGTTTTGTATGTATACATGGACTATGTAATTTTGGGAGTCAATCACAGTAAAATCAAGCCCTTGTAATGCTAACACAGAAACTTCAAAAGAGGAGATTGTCTTTAGTTTCAGAGAAGGTGCAAATGCCCCTCCCCATTTCCAATCTTGGGGACCATTCTATCATTGGACCAAGTTAGTCCATTAAAACCCCAGTTGTCGGATGGCCCGGGTGCGCCCAGCCACCACGGAGAGGCTTGCTACCTCCCTCAACCAGGTGCTGCCATCCCATTACCCTGCCACCCCCCCTATCTCAAGTCTGTGGAACCCCCTGTGCCAGAGGACTCGCCCAAGCCCAGCCTTTTAACCCTGGAACTGCACAAAGTTGGGCATGTGTTGGTTGGGCCCAACGCATGCCCAACCATCACAGAGAGGCTTGATGCTTCCCTCCCCAATCCGCTGCCATTCCATCACCCTATCACCCCCTATCTCAACTCTATGAAACCCCTGTGCCAGAGAACCTGCCAGACCTCCCAAAAAATCAAAACCATGCAGATGCAATCACCTCCATGTGAACTACTTTGTGTAAAGGGTTCCAAGGTTTCAGTGAACATAGGAGCCAATATTTCTCTCCTTCCACAAAACTCTGGAAACAGTCTAGATACCCCCTAACTTTACTAACTAGCCACATAAGATCACACAGTTTGCAAACAGTAAAACGTCATAATGATCAAGCAACAGAGAACTCCACCAAGCTCAGCGAATGAAGCTACTAGCCAAGTTGAGCCAAACTATAATCATGAGCTATATAACCTCTTTGATAAGGAATTTAGGAAAGAACTGTTAAGGATACATAAGGAGCTTAAAGAAGTAATGGAATACACTTCACTTGATCATTTGAATCCCGTTATTCATCGATTTGCTCGAGCGGGTGCCAGTAACATTTCCATTGGACCCTATCACGTGCCAATGTAGCCCAATGGCATCTGGTTGATTCAGGAATATGAAGAGCCTCAAGCCATTCCTTCAGGGTCTTTACAAGGAAGTCTGACCATCTTGTAGGAGGGCAGCCACGTGATCTTTTGACATCCTGTGGGATCCAGTCGGTAACGGCTCTAGACCAGCGGTTGTCTCCAAATTGCATTACATGTCGAGCCCATCTGATTTTTGATGCCTTGGCAAACGAGACAGCGTCCCTGATTCTGGAATAGTGACGAAGGTCAGAACTCCGGATTCCTTCTCTCACTTGAGTGAGGCGTGATATTCCAAGCATAGCTCTTTTGATTCCTCTCTGGGAGACCGAATAGCATTCTCATCCTGCTTTCATAGGGCCCAGGTCTCTGAGGCATATGTTAATGCAGGGAGAATGGTGGAGTCAAAGAGATGTGCCCAGAGCCAGAGGTTCTTTGTCCTTTTAGCTATTTCTTCTATGACTTTGAAGGCATTCCATGCCGCCCCTCTTCCTCCTGCGCAGCTCAGGTTTTAGGTCGTTCATCATGTTGATTTCTCGACCTAGGTACACATAACTGCTGCATTCAGAGATGTTTGTTCCATTGAGAGTGAATGGGACCTCTGGAACTAGTTCATTCTTCATAAACATGGTTTTCTTTAGATTCAGCTGTAGACCTATCAGTCGAAGTCAGCCAGCATTTGTGCCGCTTGGCTAATATTTGGTGTTATTAGAATGATATCATCAGCGAAGCGAGGTGGTGTAGTTGCTTACCATCTATCTTTACTCCCATTCCTTTCCATTCTAATTGCCGCATGATGTTCTCAAGGGTGGCGCTGAAGAGTTTTGGTGAAATAGTATCACCCTGTCGAACCCCTCTTTTCACATTAATGATCACTTCTTTGTAGAATGGTGAGATCCTGGTGGTGAATCCATAATACAGCTCACGAAGGATCTTGATGTATTGGGTTTGAACACCCTGTTTGGCTAGGGCTTTGATGACTGCTTCAGTCTCCACAGAATCAAAGGCTTTCTGTAAATCAATGAACGTGAGACAGAGCGGCATCTTGTACTCCCTACAAACCTCAATGAGCTTGGTTACTGTGTGGATATGGTCGATTGTGCTGAATCCTTTCCAGAAGCCTGCTTGCTCACATGGTTGTCCTTCATCTAGAGTTCTGCCAATCCTGTTCAGGATGACTCGTGTAAACAGCTTGTAGATGACAGGCAACAGGTAGATGGGGCGATAGTTGTCAATGTCGTGAACGTCTCCCTTCTTGAACAGTAGAACTGTCCTGCTGGTTTTCCATTGGGAGGGCACCTTGCATTCGGACAGGTAGCATGTGAAGAGCCGAGCTAGTGTATTGATGAGTACCGACGGCAGATTCTTCAGGTGTTCGGGTCTGACTTTTGTCTGGGCCTGGTGCTGTTCCCTTCTTTACCTACAAGATGGCATGTCAGATTTCAGAAGGGAGAACATTGGGAATGACATATCCATCCAGTGGACTTTGGTATGTGAGCAGGTGGATGTGGCTATCAAAGAGATTTGAGTGGAAGTCCTGGATAATATTCACCATTGCCTTTCTGGAAGATGTGATAGATCCATCAGGGCGTCGGAGGGCAGTCATCTTGGTGTTATAATTGGCGAAGGACAGGCAGGCGGTGCGAATGCTTTTCCTGGCTTCTGCTGTGTCTTCCAGTATTTCTGCTTTTCTGTCTTTGAGGTCTTCTTTTATCGCTTCTCTGCACCATTTAGCAATGTTTAGCAATGTTTAGCAATATTTAGCAATGTTTTATAGAATACAAAGTCAATATAATAGAAGAAGACATGAGAGAAGAAATGAGGAAAATGCAAGCAGATATTACAGATATTAAAAATGTGGTAAGTGAAATTTAAAACTCACAGGAAGGCCTTCACAGCAGAGTAACAACTGCTGAAGAAAGAATTAGTGAGCTCCAAGATGATGTACAGAGAATCTCTAAACAATAGCAGAAGATGGAAAAAAGACTCACTATAAATGAACAGACAACAAGAGATAATTGGGATGAAGTTAAAAGGAATAACATAAGGATCGTTGGGGTCCCATAAGCCAAGAAGATAATCCAGATGAAGAAGCAACTGTCAAAACCATCATTGCTGAAAAGTTCCCAGAATTAAATGTTTGCTCCCAGATTGAGGAGGTCCGAAGGGTACCAGCTAAAAGAAACCCCAATAAGAATACTCCAAGACACATCCTAATTAAAAATGACAAAAAATACAGATAGAGATAAAATACTGAAAGCAGCAAGATTAAAGAAGGAAATTACATACAAAGGGGCAGCCCTAAGAATCACAGCAGACTTTTCAGATGAAGCACTTTGATCCAAAGACAATGATGGTACATTGTGAAAAGACTCAATGAAATTAAGGCCTCATCAAGAATACTTTACCCAGCTAGACTCACTTTCAGATTTGAAGGGAAGATACACCACTTCATGGATAAGCAACAGCTAAAAACTTCATAGACTCAAAACCAGTCTTTAAAGGACTGAAATAACTACTGTAAGATAAGACAAACCCCCAAAAAGCATTAGATTAAACAAAAGATGGGACAAAATCCCATGACAATATCTCTCTCAATGTCAATGGTCTAAACACACCAATTAAGAGACACAGAGTGGCAAAAAGGGATTAAAAAAATAAATCCAACATTTTGCTTTCTACGAAACATATCTGAATAATCAGAACAAACACAGACTCAAAGTGAAAGGCTGGAAAACAAATCTCCATGCAAACAACTCCATCAAAAAGGCCAGTGTAGCCATACCCATATCTGACAGCATAGATTTCAGACTTAAAAGGGTTAAAAGGGACAGTGAAAGTCATTTCTTAATAATCAAGATATGTATATCAGGAAGATATTACACTCCTAAACATATATACCCCAATGAGGGGCCAGCAAAATACTTAAAACAACTGCTAATAGACTGCAAAGAAGACATTGACAGTAACACAATTGCAGTCAGAGACTTCAGCACTGCTCTATCAACTCTTGATTGATTGACAGGGCTGAAACATACCAAGGAAATACTGTCCCTGAAGGAAGAAATAGAAGGAATAAAGTTGGTAGATATATATATAGGGCTTTTCAACCCCCCAAAAAAGAATAAACATTTTTCTCCAGTGCACATGGAACATTCTCCAAGATAGAGCACATGCTGAGTAAAAAATATACCTCCATAAAATCAAGAAGATAGAAATTGTGTCAACTATTTTTTCAGACCATGATGCACTGATAATAGAAGTTAATCACACACAGAAATGGATAGTCATACCAAACAACTGGAAACTAAACGCTCACTGCTGAAAAACAAGTGGGTCATAAAAGAAATCAAAGAGGAAATCCAAAAATTCCTGGAAATGAATGGAACTGAAGACATGAACTATCAGAACTTGTGGGACACAGCGAAAGCAGTGTTAAGAGGAAGTTTCATAGCTTTGCAAGTATTCATCAGGAAAGGAGAAAGGGCCATCATAAACATTCTGACATCACAGCCTAAGATCATAGAAAGCGACCAACAAAAGGAGCCCAACCCAGGCAGGAAGAAAGATAATATAACTTAGAGCAGAAGTCAATGAGATGGAAACCCAAAAAATTAATCAAAAGATCAAGGAAACAAAGAGCTGGTTAATTGAAAAAGGAAACATGATTGACAAACCACTTGCCAGATTTGTAAAGAAATGGAAAGAGAGAAACCAAATAAATATAATAGAAATGAAAAGGGGATATCAAAACAGAAACCAAAAAAAATTCAAAAGATCATCAGAGATTACTTTGAGAGTCTTTAAGCCACAAAACAAGAGAACCTAGAAAAAAAATGGACAAATTCCTGAATTCATACAGTCTTTCAAGGCTGCATCAGGAAGATTTTGAATGCCTCAACAAAACTATCACCATCAAGGAAATTGAATGAGTACTCAAAAATCTACCCAAACCCAAAATCCCAGGTCTGGACAGATTCACCAGTGAATTCTTCCAAATCTTTAAAGAGGACCCACTTCCAGTCCTTTACAAGCTCTTCAAGGAAATTGAAGAAACAGATACACTGGCAAATAGTTTCTATGAGGCACATATCACTCTGATACCCATAGCAGACAGAGACATCAAATAAAGAAAAACTACAGACCAATTTTTCTATGAACACAGATGCTAAGACCTTCAACAAAATATTAGCAAACAGAATCCAAAGACCCATCAAAAATATTATACAACATGATTCAACAAGTAAGATTCAACAAGTAAGTACAACAAGTAAGATTCATCCCAGGAATGCAAGGATGGTTCAACATCCACAAATCAATCAACATAATAAATCATGTCAATAAAAAGAAAAAATAAAAACCATATGATCATATCAATAGATGCAGAGAAAGCATTTGACAAGATCCAGCACCCGTTCATGATAAACACCCTCCATAAAGTGGAATTGAAGGAATCTACACAATATAATCAAAACCATCTACCAAAAGCTGACAGTGAGCATCATCCTCAATGGGAAAAACTAAAAGCCTTCCCCAAGATTGAGAACAAGACAAGGTTGCCGACTCTCACCACTTCTATTCAATATAGTGCTGGAAGTACTTGTCATAGCAATCAGAAAAAAAGGATATTAAGGGTATCAAGATAGGAAAGGCAGAAATAAAGCTATCACTATTTGCAGATGACATACTATACTGAGAGAGCCCTTCACTCTCAACCAAAAAGCTCCTAGAAATGATAAATACCTATAGTAGAGTGGCAGGGTACAAAATCAATTCCCAAAAATCAGTGGCTTTCCTATACACAAATAACAAAAGAGAAGAAAGAGATATTAATAAAATTATCACATTCACAACTGTGCCACAGAAAAGCAAATACCTAGGAATTAGCTTAATGAAGAGTGTAAAGAACCCGTACAATGAAAACTACAAAACACTGCTTCGAGAAATAAAAGAGGACACAAGGAAATGAAAACACATTCCCTGCTCATGGATTAGGAGAATTAACGTTATCAAAATGGTAATACTCTCTACAGCTTTATAAAGTTTCAATGTGGTCCCTGTAAGGATACCCAGGACATTCTTCAAAGAAATTGACCAAACATTCCTAAAATTTTTATGGCACATAAACCCCCAAGAATAGCTAAAACAATCCTTGGGTAAAAGAAGATGGGATGCATCACCCTTCCCAACTTCAAACTGTACTACAAAGTAGTAGTAGTAGTAGTAGTAGTAGTAGTAGTAGTAGTAGTAGTAGTAGTAGTAGTAGTTAAAACAGCATGGTATTGGAATGAAAACAGATCTGTAAACTCTGTGGACCTATAGAATAGAGTCGAGGATCTTGACACCACCCTAAAACCCATAATCATTTCATCTTTGATAAAGGAGCAGAAAGTACCAAATGGAGTTAGGAAAGCCTCTTCAACAAGTGGTGCTCTGAAAACTGGACAGCTACATGCAAAAAAAATGAATTAGGACCTCTGTCTAACACCATGCACAAAATTCAGATCAAGATGGATTAAAAATCTCAATAACAGACCTGAAACCATAAAATAAATTAAAGACAATATAGGAAAACCCCTCCACAACATTGAAGCTAAAGGCATCTTCAAAGATGAAACACCACTAACAAAACAACTGGAAGAAAAGATAAACATATAGGACTACATGAAACTGAAAAGCTTCTGCACCTCAAAAGAAATGGTGACCAAGATACAAAGACAATCCACAGGATAGGAAAGAATATTCACGCAATACCCCGCCAATAAAGGGATAATATCCAGGATATATCAGGCACTGGTAGAACTTTACAAGAAGAAAACAACCAGCCCCATCAGAAAATGAGAAAGAAGAAATGAACGGAAACTTTGACAAGGAGGAAATTTGAATGGCCAAAAGACATACGAAAAAATGCTCATCATTTTTTATGATAAGCTCTGATGATTAGTGAATCATAAGAGAGATGCAAATCAAACAACAGTGAGATATTATCTCACACCATAGAGTCTTACACATATCCTAAAGGGCAAAAACAACAAATGCTGGCGTGGATGCAGGGAGAAAGGAACTCTCAACCATTGTTGGTGGGAATGCTGACTTGTACAGTCTTTATGAAAAACAGTACGGACATTCCTCCAAAGACTAGAAATTGAAATCCCATTTCACCCAGTCATACCACTTCTGGGAATACACCGGGGAAGCCCAAAAACACACAGCAGCAATGTCATCTGCACTTTTATATTCACAATAGCCAGAATCTGGAAACAACCAGTATGCACGAGAACTGATGACTGGATAAAGAAACTTTGGTACATCTGTACAATGGAATACTATGCAACTGTTAAGAAAAATGAAGTTATGAAATTTGCTTATAAATGGATGGACATCGAGAGGCTCATGTTGAGTGAAATTTGCCAGAAGGAAAAAGACGTAGAATGACTGCATTTATTTGCATGACCTAAATATATATATATTATATATATATATATATACTATATATATTTATATATAAATGTATATATGTATAAATATATATATAAATATTTATTTATACATATATATACACTAGCTCAGCTCTTCACAGACTACCTGTCTGAATGCAAAGTGCCCCTCCCAATGGAAAACCAGCAGGACAGTTCTACTGTTCAAGAAGGGAGACATTCACGACATCGGCAACTATCGCCCCATCTGCCTGTTGTCTGTCATCTACAAGCTGTATACACGATTCATCCTGAACAGGATTCGCAGAACACTAGATGAAGGACAACCATGCGAGCTAGCAGGGTTCTGGAAAGGATTCAGCACAATCGGCCATATCCAAACAGTAACCAAGCTCATTGATGTTTGTAGGGAGTACAAGATGCCACTCTGTCTCACGTTGTTTTTTCCATTGAGAGTGAATGGGGCCTGTAAATCATTGATTTACAGAAAGCCTTTGATTCTGTGGAGACTGAAGCAGTCATCGAAGCCCTAGCCAAACAGGGTGTTCAAACCCAATACATCAAGATCCCTCGTGAGCTGTATTATGGATTCACCACCAGGATCTCACCATTCTACAAAAGAAGTGATCATTGATGTCAAAAGAGGGGTTTGACAGGGTGATACCATTTCACCAAAACTCTTCAGCGTCACCCTTGAGAACATCATGCAGCAATTAGAATGGGAAGAAATGGGAGTGAAGATAGATGGTAAGCAACTACACCACCTCCGCTTCGCTGATGACATCATTCTAATAACACCAAACATTAGCCAAGCGGCACAAATGTTGGCTGACTTCGACTGAGAATGTGGAAAGATAGGTCTACAGCTGAATCTAGAACTGAGCATTAAATAGAGGCAAAAAGATACACATGACAACCCTTTAATGTATGTTCTGTAATCCATAGTCTGGAGGGGAAAGGAAAAGCGAAAGAGAGAGAAACAGAAAGAAATAAAGAACTTGCCATGGAGGAGGGCTGGGGGGGGGGAGGGAACCGGGGACGTTGGTGGTGGGGAGATGGGCACTGGTGGCGGGATGGGTGCTGGAACACTGTATGACCAAAACCCAAATATGAACTTTTTAATTGTATATCTTTGTAATTGTAAAAATAAAAGGTTAAAAAAAAGAAAAATGAACTATTTCCAGAGGCCCCATTCACTCTCAATGGAACAAACATCTCTGAATGCAGCAGTCTTGTGTACCTAGGTCGAGAAATCAACATGATGAATGACCTAAAACCTGAGCTGCGCAGGAGGAAGAGAGCGGCATGGAATGCCTTCAAAGTCATCGAAGAAATAGCTAAAAGGACAAAGAACCTCCGGCTCCGGGCACATCTTTTTCGACTCCACCATTCTCCCTGCATTAACATATGCCTCAGAGACCTGGGCCCCTACGAAAAGCAGGATGAGAATGCTATTCGGTCTCCCAGAGAGGAATCGAAAGAGCTATGCTCGGAATATCACGCCTCACTCAAGTGAGAGAAGGAATTCGGAGTTCTGACCTCCATCGCTATTCCAGAATCAGGGATGCTGTCTTGTTTGCCAAGGCATCAAAAATCAGATGGGCTGGACATATAATGTGATTTGGAGACAACCGCTGGACTAGAGCCATTACCGACTGGATCCCATGGGTTGTCAAAAGATCATATGGCCGCCCACCTACAAGATGGTTAGACTTCCTTGTCAAGACCCTGAAGGAACGGTTTGAGGCTCTTCATATTCCTGAATCAACCAGATGCCATTGGGCTATATTGGCACGTGATAGGGTCAATGGAAATGTTACTGGCACCCGCTTGAGCAAATCAATGAATAATGGGATTCAAGTGATCAAGTGATCAAGTGATGTACATATATACAAACATAATATGATACCAATATCCAAGGTCAGGCAGAACATGGATCAGTAGGTCTTGTCAAAGGTAGAAATTACCACAAACGTGTGGGAGTCAGAGGTTTGGTAAGACAGAGAAGGGAACAGTGTGATAATAATCGTTGAACATGATAATACCAGCCCAGACCTGAGCATTGAATATAGGCAAAAAGATATACCAGATAACCTCTAGATGTTTGAATTGCAGTCCACAATGTCTAAAAGTAGGAAGAGAGAAAGAGAGAGAGAGAGAGAGAGAGAGAGAGAGAGAGAGAAGAGATAAAGAACCTAACACAGAGGCAGGCAGCGGAGGGGTGAGGAATCGGATACATTGGTGGTGGGAAGTGGGTACTGATGGAGGAATGGGTGCTGGAACACTGTATGACCAAAACGCAAAACATGAACATTTTTGTAATTGTATATATCACTGTGGTATAATAAAATATTTTTAAAAAATGGAAATTGATGGAACCTTCCTCAATATAGTCAAAGCCTCCTATTTCAAGCCCACATCAAGCATCATTCTCAATGGGGGAAGCCTGACACCCTTCCCCCTAAGATCAGGGACAAGACATGGCCGCTCACTCTCACTACTTCTATACAATATAGTACCAAAAGTACTAGCCATAGCAATCAGGAAAGAAAAGGATATTAAGTGCATCCAGATAGGAAAGGAAGTCACCAAGCTGTCACTATTTGAAGAAGACATGATATTATACCTAGAGAACCCTAAGCTGTATACCAAAAGCTCCTAGAAACAATACACTCTTATAGGATAGTGGCATGGTACAAAATCAATACACAAAAGTCAGTGGCATTCCTATATGAAAATAATAAAAGGGAAGAAAAGGATATTATAGAAATAATCCCATTCAAAATTGTGCCACAGAAAATCAAATGCCTAGGAATCAACTTGACTAAGAAAACTACAAAACATTGCTTCAAAAATAAAAGAGGACCTGAGGAATTGTAGACATATTCCCTGCTCATGGATTGGAAGAATTATCAAAATAGTAGTACTCCCTAGAGCTTTATACAAATTCAATGCTGCCCCTATAAGGTTACCTATTGCATTCTTTAAAGAAATTTACCGAACACTCCTGAAATTTATATGGAATAATAAAACCCTACGAATAGCTAAAGCAATCCTTGGGAAAAGGGAGATGGGAGGTATCAATTTCCCCAAATTCAAACTCTACTACAAAGCTGTCATAATCAAAATGGCATGGTATTGGTATAGAGACACACCAGTAGACCTATGGAATAACTCAATATCCTAATACACACTCAATATATAGACACTTAATCTTTGATAAAGGAGCAAAAAAAATATTAAGTGGAGCAAAGAAAGCCTTCTTAACAGGTGGTGCTGCGAAAAACTGGACAGCTACATGTGAAAAAAATGAACTGAGACCTTCTAACACCATGCACAAAAGTCAGATCAAAATGGATCAAAGATCTCAACATCAGACATGAATCCATTAAGGGACATGGATGAAAACATAGGAAAAATGCTCTATGACATCGAATCTAAAGGCATCTTCAAAGATGAAACAGCACTGACAAAGCAAATGGAAGCAAAGATAAACAAATGGGATTATATAGTATCTTGGAGCGCTGCCAGGGTCCCCGACAGTGCTGGGAAGCGAAGTTCCCTTCTACCTCCGCCGGCAGGGAATGGATGAAGACTCAGGAATCTGATGCAGTTTTGAAAGGGCTTTTCTATCACAGGTTCCAATATACAATCCAAGAGCAGGGAAAACCTCAGGACTCTGGGTTCCCAGCTAGGCCCCAGCCAGGTGTAGGCCAAGATGGCTGCCACCACGTGTTGAGGCCCAACAGAGAATGGAAAGAACGGAGAAGCAAAACACCAAGGAAAGCCGAAATGGCAAAAAGGGGGAAAAGAGAGAGATTCTTTCTTCTTACAGCTTATTTTATAGCTAGGAATCCGCCCAAACTCCCCAGCCCGGCCCATTCTGGGCGGGGCTATCTAGAGATGATAACAGGAAAATAGCCCTATAGAAATGTAGCAACTTCAGGAAACCATCTGGCTGTTTACAAGGACCCAGAGCTAATTAAAAGCCTCCTAGCAGAGCTGGGAGAAGTTATAAGCTAAATGTAACTCCCCTTGCTGGAAGGATCAAATGCCCTCAGGTAATTTCTCCCAGCACCTCACCTAATGTCTTGAGCCAAGATCTGCCTGGAATTGCCTTTACAGGGTAGAGGAGGGGTTTCTGAGATGGCATGTCTCTGTACCAAAGACTATACTAATGCCAGTTAAATATTTCTCCAAGCCTTCACAAGAGTCTCGTCTACTTCCACGGTAGTTTTGTACTTTAGTTGCCTTTTTGTTATCAGGGAGCTATGTTTGCTTGCTTGGAGGCAAACAGCATTTCTTTCTGGTCTAATTACTTAGAGATCCAACGTGGCCAGGCAAATATGCTGATAAGATCTAGCTAGTCCCACGATGATGATTGTGGTAGCATGAGAAAATATTTATACCAGCCAGTACAGAATACATGGTCAGATAAGACTGCCACATTCAGACTACCCTCCTTTCCTTGAAGTGACCTGCAGGAGGCAATCCAGGGCAGAGGCAGAGGCCTAGGCTTTTAGGTGTCCTGCAAACAACTCCCCTAATCAGTTTACTATAAAAAATTGAAAAAGTACAAAATATTTAGTAACATATAGAAAATTAAGATAAGGAAAAACAATTCCAATTACAAAATGATAATACATGTTACTTTAGGATCCTAACTTGTGTTTGGACCCAAAGCAAAGTTCATGACAAAGTGTTTCTAGTTGTCTGATTATAACAGACTAGAGTTTGCACTTTCAAACAGTTTGTGAGAGTCAATTTGCCATATTTTATGTAAAGTCAGGTGTCTGGAACAAATTCTGTGGGGCTACTTCTGGAACAGCAATAGCGGTAATCATATGAGTTTGAGTCTCTGGAGAGCAGCGATCATGAACTCTTTGAATTGTCAGGAACACTGGAACAAGAGTCTCGAGCACTGGAACAGGTGTCTGGACCAGTGGTACAGGCATCTTGCAAGGCTTCTTCAGCAAGGGAACACTGGCACTGGTAACTGCACCTGTAGCTTAATTTTAGGCGTGACATAAACACTTTTCGAGATTAATCACGCAATTGAGATTTTAAGGCTTTGGCAGGAATTCAAGTCTGGGATGGAGAGAAGAACATAACGAAGCTCCAAAACAGGTGGAGCAGGAAAGTATGAGAATTGATGAATTCAAAAATTGGTGAGTCTAGTAGGTCAGCAGAGCTGATGAATTTAATAGAGGTTTGTAGTGGTCAGAAATTGAGAATAGTTGAGACATAAACATAGACACAACATTAGTCACAAACATAATGGTGGCCACCACACGCACACACACACGCACACACACGCACACACACATCTGATCGATCAATATATTACAGCTATATATATGACCCATCTAGGGTGATAAATGGTAACGAATCAAGCACTTCATGAATATAAAGCCGCCAATAATGGTGATGATGTGTCTTTTCCTGTGAATAGATCATTAGAAAAACTTTTTTTCGTTGATTTAGCAAACTTTTTTGTAGTGAGCACTGTGATAAGAGTCCAAAAGCCAAGAGCATCATAGAAGGAATCTGCAGCATACAAGTTCTTTTTCTGCAATTACCTGTGAACAAAAACATTAAAAAAAGGAAACTAACATTAATCCTTGAAACATTCTGACATTGAGCACTATGCTCAGAGTCCATCCATTTTTCCACTTTTTTTTAAGGAAGAAAGCATTTAGGCTGTAAGGCAAGATATTAGACATGAACCATGATCAACAGGCTGCAAAACAAGATCATTATTAAAATGAACCAATCCAGGAGGTTTAAACAACAACTTGCAATTTAAAAAAATTAAGACTTTATATTGAAAGAATTAGTAGTTTTCTGATTCTTGGAGAATTCTAGTCTTAACAAGTCACAGAGGAACCCAGAATTTCTTGGCAGGGTTATCATCTGTAGAAATGAAAGCATAACCTCTTCCCCGAAAGAGGAGGTGACCTGCAATCCATTTATCATCAATTTTCACCCAGAATTGACTGTTTTTTGAGTTTGCATATCTTCTTGAAAGTGTCGTTCAGCCGCAGTATAGGGATCTCCTTGAGGTATATTTAGGAAATTTAAGGTGAATAATGTTAAAGATAAAGAATCCATTGGAGGTATACTTGTTTTTCATTGCTTTAATAATTGAGTTCTGTGAGCACATTCAACAGTTCCTTGTCCTTGTGGATTATATGGAATTACTGTATTATGTTTGATCTGCCATTCCTCGCAAAAGGATTTGAAGGTTTTGCTGGTGTATGCAGGTTTTTTATGGTATGGGGAACACCCATGACGGAGAAGCACTGGAGTAAAAATGAACAAACAGATTTAGCTCTTTCAGAAGTCATAGGAACAGCCCATATGAACTGATAATATGTATCAATGACCACATGAAGGAAAGGTTTGTTGGGAAAAAGTTAGTATGAGTTATATCCATCTGCCACAATTGGTTTTTCTGTAAACCTCGAGGATTTGCTCCTGCGACATGAGATGTACAATGTAAAGGAGCACAGACAGAATGATTGGGACAATTTGTCTAGCTTGTCTCCATGGGATGCCATGGTATACATGAAGGTGGAGGGCATTTGTATGTAGAGTCTGGTGCTCTTCCTCAGCTGATTTAAATAATGGTGCTGCCAAGAGATCTGCTGCTTCATTTCCTTGAACCATTGGCCCGGGAGTCGGCTGTGAGAACGGAATGTGGGAGATGTATATAGGGGAATGTTCTTTTTTGGAGGAGATCTTGTAGTTTATGGAGAAGCTCCTGAATTATAGGATTATGGGCATTTAAAGAAGCAGTGACTATTCCAGGAAACAAACCAACTACATATGCAGAATCACTCACCACATTACATGGGCCAGATACATGGGATAGTAAATGTATCAGGGTGGCGAAGTTTACATGGGATAGTAAATGTATCAGGGTGGCGAAGTTCCACTTGTTGGGCAGATTTATAATTTGTATGCACAGTAGTGGTCAATGAAGGACCTGTAATTCCACCCCTTCCTGATGAGGAAACATCAATATAATACACTGGAGCATCAGGAATGGGAGAGGGGCAGACAATGGTGGATTTCACTGAATGGTAAAACAGCTTCAATTTCTTTTTAGGGTCAGGTAGTACAATTACATGGGGATCATGTCCAAGTAATACTTGGGTTCTTGATCTTCCCTTAATTATAAGGTTGGCTATCATCTCAAGGTAAGGTGTAGCAGTATGATTCTGCTTGTTATGTAAGTAAACCCATTCTAACGGTCCAGATAATTGGGCTATAACAGCAGTTGGTGACTCGGGAGTGTTAAAGACTAATAACCATACATTTTCTCCAGGATTAAATTTGGAGAGGTAAGATTTTTGAAGCCGACCCATGAAAAAGTCTAATTCCATCTGAGCTTTAGGAGTAAGCTGCCTTGGGCTATTTAAAGCAGGATCACCTTCAAGGGTGTGGAACAAGTTACTGAGCTCACTGTTAGGAATCCCAAGGGATGGGCTCACCCAGTTGATATCTCCCAGCAGTTTTTGAAAATCATTCAAGGTTTTGAGCCTTTTTTTGACTAATGGAAATTTTTTGAGGACACACTGTAGTGCGGTCAAGAGCATAGCCCAAATATTCATATGGAGGCTGCATCTGGATTTTTTCTGTAAGTACTTGTAAACCAGCCTCTGGTAAAACTGTCATTACATCATTATATAAATTCTGGAGATCTCTGGAATTATCACAAGCTAGCAGGATATCATCCATGTAGTGGATGATGTATGCACCACGAAATTTAGCATGAATGGGTCGCAAAACCTCATCAACAAAGTGTTGACACATCGTAGGTGAATTAGTCATCCCTTGGGGCAATACTGTCCATTGAAACCTACATAAAGGGCCTTTATGATTAATCGAAGGGACCGAAAATGCAAACCTTTTCCGATCATCTGGGTGGATAGGTATGCTGTAAAAAGCAGTCTTTTATATCTATGATAATTAGTGGCCAATCGTTAGGAATAGCTGCTGGAGAGGGGAGCCCAGGTTGCAGGGCTCCCGGGGACTATAGTAGAATTTACATTCCTTAAGTCAATCAGCAAACACCATTTGCCTGATTTTTTCTGTATCACAAAAACAGGAGAATTCCATTCTGAAAACATCTCTTCAATATATCCTAAATTCAGCTGTTCTTCCACTAGATTTGTTAGTGCCTCTAACTTTTTGATATTGAGGGGCCACTGTGGTGTCCATATAGGTTTGTTAGACTTCCACTGAATACGGATAGGTGGTTGGCGCTTAACCACAGCGGCCCCAATTAAAAAAGGTTACTCCCTGTGTTTGGCTTATTATGGA
This sequence comes from Cryptotis parvus, assembly GCA_021461705.1. Classification (NCBI taxonomy): domain Eukaryota; kingdom Metazoa; phylum Chordata; class Mammalia; order Eulipotyphla; family Soricidae; genus Cryptotis; species Cryptotis parvus. The sequence goes on from JAJIBD010030575.1 coordinate 420,613, forward strand.
GAGCTGGAATAGGTGCCCAATGGGGAATTAGATGAGGTATGTGAATTACTGCCCCCCCACTGCTCCAGCATGTCTCAACCCCATAAAGTTAAAGGCATAGGGGCTATATAAGGTTGGACCATGGCTACGTTCCCTTCAGGGCCAATACATGGCAGCCATTTCGCACTCTGTCGGAGAAGAGAAGAGGAGATATTGCCTACCCCTCTCAGGCTATGGGACACTTTCTTTAGGGTCCAGTTAGAGGGCCAATACTTGGTGGAGATTATGGATATGTCTGCCCCTGTATCCAACATACCTTTGAATTTCCTTTTATAAATTTCAATGTGTATAAACGGCCACTGGCCTGTGAAATTCTGGCAGTGTACCAAACTAGATAGTTAGCAGGTGGCTGGTGGGCTTGGTTCTGTGTGGCTGTATAACCAACAATGAAGTTGGCAGAAGGGTTGGTACTGTTTAAGCCACCAGTTCTAGGGTGTTCGGACTGACTAGATGGATCCTCAAGAAATAATAATAGTTTAGCAAGCGGTTCCCCCTTTTTAAAAAGTCCATTTAGTTGGCACAGAGATTGACAGTATTATCTCTCCATGAGATTCAGGTTCCAGAAGTCCGAAATGCACCTTAATTCCCTTAAATTTCAGCCAATCGCTCCCCTGAATTAAACCCATACTGCCTGGGGAGCAGGTCCTTTTATCCCTGTTTTTAGCCTGTAAGGATCTCGCCTTGGGTATATTGTGACAGTCTTAGGGCAGAGAATATCGAGACCACCATTGCCTGATGGGTAGGCCAGAGAGCATTTATTGACTGTAATTCTGTGTATTCTGATTTGGAGGATACTGGGCAGGTGGAATGAACGAGAGTGCCCCTGGATTAAGCTGGGACTGGGGCTGGCCCAGTTTCCCGCATTTGGGAGAGGCGTAGATGTTATTTGAGCCTGCGGAGCTTGTGGAACCTGGGAGGGGGTCCATGTAACATTTCCCATAAAGGGATTATTCGGATGCTGCCTTGTATTGATAGTTCTAGAAGATGGGCAATCTCTACAGGTGTGCCCCTTCCCTCCACAGTTAAAGCAGGTTATCTGTCCAGATGAAGCCTGAGGCTGACTTCATCTCTGAGACCGAAAAGTCTCTGGCCCAATGTTTTCCCTTTCTTCACCTTGGGCATGGTCCAGGTGGGGTCCTCCGACGGGTGAAGTTGCGTTTATTAGCATAGTTTCTCTGATCATTGTTTATCCTTTGAGGATTATTGTTTCTCTCCCTGAAGCTGTTCGACATTTCACCCCTATCCTAATCCTCCTGCTGTATGGGATAAGCCTCTATAGCATTCTGTGTTCCATGCGAGGCCGAACCGACATTTCTACAGGCCTTTAGATATCCCATGAGGTCTTCCTTTTCCTTAATACTATATAGTATTGCTCGGCAATTTTGATTAGCGTTCTCATATGCTAAGGTTCATTTTAGGGTTTGTCGAACAGATGGGTCTTGAACCTGTCTGTGGATTACCTGACCTAATCTCCCTATAAAATCAAAGTACGGGGGCTGGAGCTATAGCCCAGTGGGTAGGGTGTTTGCCTTGCACGTGGCCGGCCTGTGCTGGCCCGGGTTCGATCCCTGGCATCCCATATGGTCCCCCGAGCACCGCCAGGAGTAATTCCTGAGTGCAGAGCCAGGAGTAACCCCTGAGCCGCTGGGTGTGACCCAAAAAGAAAAAAAAAAAATCAAAGTACGGTTCATTAGGACCCTGGTAAATTTTTGTACAGCTACCTAGATATTCTGGGTCGGCATCTACTTTTTTCCCATGCTTTTAATGCTGTATCCCGAACAAATTTTAAAAACAGCTTCAGGTAATGTTGCTTGTTTTTCTCTTGCCATTCACCTTCACCTCTCAGCATGGCAAAAAGTTACATTATGACCAGATTCCTCTTAAAGTGTCAATATTCATGTTAACCCCATCTGCATACCACATTTGCCTTTGTAACGAACTGTGCATCGGTCAGACAAGTACAGGCGACCATTTCAAAGTCTGACAATACCCACTCTCTTCTTCAGCTCCAATCAGCTAAATATTTTAGAAAATAAGGACTTGCTATTCCAAACTTGTCGCAAGCCTTCCTGAATGGGGCTATTGACTCAATACTCAATTCTTCATAAATTGGTTTTACTTTATTTTTAGATCGGTCATGAGAAAGATTACTGGGCTTTGCTCTTTGACTATTATTAGATTGACCACCAGAGGAACTACAAGACTCTTAGGGCCTGCACGAGCTAACCTGTTCCTCCCATTCTTCCCCGCCAGAGCTTGTAGTATCTGTCAGAGGAGCATCTTCCCCTTGGAAGGTATTAACTCCGGGGAGATTTTCAGTTTGAAAGCCTGCCTCCTTTGGGCTTCCCTGTTCCTCCTCTAAGTTGTCAGCCGCATTAGAACTCTTTTTAGAACTCTTTTTTAGATTTTTTCGCTGGATATGTATACACCTTTTTCAAGTCTACAGCCTTAGGGCGTGTTTGTGAATGGCTTTTAGTTGGGTCAAGCCTCAGAATCGGGTATGTGCTATTCCCTGATTGGTAAGCTATGAAATCAGAAATCTCCCTGTGTAACACATCCATTTCTTGAATTAAGTTCCCAAGTGTCCTATATATTTCTTCTTTTTTGTTCTTTCAATCTTATATCTAACTTCCAGACCTCTTCTTTCTGTCCCTCAATTCTAACTCTCTATTTGTCAATTTCTCCCTCTAAGTTGGTGCTTATCTTAATGATATCCCTTCTTCTGCTCTTCAAACTTTACTTCAAATTTAAATTCTGTTTAATAATTTTGCTTTTCTGTTCTTCTAATTTTTCCTCAAATTTTGAATGCAATTTAGTAATTTTATTTTCCCATTCCTCTAATTTTGAATCCTGTTTAATAATTTTACTCTCCTGATTTTCTAATTTTTCTTCAAATTTTAAATCCTGTTCTTCTAATTTCTTTTGCTGTTTAATAATTTTGCTTTCCTGATCTTCTAATTTTTTCTTCGAATCTTAAATCCTCTTCTTCCAATTTCTTTTCGAATTTTAAACTCTGTTTAATAAGTCTGTCCTCAAGCCGCTAAGACCAGTCTATCTGTACTTTTATTATTCTCACTCATTTCTTTCATCTCTGAGCAAACCTCATCCCTTAAGGTTGCATTCAATCTATTACGTTCCTCCCACTCTCTATTAAACACTGCCATCATGCAGAGGTACAGTTTAAGAATCGCAAGGAACCAGAAGATTTGTAAAAGGATAAAGTAATTCTCAAAAAGGAACTTCATTAACTGGGCTATGTATGGTTCTGACCCAATAAAAGATACAATGTATCTATACCATGAGATATCCATCATTTTACTCACGGTTCAGAGGCAGATGATCTCTGTCCGATGGTGATCAGGCCAGACGACATTCGTCGTGCCCACCCAGGGACTCCAGTTGTCGGAGAGGGCGCCGGGGGGTCCCCCGACAGTGCTGGGAAGCGGGTTCACTTCTACCTCTGAAGCCGGCAGAGAATGGATGAAGACTCAGGAATCCGATGCAGTTTTGAAAAGGCTTTACTATCACAGGTTCCAATATACAATCCAAGAGCAGGGAAAACCTCAGGACTCTGGGTTCCCAGCTAGGCCCCAGCCAGGTGTAGGCCAAGATGGCTGCCACCACGTGTTGAGGCCCAACAGAGAATGGAAAGAACGGAGAAGCAAAAAACCGAAATGGCAAAAAAAAAGAGAGAGCTTCTTTCTTCTTGCAGCTTATTTTATAGCTAGAAATCCGCCCAAACTCCCCAGCCTGGCCCATTCTGGGCTGGGCTATCTAGAGATGAAATAGCTCTATAGAAATGTAGCAACTTCAGGAAACCATCTGGCTGTTTACAAGGACCCAGAGCTAATTAAAAGCCTCCTAGCAGAGCTGGGAGAAGTTATAAGCTAAATGTAACTTCCCTTGCTGGAAGGATCAAATGCCCTCAGGTAATTTCTCCCAGCACCTCACCTAATGTCTTGAGTCAAGATCTGCCTGGAATTGCCTTTACAGGGTAGAGAAGGGGGTTTCTGAGATGGTATGTCTCTGTACAAAAGACTAATACTAATGCCAGTTAAATATTTCTCCAAGCCTTCACAGAAGTCTCGTCTACTTCATGGTAGTTTTGTATTTTAGTTGCCTTTGAGTTATTAGGGAGCCATGCTTGCTTGCTTGGAGGCAAACAGCATTTCTTTCTGGTCTAATTACTTAGAGATCCAACGTGGCCAGGCAAATATGCTGGTAAGATCTAGCTAGTCCCACGATGATTGTGGTAGCATGAGAGAATATTTATACAGCCAGTAAAGAATACATGGTCAGATAAGACTGCCACATTCAGACTACCACCCTATCTATGAAGTGACCTGCAGGAGGCAATCCAGGGCAGATGCAGAGGCCTAGACGTTTAGGTGTCCTGCAACAATATAGAATTGAAAATCTTCTGCACCTAAAAACAATGGCCAAAATACAGAGACAGCTCACAGAGAGGGGGAAGAATATTTACTTGCTTCCCATCTGATAGCGGGTTAATATCAAGCAAATATCTGGCACTGGTAGAACTTTATAAGAAGAAAACATCAGCCCTATCAAAAAATGTGGAGAAAAAATGAACAGAAACTTCCAAAAAGGAGAAATTTGAATGGCCAAAAGGATATGAAATGGTGTTCTCGTCACTAATCAATAGGTAGAAACAAATAAAAACAACAATGAGGTATCATCTCCTACCACAGAGACTGGCACACATCAAAAGAGCAAGAACAACCAGCGCTGACTTGTATGCAGGGAGAAAGGGACTCTCATCCACTGTTGATGGGAATGCGGACTGCTCCAGCCCTTTTGGAAAACATATGGACATTCATTCAAAAACTAGATATTGAGCTCCTATTTGACCCAGCAATACCACTCCTGGGAATATACCCTGGAGACCCAAAAACACACAGAAGAAACACTATCTGCACTTCAAGGTTCATCGCAGCACTATTCACAATAACCAGAATCTGGAAACAACTTGAATGCCCAAGAACAGAAGAATGGCTAAAGAAACTGTGGTACATCTACACAATGGAATAATATGCAGCTGTCAGAAAAGTTAAAGTCACAAAATTTACAAGTAAATGGATGGACATGGAGGCTATGATGCTGAGAGAAATTAGTCAGAAGGTAAAAGACAGATATAGAATGATATATGCATTCAATAGTGGTATATAAATATATACTAGTGGTCTACTAATTATGAGAAATGTTAGCACCACACTAGAACTGAACATTGAATGTGCTCAAGGGGATTTACATGATAATCCCTAAATGTCTGTAGGGCAAGCCACAAGGTATGCATGTGTGTATGTGTGTGTGTGTGTGTGTGAGAGAGAGAGAGAGAGAGAGAGAGAGAGAGGGATGGAGGGGAGGGAAAGAGAGAAATAAGAAAAAATGGTGCCTGCGATAGAGACAGGCTGGAGGGAAGGGGGAGGAAACTTGGAGATATTGGTGGTGGGATTGGGGTGGAGGGCCAGGTGCTGGAAAAATGTATGACTGAAATTCAATCTTGAACATCTTTTTAATTGTATATCGCATGGTGATATAATAAAAAAATAAAAGAAAAGATAAAAGAAAATTAAAAATAAAAGAAAAGGCTTCTCCTTTTCAGACAGTGAAAAAAAAACAGTTGTCCAGTTGTCTATTAAAGAGTTGTATACCCTCCCTGGGTTACAGAAACTCCTGGGAAAAATTGATTGGCTTAGAGCATTAATTCCCATATCCACAGGCCAGCTCACCCCCTTATTTTTCCCCTGCTGTATAACTGGTTTTTTGAGGAGTCTATCACCCTCACTGCAGCCCATAAAAGTCTCCTAAAGCAAGTGCAGCTAGCCCTTGACAAAGAGAACTTGGCTAGATTTGACCTAAAGTATCACCTGGAGTTATGGATAATTGCAAGCCAAGAAACCATGATTGCTGCCCTGACCCAGCTAGGACAGCCCTTACAGTGGGTTCGTCTTTCCCCCTGTGGCTTCCCAAGGTGTATTCATCCCAGAATCAAAAGGCTGACCTATTGCAAACAAGGACGAGACTTGGCTCTTTGCCATTATGCAAAGGAACCTGATAAAATTGTCATTCCAAATAAATTGGGAGATGTGGAGTGAATCATGCACTGTAATGATCATTTGGTCAGCTCCTTGGAAGGATTTGTTTGCCAGGTAGATTGCCACTATGGACCCTTTAAGTGGGTGACAGCATTCACCCGGCTTGATTGAAAGGAGCCTGTGTTATTCTCAAAGGCACCCCTCTCCCAGGGGACAAATGTATTTTCTGATGGAGGCAGGCTAGGGGCTGCTGTGGTAATCAAGGATGGAACTGAGTCCACATCCTATGTGGAGGACTGTGCAGAATCAGCTCAGTTTAAGGAATTATATGCTGTTGCAATAGCCCTTTGGTTGGTCCATGGGAGAACAGGTTCTCCCATGAACCTGTTCATAGACTCTCTATATGTTGCTAATCTTCTTTCTGGTCTTCTATTTGCCTATATTAAATTAGATGCTAATCCCATAACACTGCTCGTAATCCAAGCTTGAGCAGAATTGAATAAAAGAAGTGAACCCCTCTTTGTATGTCATTTACATGGACACCAGACCTGCCTGGTGTCCTGTCTAAAGGCAATGCACAGGCAGATCAATCAGTCTCTGTGGTTAAAAGCTGCTGAAATTCATCCCCAAGAATACAACAAGCAAAGCAGTTGCATGATTTAACCCATGCAAATTGAAGAGGGTTAAAGGCTAAATTCCCTACAGCATCTGTTAAGGAGCTCAAATATTGTCAAAACTTGTGCTGTTTGTAGCCAACCCCATCAAAAAATGGGGGAGAAGAAATGAACAGAAGCTTCCAAAAAGAAGAAATTCAAATGGCCAAAAAGGCATATGAAAAAGTGCTCTTCATCTTTAATCATCAGGGAGAGGCAAATCAAAACAACAATGAGGTACCATCTCACACCACAGAGACTGGCACACATCCAAAACAGCAAGAACAACCGGTGCTGGCGTGGATGTGGGGGAAAAAGGGACTCTCATCCACTGTTGGTGGGAGTGCTGACTGGTCCAGCTTTTGGGGAAAACGATATGGGCATTCCTCAGAAAACTAGATATTGAGCTCCCATTTGATCCAGCAATAGCACTCCTGAGAATATACCCGAGAGACCGAAAAACACATAGCAGAAACACTGTCTGTACTTCTTTATTCATCTCTGCGCTATTCACTATAGCTAAAATCTGGAAACAACCTAAATGCTGGAGAACAGAGGACTGGCTAAAGAAACTGTAGTTCATCTACACTATGGAATACTATGCAGCTGTCAGAAAGGAGGAAATTATGAAATTTACCTGCGAATGGATTGACATGGAGACTATCATGCTGAGTGAAATTAGTCAGAAGGAAAAGGACAGATATAGAATGACTGCATTCATTAATAGGATATAAATAGATACCAGTGTTTTACTAAATGTGGGAAATGGTAATGGCAGATTAAAACTCACCATTGAATATACACAAAGAGACTTAAGTGATAAACTCTAAATATTTGCAGGGCTAGCCACAATGTGTAAAATAAGAGGGAGAGAGATGCAGAGACAGAGAGAGACAGAGAGAGAAAGAGAGGAGACTGGGGTACCTGCTATTAAGGCAGCATGGGGGGGGCGGGAGGGGGTGGGTTACATTGGCGGTGGAAATGGGGCACTGGTGGAGGGATGGGTGCTGGTATACTGTATTACCAAGAAGCATTTATGAACACCTTTGTAATTGTATGTTTCACGGTGGTACAATAAAAACTTTAAAAACAAAAAAACAAAAAAAAAAAAAAACTTGTGCTGTTTGTAAACTTTTTTACAAGTTCCCCCTCTGCAGTCCCCTGGGGTAAATCCCGAGGACTAAAGTCCAATACACTGTGGCAAAGGGATGTAACTCATTCCCCACCCTTTGTAACCAAAAATATTTTTTTGTAAGCATAGACACCTTCTCTAAAGCCTGCTGGGTTACAGCTCACATAGGTGAAAAGGCAAAACATGCTGTAGCTCATTATATAAAATGTTTCGCCACCCTAGGCCTGCCTGCTCATATTAAACTGAAAATGGAGGTTATTTCATTAGCAACCATCTCAAGAATTTCTTTACCCAATGGAACATTGAGCATTTCACCGGTGTCCCATAAACCCCCAAGGACAAGCAATTGTAGAACATTACAATCTTACTCTTAAAAAAAACAGCTTAAAAAACAAAAAGGGGGAAGCAGCCCAAACCAGAAGTTAGGCCTAGCATTACTTACCTAAAATATTTTAACTTTGTCAAAAGAAGACTCCCTCTCCCATTTTTATTGCCATTGGTCACAAGAAGCTAAACCAGATATTAAGGTCCAATGGAAGGATTCAGTCAGAGGAATGTGGAGAGGTGCCAACCTACTCATAACCATGGGTCATGGATTTGGCTGTGTATTTCCAGTTACCAAGCCTCAACCCCGATCATTAAAATATTTAGACTCATCCCTGAGGGGTCCATTGATACTGCTGCCCAGAGTGCCAAAGGTAACCCTGAGGACAAGTTTTTTTTTTTGGCTTTTTGGGTCACACCCGGCGACTCTCAGGGGTTACTCCTGGCTCTGCACTCAGGAATTACTCCTGGCTGTGCTCGGGGACCATATGGGATGCCGGGATCGAACCCGGGCCAGCAGAGGCCTGCCGCTGCAAGGCAGACGCCCCTACTCGCTGGGCTATCATTCCGGCCCCTGAGGACAAGTTTTTTTTTTATCCCCAGATATCGACCACTTGGAATGAAATGTCAACACCCACAGTAACTTTCAGTTGAAGATGGTTGCTCCTGTGTCATCTGTTCGAAAGTTATGTGCAATCCAATCCCAGTCTCATCAACCCTACAATGTAACCTGGCAAACCTACAACCCAGAGACTGGACATATGGTGTATGAGTTCCCCACCCTGAAACTGAACATGTGAAATTTGACGGACCAAGGGCTCCCAGGAGCCAGACAGGAACCCCAGGCAAATTGTGATTGCATTACCGGACTCAACGCTATATGAAAAAAACTATGACCAAAACCCAAACATGAACTTTTAATTGTAAAAAAAAATTTAAAAAAAACTACCCTTTTATGCATGTCCAAGGCATAAAAAGGCAAAAAAAGCTGTTTGGATAAGGGTATTTTATTGTAAAATATGGGGGTGTGGTAGCATGGGAATAGTGTATGGGTTAAAAAGACAAACAGGTGGAGGGGGATTTGGGTAAAAGATATTGCTATCATACTGTTTTCATGTTAATATTGTTTTCATGTTAATCATACTGTTTTCATGTTAATATTGTTTTCATGTTGATTGTATTGTTTTCATGTTAATATTATTTTCATGTTAATCATACTGGAGTTGCAAAAAAATTCTGTAAATAGAAAAAGACTAAGGTAGATGGAGTCTGACGTTAATGACAGCACTGATGGGACTGCTTGTCATCCTAATGCCCTTGCATAAAGTTGTATGCTTAGCCACCTGCAGCTGCCCCATTTAAACAAAAAAAAGCAGAAGGGGCGGATGTTGGGCACTAAGCAGCTTAGTCTTGGGGCCTGACTCTTTCCCACCACTTCCCACCATAAGGCCCTAAGGGCAGGCCCAGAAGTGGGCTGTTTTCAAGGTAATAAAACTTCCTAAAGCCCAAATGTTCAATCCACAAGAGAACAACACCTGTATTTACAGGACGGGATGTGCCTGGCCTTCACTACTTTGTTGCAATGGCTCAGGATGCTATTTGTGCTTTGTATCTCCTCTACCCAGAAATGTATAAAAGGCCTAAGCTATGCTCAGTAAATGAGGACTGCTCTCTGGAACTCCCCACTTTGATGATGTCTTTTCTTTATTCCCTCTCTCAGCAGCGGCAAGGCAGTTTCTCCAAAGTCCATCCCTCTCCTTGTTATCAGGGATGAAGTCCGCAAGATCTAGGCCTTCCTCATTCGAGCCCAGGACTGCTGACCAGGACCCTCGACATCTGGCACCCAATGTTGGCAGCTTCGTCCCTCACACCAGACTACGTAAGACCTCAATACTTGACCCAATCTTCCTTCTGATTGGGGATGTGGTTAGCAATTCCTCAACTTGGGGAAGACTGTATGTAGTAGGTCTCAAGCTCTGCCTCCTATGTCTGGTGCCACATAGGCATCCTTAGGTCTGTGTCTCCTTTCCCGTTTCTTTCTTGTATTTTCTGAACGAGAAATGCGAGTGTGCCAGAGAGTGAATAAAGGCCTCACAGAGTCGACTACGGGGTCTGACTAGGCTTTGTCTTGCGGTTCCATGAAGTCCTACTGGCTTAATGGCACTTGACTCCGAAGGTTTCGGCTCCCAGCCAGAGGCAACACGGCAAGGGGTTTATACGTGTGGCCCAATGTCAAAGACTTCTTAAGATCCCGCTGAGGGGTCTAGCCAGGCGAGCATCAGAAAGCTGCCCTCCTTCCTCTCTCTCTCTCTCTCTCTCTCTCTCTCTCTCTCCCCTCTTCTCTCTCTCTCTCTCCTTTTCTCCTTTCCCTTTCTTTGCCTTGTTTTCTGTCTTTACAATTGTTTAACTTCAGACCAGAAAGGCCTCTGCTCCATTTTCTCTCCCTCTTTCTTCAGCTAACACTCCCCATCGGTCTGCTCCGATGATGGGCTCCGATGAGGTTTCCCTCATTCGTGCTGGGTTCTGCTGATCAGGGCCCCGACACATAATGTTCAAAAGGTTATTGAGCTTAACATAAGTAATCACTAAAATATGCTCAGCACACATTAAGCATTCTGAATTTCTATATGTTAGCATAATACATTAGTGATCTCTCCAGGTCAATGTTTGTATTTTTTATTGGGGGGAGGAGAGTTAAGCCAACTCTGCAGCATTCAGGGTACACTCCAGTCTTACTGCTCAGGGGTCACTCCTCAGTAGTGTTCCAGGGACCTTATGTGCTACTGGTGAATATGTGATCATATGCGAGGCTAGTGTTTAACTATTGCCCTGGCCCGTAGACCCATATAAGGACTGTACCTCTTATTTGGTGCAACTCCCCAACCTGGATCTTTAGCAGAGAGCATTTGTCTGACTCCAGATGTTTACATCTGGAATTTTTTCTTTTCCTACATAGATATCTAAAGGAATCTCAAAATCCAGAGCTCTAGAGATCATTTATCAATACTTTGACCTTCCACAGATTGTTTTTCTCCAGTTTTCACAGTTAGCAAAAACTACCCTATGATGGCAAGCACAGAATGTCACGGCAGTCATCTGAAGAAATCACGGTGGCAGGCACATACGAAAATGAGAAAAGGAGACCTTAGGAATACATGGAAGTTGTGTTGGGGCATCAGCCCAAAGTGGGCCGGAGCGATAGCCCAGCGGGTAGGGCGTTTGCCTTGCACGCGGCCGCCCATGCCGGCCAGAGTTCGATCCGCGGCATCCCATATGGTCCCCTGAGCACCGCCAGGAGTAATTCCTGAGTGCAGAGCCAGGAGAAACCCCTGAGCATCGCCGGGTGTGACCCAAAAAAGCAAAAAAAAAACAAAGTGGGTATTAGAGATACCCACTTATCTAACCTAGTGCCTCCTTTCTAGAAAAATACATTATAGAGTGTACCATTCTCTTTACGGAAACAGAAAGTGAAGCTCTCTTCTTCCTTCCTCTCCCCTTATTCCAACCCCAGTTGCAGTGGCCACTACCGTTACCCTGGATCAGTCCATTGCTCATAGAATTGGTATCACCACTTTGAAAAACACTGCCATTGCCCATGGAATTGGTATCATCACTTTGAAAAGCACTGCCCTGGGCATCCTTACATGGCTTTCAGTATCTCTCACACTCCGTGCCCTTAACTATTGCCATATTTCATGACCTCCACTGCATTTGCTCTGACTCACACTGTCAACTCTCTTGAATGGCAAAAGTAGCTTCCTACTGATTTCTCAGCTTCTTTCCACTTTGCTGCCAATCCGTTTTTCCCCATGGCATACCTTTGTAATAGCATGTCAGAACCATATTCTTTTGTTGAGTATCTTCCATTTCCACCTTGCTCTGGGTCCAGCTGAAGTCAAACACAGCTTCCATTTATTCTTCATGTCTCCCCTTTCTCACTTTCATATTTGCCTCCCACCCTGATTTCTTCAGATGATGTTTGTGACATTCTGTCTTGCCATCACTTTCCACAGATACCATGGTGCCTGTTCCCTTTATTTCATTTCCAATTTCTAGAGGCCAGGTGTTTCTCCATTCCTGAGTACCATTTGGAAACTACATTCAAGTGTGGCCTGACAAAAAACTTCATCTATTCATTTTTTCCTTGCATATATACCACTGGTATATGATCTGTTTGTTTGCCTTTTTCTGTATGATCAAGGACTTGTTTTGCCTGCATCTCTAGGACCTAAGACAGATTTTGGCACAGAACAGAGACTTGGTAAATACTGAATAAATTAATCAAGTAATTCATGTGTCACTTTCAAATAATGGATTTGTTGGGGCCTCATTCTAGAGTCTGATCTTTCCACTGCAAACAGATTTGCATTTTATGGTTCTGTAAAAATGTTAAGATTGGGTTAAAAGTGTCTTTTATTTGTTCTTTTTTTTTTTGGCTATCATGTTTTTTCCCAAGGTCTGGATACAGTTCCTCTTATTCAGAGCTAATCAGTGTCACCCTTTAGTCTGCCAAAGTGGTTGCTGAGTGATGAGGCATTTCATCCCTCAGGGAGCTTAAAGTACTGTGTTCACAGATTGTAGAGTTGCTACTGCATAGATGCTAAACTATGAGCTTGATCAAACCAAAGCCTCCTACTCTGGAATAGAGGTGAGAATATTCTAACTCTGGATCAGCTCAGAACGTCTTGCAAGTCTTCCTTTCCATACTCCTGTAGGTTTCTAATGCTTTTGAAAGTGAGGCATCCTTAAGAGTCTGATACACTGAAGGATGCCTTCAGAGCTCCTGTTACAACTCTGGAGAGGGGCGTGGTGGTGTGCTTATGTGGATCAAGGTGTCTCTCTGGGTACAAAGCTCATTGCATACATTTACAACTTAATTTCTATTAAATTATTATTTGAAACAAGTGGAAAATTTCTTGTGGGTCTTATGTTTAGAGATGGATCTGTCAAGAACTCAGCTGTTCTCATTAAGGTGATGTTTTTTGCTCTCATGCTGTAGGAAAATACATTAATGACCCAGCAATGTGGTGGTCTCCACCTTCTTGAACTGCTATAATACAATATTGTAAGACTGTGTGTCTTAACAGAAGTTTATACTCACAGTTCTGGAGACAGCAAAGAAGATTTATATTGCTTCTCTTTGTATGACAATAACCTCATTGTGGTTATTCTCATAACTTCATCTAATCATTTCCCAGTGTCATCCTCTCCACATACCATTCTCTGATAGTGAAGGCTTTAATATATGGACAGTGGTGGGTGGGTACAAAAACATTTGGTCAGTGCCAGTGGTTAAGAGCCTTAAAGACTACATAATTTTGATTAAAATCATTCAGATCATTATGAGCTAATTGGATTTAGAGAAGTTTTTCAATTTTTCTCCATCTGTTTTTTTTTTAACCCATAAGATTAATGGTTACCTCATTTAAGTCCTACTGGCAAAATGTTTATAAAATCCCCTCCATAAAGAAAAGTTCAGATGACAGCTATAATTTCCTACCCCTTCATTCACCCCCTCAGTTTTGGGTCACACCCTGCAGTGGTCTAAGCTTAAACTGAATCTATGATCAGGGATCACTACTGGAGGGCTCAGGGTGAGTGGTGCTACAAACTGACCTGAGAGTGTCACATACAAAGCAAATGTCCTACCCACTGTACTATCTTCCCTTTTTAGTTTGTGGTTGCAATAACCAGTGCTCAGCACACAATTACTTGTGGTGTTCACTCTTTTTTCAGATCTATTTTAGGACCGTGGTTTAATGTACTATTAATGGAAGAGTTTCATACATAAACCATCCTAGCATTCCACACTCCGCAGTGACCACTTCCCTCCACCAATGTCCCAGTGTACCCTCCCATCCCCCACTCTGGTAAGCATCCTATGGAAGACCAGTTCTCAGTTTCTGTTGCCTTTGAGTATTTGTCATCCCCACCTATGTTTTATTATATCCTGAATATGAGGGAGATCATTCTATGTTTGTATCTCTCTTTCTGGCTCTTTTCACTCGGCATGATAATTTCCAGATCTAACCTGTATAGTGACACTTTGAATGACTTCATCTTTTCTTATAGTGAAGCTGTATTCCATTGTCTATATGCACCATAGCTTCTTTATCCATTTCATCTGTTCCAAACACAAGTGTTTCAATGTTATTTTGAATTCAGTCAAAAGTCAAAGAAGGATTTTGATATGAGACATCATTTGAATCCATATTAAAAAGATAGACTGCAATGGCATTCTTAGTCCACAGGATTTAGAGAAACAACTAAAGCTAGAGTCTCAGTTTGGGATATGTCCTTTATCCAGGTGAAAAATAATGGTGTTTCAGACTGAGATTGAAGCAGAAGAGATGAAAAGCAAGGAAGAAATCAGAGATTTTAGATTCACAGCTTGTTCTGAACAAATGAAAAACATTATTTAAGCATTGAGGCATAGAACAAGATTTTACAAATTGGGTGATGATCAAGTATTTTTATATGTTAAATCGATATGTTTATAATACATAAGCAGAACCAGCAAATAAGTTATTGAATATGAGCCAAGGGTAAAGACAGATATTTAAAAGTGGACATTGCTAAAGCTTAAAAGGAATTCACAAAAAGATGGAGTATCCAGAGAAGATAATCCAGATCATTCAATGTCAAAAAGAATTCGAGATTGAATAATAATATAAAACAAAAAATTTAGAAAACTTCAATTTACTCACCAGGTATTAGGGGTATGAGGGCAGGGGGAAACTATATCAGTAGTGCTCAGGATATATTCCTGGCTCTGTATTTGAGGATTGGTCCTGGCAAGGTTTTGAGAACCATATGTGGTGCTGGGGATTGAACCTGGGTTGGCTGCATGCAAGGCAAATACCCTACTTACTTTATTATAACTCTGGCCCCTATCACATGCTGTTTCAATTGGCAGACACAAACTTAGTCACCATAATTTCAAGAGTTAGGTGGTATTATTAAGATTTTTTATTGATAGGGAAACTAAGGCAATGAGAGTTTACTAATTTATCTGATTCCAAGTACAAGTAACAGATTTAGTACTCAAAGCTATGTAATACCAAAAGGATCTTTTTACCTTTTAAAAAAGAATTTTCTCACCCAAAAATCCCAACACCTAATGTCTAACCCTAACCCACACTCCAATTCTTAACCTTTAATATCTAAGCCATAACAATGGTTCTTATTCCAAATATATCAAAGCTATGGAATGATTGTATTATATAATTATATAGCGATATTTATGTAATTATAAATAAGTATGATACACGTTATTTATGAAATATAATTATTAGGAATTATAATCAAAATGAAAATTAATTTTAAGGATTCTTGTTCCAAATATTATTAACTGGGACCTGATATTGGCTGTGATTTTCGATAAAACAAGTAGGATTTTTTAGGGTGTCCACACCCATTGGAGCCTGAGGCCTTTTCCTAGTACAGTGCTCCTCAGACACTTCCAACATAGGTCAGGGGATGACACTTTGCCAAGGCTTATTCTTGGGGTGCATCATGTGAACCACGTACTTCAGTACCTTAAGCTACCTCCCTGGATCCTATCTTCTTAAGGAGACAGAAAAGCTATAAGAAACATGTCAGAAACAAAATAAGATGAAAAGAGGTAGTCATTGGTTAGCAAATGGTGATATAGTGTTTCAGTGAATTAGCTTTTTCATTGGAACACAGACCCAAATCTATTAAAGAAGGAAAAGGAACAAGGACCAGGTTAAGTATATGGTGTAACACTGGGAAAGTCTTTTTTAGTTGTATAGGGAACCCTGTCAAAACAGATTGCTCATGGAGGAGAGCTTCCTATGGCAGAGTAACCAGAAATCAGCAGTCTTGGCTATGGTCAGGCCTTGGATAGGGTAATCCTGGAAAATTCTTGCCTAGGCTCAATGCAGCAAGGAATCCAAAGCTTATTAGAATCCTAGAGGCTATTAACTAACCAAATACACAACTTATAAGCAGGTCTTAATTCTTTCTTATAAGAGGACTTTAAAATATTTGCATACTAAGGAAAATCAAGGTAAAGCACGTTTTAAAATATCAAAAAATTAGCGCAGGACTTAATTTTATCTTATTGACTGAAACTTCTGAAAGCCATATGTTTGCTTAAAGAACAGGTATTTTTCAATATTCTTTTAAATGGAACTAAGGAAAGCATACTTAGATACATGAAAGATATTTTTCTAGAAGCTACCTCACTGAATATAAGAGCACATAAATTCTACAAATCAAAAGACAAAACAACCATAAAACAAATAACATAATTAAAAATAGGTATGGAACTTGAATAGCGAGTTCTCCAATGAAAGACATAAATAACCTATGGGTATAAAAAATGTATTTAACATTGCTGATCATCAGGAGCATACAAATCCAAACTAGAGAGATATATTACTTCACACATATAAAAGAGTATTATCTGAAAAAGGTGTTAGTTTTGGTGAACAGGTAACGAAATTTTAACCCTTGTATATTGTTAATAAAAATCTGAAATGTTCATTCCCTAAGAAAAATAGCATGAAGTTTACTCAAAATTATAAAAGTAAAAGTAAGACCCTCTTACTTTTGCACCATCGCCATAGAGCCTTGCAAGAAGCCAGAGGAACCCCCCCATACCATGAAGGCAGTCATTTTCAATATCCGGACTCCACAGCTCTCCAGAGCTCCACCTAAGAGAAAACCCAATCTCTCCCTGTTGCGTTCATCAGTAAATGCATGAGATGAGAGCCTACTACTCAGAGTATGCCACCCTCATGGCAGCGCCTGGCAAGCTATCTATCGCACTTGATATGCCAAAAAATCAGTAACAATTATAGACCTCATTCTCATGACCTAAAGGAATGATTTGAGGCTCTTCATGTTCCTGGAGCGAGAAATGCCCTTATGCTACAGTAGCATGGACAAGAAGTATGAAGATGTTACTGTTGCCTTCTCGAACAAATTGATGAACAATGGGAAGACAAGTTTAACTTATAAGGTAGCAGTTTAATTTTGGGACATGTATAAAAAGTAATTTCAATCTAGGTCTCCTGAATATGTCTGCATTCCCACGTTCACTGCAGCATTATTAACTATGGTCAAGATGGGAAATAACCTAAATGTATACCAAAAGATTCCTGAATAAAAATGCTGTATATGGAGTCTAGGAAATCACAGAGAAGAAAGTGCTTGCTTTGCACATGGTCAAACTGGTTTAATCCATTCACCACAGATATTGTTGCCTGTGTGCCTCCAAAAGGGATCTCTGAACATAGAACCAGGAGTAGGTCCTAACATGACCAGGTGTGCCTCCACCTCAAAAGAGGAAAGTATAGCACACACATATGATGGAATATTAACAACAAGGAAGAAAACTCCACCTTACACAAAACAATAGACATAGCATTAGAACATGCTAAATGAAGTGAACCTCTCATGAAATGAGAAACACAAAGGATTCATCTGAAGAGATCTTTATAGTCACCTTCATCAGTTAGATTGTCACATGTTGAGTTCAGGAACTGGAAGAAGAAGGAAGTGGGAAGTTGCCTTTCAATAAAAATAAAGTTCAACTATGTACAAAGAATATGTTCTGGATATTAATTGCACTGGATAGTGCATCATATTAGCAATATTATGTTGTGCACTCAAAATTTTAATAGGATAGGAAGGAAAAGAGAAAGATAGAGAAATGGAAAGAAATAAAGAACCTGCCATGGAGGAGGGCTGGGGGAGGGGGAGGGAACCGGGGACGTTGGTGGTGGGAGATGGGCACTGGTGGCGGGATGGGTGCTGCTACACTGTATGACCAAAACCCAAATATGAACTTTTTAATTGTATATCTTTGTAATTGTAAAAATAAAAAAAATTTAAAAAAATAAAAAAAAATAAAATATCTTGAAATACAAAAAAAAAATTTTTTTTAATAGGATAAATCTCATGCTAAGTATTTTTTAACATATTAAAAATAGACAGCTAACAAAAATAGGTAGGTAGATTCAAGGAACAAAATGAAAGTTTACAAATTAGGCTCCTCAATATGGTCAGCTGAATTCAAAAAGCCTAAACACAAAGGTCATAAGAAAAACAACTCTGAAATAAAGAATACCCGTAAAGTTTTAACCAAAGCATTTTTTTATTTTGCTGAAATAAGGGGAAAAAAACTTTGATGTTATTTTGGGTATGTGGTTTATTTAACGAGCTCTAAGTAATTGGTAAATTAATGAAATTAAAACATTTACTTATTGTGTTATTGAAATGGTTGCATGAAATGGAACTGAAAAACTTAAATGTAAGTCCAAGTTGTGTCAGAGATTACTGGACTAAATTATATTTTTAAAAGCCCTACAAACCCTTTATGATATCAAAACTATTATATAAAATCAAGAGACATTTATCCAAAAATGTTGAGAAATTACTCTGTCCAAAACACTCATCTTCTTGCCTGGTTAATTAAGTATAATGCCAATTACATAAATTGTATAAAAATTAGGGATTCATGTTGAGTGGTTCATGGAATTGAAAGCTTAATTGTTTCCAGTCAATCGATGTTATGAACAAATATGTACACACCAAAATTCTCCGATTAACACAAACATAGACACGATTTTTCTCTAGTAGATCAAATTATATCCACATTTTAAGGTCAATATAACATGTATTGCTGCATGAAATAGCATTTTGGTCTATTTTCCCTCTAAGTTAATCAACTTATTGTTACAAGTAGAATCACTCCTACTTGCTTGGGAATTCTTGGTGAAAATGACTCTATCAGTCTGAGGCAGTATTATAGCAGTAACATAGCAGTCATACAAAAATATTCACAGCTACTCTCTGTTCCCTGGGAATTTAGATGGGTAATCCCATATGGTTAATAGTACTTGTTATGTATGATACAGAATGATTCCAAAACAATATATGTCACCAAGGGATAGTAAAAGGGAATTAATAATGAAGGGAAATTTGCTTTTCTGATGGAAATAGAGATTAAGCTGTTGGCAATTTTTGCCAGTGACTGCCAATAATACTATGCCAACTCAAACTTCAATACTAATTTTGTTCAAGATCCTGACTGTGGAAGAAGTTTGCTTATTCATCTCCCTGTTTCACAGAATAGTGATGTTATTTAGATGACTAACATATTTCTCTCTTTGGTGCTACAAATTGTTCAGCTACTACAGAGTTGTCTTTGTGGGGATTATGAGGATCAGTTTTATCTGGAAAAGAGCAAAGCTGAAAATTTCTCGAAAAGATTTTTAGCACAAAATTGTAACTTCCATGCTCCTAAAACCAAAATTTTTCTGCCTATTACCTAATATTTCTGAGGTGATTTTCTGGAAGGTACTGATCTCCAGTCATGTATGTCCTGGTTAGATACAATATGTGATATTTATGTAAATATAAGGTTATACTTACGATATATGCATCGTAATTCTGATATATGAACAAGAAACTCTGTCACTTATGAAGACCCCAAAAGTGAGATAAAGTAGGTCTCAGACTAGTAAATTAAGAGCAAAATTCTTCAGAGTACAACTAATTTTGTGTACTCAGGCAATGGGATTAAGCTAATGCCACAAGTTTTTCCCTTTGTAAAAGGTAAATTTCTCCTGGCTGAAAAGAACAGAAATAATTATTCAAAATTCCTGAAGTAGGCCAACCATTTGTCCAGAGGGCAGAGAAATCTTGCTTGACTGGCTGCCACTCGAAACCAGTGTCAAGTTCCTGACCTTCTGAACTCTGAGAAACAATATTAGGTAGCATAGGAGATGCTGATCTCTTTAGCTTCTTTCTCTTTTTTTTTTTTAAAATCAGGGCAGGCAATGGGGTTATATTTATATTGGCACTCACAATTTACTTCTCAAATAAAATTTGAAAAAAGAATGAAATAAAGTTCATTATAAAATACAAGGAGATGAGATTTGTTTAGCTTCCCTTTCTTGAAGTCTTTGTATTCCTAAAGGGTTTCATTTTCTTTCTCATAGTAAGCAGTGTTAGCAGCTGAGAACGTGCACTCAAGAATTTATGAGCACATTATTGCAGATCAAATATATACGTTTCACGTGTCATTTCAAAAAAACACAGGGAGACTGATGATACAGTGGGCAGGGCACCTGGGTGTGACCCTCCACAACTCATCTTATCCCCTGAGCCCAATCAGGAGTGATCCCTGAGTGCAGAGCTAAGAGTAAGCTCTGTGCACCACCGAATATAGCCCCCATCAAAAAAGAGAATAATTAAACTTAGAAATAAAAATATACTTAATAAATAACAAATTCCAATAAAAGAGGTGTCAAGAATTTGGACATGAGAAATTAACTTAGTTTTGATTAGGTTTCTATCACCTATTTTCTATAAGAGTTGTCTGAGATTAGATACAATTGATCCCAGAAATAGAAGCAAGAGAATTGATCATCTGTAGCTATGTCTGTCAAATTATGGGATGTCACAAGCTCCTTAATGATTAACTGAAAGCTGAAAATCACCTTTGAGAGAAAAACAAACTCATATACTCACCCTTAGATAAAAAGGTATATGCTTGCAACAAAATTTTTTAGTATTGCAAATACCAGTTATTTGATGCTAATCAATAAATTCTTATCCCAAATTTTTAATACCAAATCATTCCTATATTAGAAATAGGTCAAAACTTCTTACCTCTACTATATTAAACTTTCGAACACTTGGATATCCCATTATAACTTTAATCTATGGCTGGAAACCTGTAGGTATTCCTTATTAGTTCCATTGTTTTGAGTCCTGCTACTAAGAAATGCAAGTGAATTATCTGTTAACAATGAATCCTTCCTAAGTACTGGTTAAGAAGTGCATGTTCCACCATAACTAGGTAATGTTCTTAAAACTCACAAGTAATCCATTGCAAAACTCACTTAAGGAACTCAAAATTTCACTTACTGAAAGACACATATGATATAAAATCTAGCTTTAGTTGGTTAGTTTTACAAATGCCTGTATAAAATCACCTGCCAATTTTAACTTTGATTGTAAGAGAATATAAGTATATATTGATGTATTTTTCATAATAAGCAGCTGGATAATGATCCTATTCCTGGATTTAAAGATTAAAATATCTGGAGAAAGAATGAACCTCTCTCCTCTTAAGACATTCCCTCTAGTAAAGGCTGATGGTATATAGGGAAAAGCAGAGAGGGAAGCTTAGAATTTTTAAAGTCACTGTATAAGCAGCTGTCAATTCAAGAACCATTGCAAGAATTAAGCCACTCCAAAAAAAAAAAGATAGCTTGAAAGTGTTATACCATTAGCTATTCTGATTCTAGTTCATGCCAGGGAGCAAAGGTTCTTATTATACCATGTTCTATTTTGATCTAATCCATATCAACAGCCTGAAGTCTCAGCATGGTAATATTATGAAAATTCTTTGATGGTAATTGGAAACTGTACTACCTTGCCCCTTAAGTTATACAATCTGTCACTAGGATTGTCATTTGGACTATAAAGGACCATTAATAAGAAAATTTGGCATGCAAAGACTAAGCTGGGGTTATAATAGCAAGTCAGCACCTCTTATATTATTCTCCTATTGATTGAGATGATATACAGAAGGGAAAGAGGTGTGTGTCCCTACCCTGATAGTCTAGAGCCCTGGGACCACCCAGGACACTCTCAGTCAAATAGCCAAACAGCATTACCTCTACTTTTTTAAAACAAATGATGGAATATGGGAAGAGGAATCACACTACACAGCAGTTATTGAAAACAGTTAAATATAACACCAGGCATTAAAAACCTGGTACCGTCTTTTTCATGATAAAGATTGTAGCAAGAACAGGAAATTCGTTTTCATGATAATGATCTCGTGAATGTAAAGAGCATAGGAAATGGAACAAATGTAACCATTCCATTACCACGTTCAAACGGTTACCTCCTTGTCCTAGTAACATGTCCCACTTATGGTCTGAATTAAAGCGCAATGGAAATCGAAAGGTTGATACCAGGGACTAGAATCACCCCCACTTTTGTCTACTCACATGTGTGTGCATGTATGTGCCTTTCCTGTTAGCTCTCTGCACTAGAGAATTCCTTTTCAGGTGATTTCACAATTTTGGCCTTACAAACTAGGTCAAAACTAAAAGAAACAAAGAAAGTTGAAAAGCAGGCTACAAGGTTGGAATAAGCACCCTTTCTCAGGCTTGGGACAGTCCTGAAAGCCTTTTTTCCATCTTGCCCTCAAAGCTCCCTCAGCTGACTGACATGGAATTTCGGTCTCATAGTGTGTTCTCTCTCCCCTTCTATCCTCAGAACT
Source organism: Cryptotis parvus (assembly GCA_021461705.1). NCBI lineage: Eukaryota > Metazoa > Chordata > Mammalia > Eulipotyphla > Soricidae > Cryptotis > Cryptotis parvus. The sequence continues at coordinate 443,092 of JAJIBD010030575.1, forward strand.
TGCCACTGGAGTAAGGTTAGTCTAAGTGCCAAGGCAAAACAAGGATGCTAGAACTGATTGCACCCACAATCAGATCAAATCAGAGCTGATATTTCACTGCTCTTTGACTTGGTCGTGTTTTCCAGGAAGGTATGTTTCCCTTGGAAAGCACTTTAAATAATGCGATGTGTAATTTATACTCTTCTCACCCCAAGATAATTGCTTCAGATATGAGGGGGAGTAGCAAGGAACAGTGACTGAGTTTGCCAAAGAAATACTAGAGAAGAAGAAAGCCAGATTGCCTGGAGTGCTGTTGCCCACACCCGCCTCAACCAAATGTCATTCACTCTGCTCAAATGGCTAGTAACTCTTAACACAGTATCCAAGTAGCTGCTCCTCACATTCTCTTCTACTGGATATTTTTTTATTTCAATAATAATTCATTTCTGTTCCAAATTGTATTAGTCTTTACAAGTTTTGACAGAATGTCCTGTTCCAGGTACTGGACTGAACAAGGTAGCATCCGCAGTTCAGGTAGGCCATATCAATTCTGTGTGTGTGTGTCTATGTGTGTGTGTGCACATGTGTATATGTGTCTGTATGTGTGTGTGACTCAGTCTATCTAATACAATGGAATGGCTTAATATAATGTCATACTTTTTTGGCAATGCTAAGTAGCATCTAGCAATTGAAGGCATATCCAGATTTGTTTCTTACTGCAAAACTTAGCAACCCTGCACATTCTTTTCATGTTAGACACCCTAAAGGTCTGTCTGTAACAGATGATATTCTCATTACCAAATGGTTCCCTATTTGGTTAATGGGAAATGCAATAGTGTTCTTTGAAATGGTTACCTGTCATTTGTTAAGTGACATTGGGAGATTCCTGGTAATTTCACACCTTGAGATGGCAATAATAGGCTTATCAGATGCTATGCAAAAGCATTTCTGTGCAGTCCTAAATTTCTGAATGTTTTATGTTGATTTCCATGACAGACTATGTGCTTACCTTTGCACAGATATAGGAAATGCCTATGTTCCAAATGGCCTAAAAAGGAAGTGATTATAAACACTAAATCCTGCATAAAGAATAATATATGGAACGAGAAATAGCCCAGCATATAGAACATTGCCTTGAACATGGAGAACCCATGTTTGATCCCCGGCACCAAATATGATTCCCTGAGCACTGCCAGGAATTGTGCCTAAGTACAGGGCCTGAGCATTGCCAAGTGTGCTCCTGTCCAAAATAATAATTAATAATAATAATAATATAGAAATATGACTAATTTCAAATCTATACAGCCTTCATACATTAACTGATTATATAGCAGTGTGGCAAATCAAAACAATGGGTCTGTGTAATTAATTTAAAATTTTAACACTTTTTTCCATAAGAAAGAACATACGTCTACACAACTAACTCTTCTATTAAAATGTTATATTTTAATTTTAAAATATTATAAACATCATCAGTAATATGTAACTAAGCATTACTATATAATTCAAGAGTCTGCTATCATGCAATCTTTAAAATCTAATTTTGATCGTCCAATCTTCAAAATGACCAAGTTAACTATATTTATATATGTAAACATACTTTTCAGATAGTTTATTTTAATTCTTTCACTACTTATGGGAGGCAGTTTAGTTGTTAAAAGAGAGGTAAAAATGAGAGTAGAATGAGCGGGCAAAATTTTCACTTGCTGTGTAGCGGGAGTATAAGTGGCTAGCATACTGTGCTGCACCTTTCTCATTTGTAAAATTTATAAAATGAAGAGTTTCATCAAGAACTGAGCAAAAAAGTTGAGTGGATACTTTGCTAGAGAAGACATACACATGGAAAACAGGCACATAAAAATTGTTCATTATCAAGGAAAAGCAAATCAAAATGAGAAGATGATATCATCGCACACCTGTGAGAATGACCTATATAAAAACAACCAGAAATTGCAAATGCTGGTGGGGTTGTGGAGATAAATAAATCCTAGTGCACCACCAATAAGAATGTAAACTAGTTCAGTGTCTGTAGAAAACAATACACAGGTTAATAAAAATATTAGAAAGCTACCTTATGCTCCATGACCTAGTAGTTCACCTTGAGGGAACCAATATGAAGAAATAAAAACAAACCACACCCCATAAATGCACTGCTATGCTTGTTGCAACTTTATTTATAACAGATGAAATATGGAAACAACTCAAATTCCCAACAAGAGATGAGTAGATAAAGATGTGGTATATAGGGACAGAGAAATAGTATAAGGGTTAGGCAGTCGCCTTTGCATGGTGCCTAGCCCAGTTCTAGCACTCGTACTGCATATGGTCTAGGAGCGATATCTGTGCACAAATCCATCAGCAAGCTCTGAGAACTTCCAGGTTTAGCTCCAGAACAAAGGAATGGATATGCTGTATATACACAAGGAAATATCATTCTACTAGTGAAAATGTGAAGTCTTTCTATTTGCAGAAACATAGATTAAACTAGAGGCGATAATGCTAAGTCATAAAAATCAGAAAAAAAAAACAAATAACAGATGATTTCAGTCAGATGTTGAGTTGTAAAGCCATACTTGTATTCTGAGAGCAGAACTGAGTTGACCAGAGGGGAAGGAGGAAATGAATTGAATGCGCAGATGAGAGCTAATGGTAGAGGGACATTAGCAGTTTATACTGGTATTGTGTGATCAGACACATCTGAAGAGGTGTGACTATAATCCAAAAATGAAGAAGTATTGAATAATATTGCCTCAATTTAAAAAATCAACTACTGGGCCGGAGCGATAGCACAGCAGGGAGGACGCTTGCCTTGCATGCGGCCAACACAGGTTCGATCCCCAGCATCCCATATGGTCCCCAGAACACCAGCAGGTGTAATAATTCCTGAGCAAAGAGCCAGGAGTAACCCTGAGCATCACTGGGTGTGACCCAAAAAAATCTACTTCCTTCTAGCTCTGAATTCTGAAACATTATATTTCATTAACATGAAATATGCAACTGGATCATAAACGATGCCTATATTTTGTTTTCAATATTCTCTTTCCACAAATATTGAATCCCTTTGTCCCCTATCAATTGTTTCAGCTCTATCCTTTTAGGTGAGAAGCACCATTTGGTCATCAGCATCTGCCCAGAGTTTCATTTTAAGCAGTAAAGACAAAAGGCAACCAAAGAAAGTTATGAAGTGAGATACATGTAAAATCTGCATAACACATGGTTCATGGTGGAAAAGAAAGAGAAAGAGTTTTTATTTACAAAACTATATGCAAAAAATCACCAAAGTAAGAGAACTTATTTTTAAGAACTTTGAGAGAAGAAAAAAAGAGTGTATAGAACAAAGTTCTGAAGCATATCTAGTAATGAGGTTTTTTTGTTGTTGTTTTTGCTGCAGATAAACACTTGGACCTCAGGTTTATAGAACAAAACACTCTGTCTGAACATATAATTAAAGAATATTAGAAAGAAGTTTTGAATTCAGAAGCATGAGATAAACTAGCCAATTATTTATGCCCTAGATTAATGTTATCTGCACACAATCCTGAAACATCTCTAAAACTGTCCAACTGGCAAGGAAAGCTCCTCTGTGATCTGTTCTATTACAGCAATCTCTTGGGTAACTACCCATGTCTGTTTCAAAAAGCTTCAAACTCTGGAATCAGAGATAAGCATTGTCTCAGACATTCACAGATAAATACCAACCACAGCAAGGTGCTACTTCCCATCCCAGAAGTGATATCAACTGAAAAGGGAACTTTATCTTAACCAGGTCTTCACACCATCTTTAATTACTGCACTGTGAAATCCCTTTCTCAATACCAGTCATCTCAGTTGGTCACTTATTTGAATGCTTGAAGTTACCTTTTTTTGAAATTATTTCCCACCTAGAAAAGCCAACGGAGGATTTAAGCACTCATTTATTATACAAACGGTATAGGATGTCTAAAGTACAAAGAACCAGTCACAGATATCATTTGAGTTAGTTTGTTTCTAACAAGTCTTTTTGTGAATCAAATACTATCTTCTAGCTTTACACGTGTAAATCCATCCTTATTTTCAGTTCTTTTGCTTAAAAAAGAAACCACACTCAATCATATGTGAATTTCTTCTTAAGATTAGGAAGAATATAGAGTAAGTACATCAAGCTATGACACCACCACCTGCTCCAGAAATAACCATCGAGTTTCCACAGATAATATAGTCTATTGACAAAGTATCATATTTTTAACAGTTTTAGTCTTTAATCAAGTCAAGTGAATTTTATTGAGGATTTTTTCATAGCAATGCATTTGTTTTTATATCCATGCATGCAAGCTGTGGGAGATGCCCAGGCTATGTTTTACAGATCTTGGCTTTATAGGAAGTGATAGTTAAATTAAAATACTCATACCTGTAAAATGGCATGTGACATATGATCATGTGATTTGAATTCTTATGTGCAAATTTAAATCAAACATTCAATGATAACTCTGAAAATACTTCAAATTCCCCATAAATCTATAGTCAAATGAAAGAGTTCATGAAAAAGCTGAAGCTTGAGTCTCTGTTGAAGAAAGTTTAGAAATAAATAAAGATCACTTGATCACTTGAATCCCATTATTCATTGATTTGCTCGAGTGGGTGCCAGTAACATTTCCATTGGACCCTATCACGTGACAATGTAGCCCAATGGCATCTGATTGATTCAGGAATATGAAGAGCCTCAAACTGTTCCTTCAGGGTCTTGACAAGGAAGTCTGACCATCTTGTAGGTGGGCGGCACGTGATCATTTGACATCCCGTGGTGTCAAAATAAAGATAAAGGGCCAAAAAAAAAAAGATCTTATTAGGTTAAGATGTTTACTTTTCAGAGTTGAGTCTAGTATGATTCCCTAAGCACTACCAGGAGTATTCTCTAGGCATTGAACCAGGAGTAAATCAGAGCATCGGTGGGTGTGGTCCAAAACAACAAATAAGAAAAAGAAAATTATAAAAATAAGTGTGTGGATAAAGGTTTGGGTAAAAAAGAAATTAAGAAACACAGATGGGGGATTACAACCTATGCCAATGGGTATGTGCATGACCTCGAAACCCAACTCATGTAGCTACGGCATTTTCAGAAGATGTCATGATCCCAGCAATGGAAATCATTTCATAGCATTCAGTCAGCTATCTGCAGAAAGAGGATCTTGAGCATGAATGGTAAACTCACAGACAGTAGTTACCACACGTTAACCAGTACCCAGGAAAGAATTGCAACTAAAACAATAATGAATTAGAAGGGGGAAGGGAATTTACTGGATCCTGACAGTTCTTCAGAGATTTCTGGAGGTAGGAAAGACTGATACCAGGAGACTAAGTTTGTCGCCTCTTCTACGGTTGACTAAAAGGAGTGCTCATTACCTCATTTTTCTCTAATCCTCTACATCTCTGGAAATGGATTTTAAATAAAATATTAAATCACTTTTATCACTTTTCTTCCCATAGATCATCGATTTGCTCTAGCGGGCACCACTAACATCTCAATATGTCCTGTCACATGCTAGTGTAGCCCAAGGTCAACTGCCTGCTCCAGGAACATGAAGAGTCTCAAACCATTCCTTCAGGTCACGGGAATGAAGTCTATAATAATTACTGGTAATTGACATGTAAAATACAACACGGGTAGCTTCCAGGCTCTTCCGTGCAGGTGAGATACTCTTGTAGTCACCTCAAAACTCGAGCATTTACTGATGACCAGCTCAGCTGCAAAGCAGCCGGGCTGTGATCCACCTCTTCTGCTGGGTGGAGCTCTGAAGAGAGGGAGTCTGGATGTGGAAAATGGCAGCCCTCATGATGTGGGAGTTCCTCTGGCTTGCGAGGCTCTGCTGGGGTGGCGGGCCAGAGCTAGAACCTACCATCCCTCCGGGCGCGTGATCAGATGGGCACAGGGAGAGCAGGTAGCAGCTCTGCCCCATGTGTTTGTCTCTGGATCGGCATACCTAGGTTGGGCTTGAAAAAGACTGCTGCAGGGTGGGTCACTGATGAGATCAGCTCTTCTGCTGGGTGGTGCTCTGATGAGAGGGGAGTCCAGATGTGGAAAATCGAAATAAATAAATAAATAAATAAATAAATAGGTAGATAAATAAATAAATAAATAAATAAATGAGAAAAAATAAAATAAGGGTTGATGGTATTAAAAATCATGTTTGGGGCTGGAGCGATAGCACAGCGAATAAGGGCGTTGCCTTGCACACAGCCGATGGATTTTATCTACTTTCAGAATAAAAATGAATGTTAATTTTTATTATTAAGATATTAAATTATTGAATACTAACATTATATTTATAATTAGTTATCAAAACATTTTTATTCATTATAAAAACATTGACAGGGCTGAATACAGAAAAATAATTTTAAGAAGAGACATCTTTGATGCTAGGTACAATATAAGGGCTTTGTATATGTTATGATAGGTATTTATTATCTCTTTATTATTATTTATTATCTCTATTTGTTATCTTATTTGTTATGAGGAAGATGATGCATCATATATATATAGTATTACACATCAGCATGTTTGGTTGAAGGAAGGTATTGTTTACGAAAAACTCAGTATGAAATGGCAGTCACCTCAGCATTTTTCTTAAAAATTAAGAAATTTAGTGTATTTTATGCTTATACAGATAAGCTACATCTAGATGTAGATGTGATTTGATTTTATTTATTATTTTTTAAACATGGGTAATCTGGCAAAGAAAGATTATCTTAAACTGCTACAACTATGCCAGATTTTTTTTTTACTCTTAATTTTGTTTTTTATTACATTCAATGAAAGGGAAACAACCAAATGGCATGAATAGACATGTTTTCCTCCTTTATCATCCTCCCCATTAATATCTTCCTCTAACTGAAAGTTAGAGATAGCTTTCAGTTTTAAACCTTTTTTGTATGTCAGTAAGATGCAAAAATCTTAAAGACACAAAAGTAGGCTAGAGGACTCTAGGGTTTAGTGGGAAGAGGGCACAAAGAGGGAGATAACATTTATTTTTTTCTATTTTTTTATTATACCACTGTGAGACACACAGTTACAAAGGTGTGTTCCTGCACCCATCCCTCCACCAGTGCCCCCATTTTCACCACCAATGTACCCACCCCTCCCGCCCCATCCCCAGGATGCCTCAATCGAGGTGCCCCCGCTTTCCCTCTCTTTCCATCTCTGTCTCTCTCTCTCTGTCTTGCATCTCTCTCCCTCTTCTTTTTACACATTGTGGTTAGCCCTGCAGATATTTAGAGTTTATCACTTAAGTCTCTTTGTATATATTCAATGGTGAGCTTTTAGTCTGCCATTACCATTTCCCACACTTAGTAAAACACTGGTATCTATTTATATCCTATTAATGAATGCAGTCATTCTATATCTGTCCTCTTCCTTCTGACTAATTTCACTCAGCATGATAGTCTCCATGTCCATCCATTTGCAGGTAAATATGTTGAATATTTATATACTTAAATTTTAGAAAATATATTAGCACAGATAAGCTAACATTTTGTATCATTTGCTGAAATTCTGAGACATTATCTTAATAACTAGTCTACTCTAATTTCTACAGGGTTGATAAAAATGTGTTAACAATTAGAATCTTGAGTAACAACATAGAGGCAAGATAATTTATAGTGTGATTAATATTTCTTTGCACCACTAGACTAGCCAGGCTTGATCATAAGATGTCTTACTTGGAAGAGTTCATTTGAGGAATTTTATTTTGTAGCCATATACTTTTTTTTTTTGCTTTTTGGGTCACACCGGCAATGCTCAGGGGTTACTCCTGGCTCTTTGCTCAGGAATTACTCTGGCGGTGTAAAATTCTACCCACTATACACTTTCAAATCCATTACTTGTTTTATTGCAACATTCCTATGGTATGGGTAAATTTGACCATTAAAAAGGATTCATGTTTTATTATAGAAAATGGAGCTTCTATCTTTGCTACCAAACAGTACTCTATGGAATTTTTATTTAGACTACAAATCTAACACTTTCTTCTGAACTTTCCAATAAACTTACTGCCTTTCAAAAGTAGAATCAGGGAAGGACTTTGACCAAAATTTTGGAAAGAACCCTATAAAAAAAAAGAGGAAATTATTCTTAAAGCAAACAAATTGGGAAATTTTATAGACTTTGTGATGATTTGGTTGTCATTTTCAGTCTAACTCTCATGCTTTGCTATGGCACACAATGTATTTTATTAGGAATTAAAGAAAATATCCTTGCTTTCTAAGTTACCATTCACCAAAAATTTCAAATATATGCTTAAGAATATCTGAAATGGGTAGCTCATAATGCAAATTCTTTGACTTATACCCTTTTTCTTTACCCCTAAAATAAATATTGTTTATCACTTCTACATTACTTCTACCTCAGAGGTACATGACATTTGACAAGACAAAGTGATTATATCTGCAACATTTCCTAAATTCTTCTTAGTATATGGCCATTATGCAATGAATTTTATTTGATTATACCATATAAATTTATACTGTACTTTCTTAAGAAAATGATGGTCTCTGTGCCAGTTAGGACAGAAACTAGTAAACTAGTTCATTTCCAGGCTTCTTTTTTAAGATATTTTTCTATAAATAAGATAATACCAGTATATTAGAAACACATTTAATCAAAAAAGATTGAGATTTTAAGGTGAAGGTGGGGGTTACTGAGCTACATTTGGCCATGTTTAGGACTAATTCTAGCACTTTGTTCAGGAACCACTTCTGGTGGTGCTCAGGGGGCCATATGTGATGCTGGAGATTGATGGTAGGTTGAAGATATGTAAGGCAAATCCTTTCATTTTGTATTCTCTCTCTGGCAGCTAAAATTGTATTGACTAAGAGATTTTAATTGCTATAGTATAATTTTGGTACTTCATTAATTAATTCTGTTAAAAAGTTATTTATCAACATTTATTTTGTCTACTTGTGAGTGATAATTCATTGTTTAGATTTCTAAAAACTATTCTGTCTTAACATTGTTTTACATTACACACACACAGTCACACACACCTTTCAAAGAACTGGCATAGTCCAACAAACTAACACCTAGATTCAGTCAAAACTATTGCACTACATGTAGTAGTTCCCAGAAGGAAGGGGAGGCTAGGGATGGAAAGAGTGTACAGAGGGATCTATTTGATGGCAGAATCATATTGAAATTTTGATGGTAGGTGTGGTGAATCCTATGCACATGTAAAAGTGCCATGCTATAGAAGTGCCATAATGTTGGAAACTAATGATGAATCAATAAAAAGGGGATAAGACAAAGTGAGTGGGTAATGGTCTCCGGCACACCTAGTTGAAACTTCAAAATATGAGTTCTGTTGCTATAGTAATAAACTCCTAAACCCGTGTTCTGCTGCCCCAATCTCCCCATCTTTAACATCTTTAACATTTTTGGTTTATAATTTCCTTCCCGTGACTCACAACCTTAGAATGTGGCAATTTTCACTCACCAAGTGGGGTTTAGTCAACGTAATTTTTTAAAGAATAGGAAACAAGTGCGATATTTTTTAATTATATAACATTTCTAAGTATACAGAGTCACCCCCAGTATTTCTTAATAACCATAGGAAGACTTACATAGCAAAACTTTGGTACAATTTAAATGAAAACTTTGAAGAAGAAAATTAACTGTTCAGGAGTGATTCTTCTGTAGCCAAGCCCTGTAGTGTTTAGGGGAATTTGCTGGTGAAGCTTTCATTGCCGTGAGCCTGCTAGTTCAGTGTTTGGGCCCAGAGAGGCAGCAGTATTCTGAACTACTGCAGTCTAGGGGTCACCAGGGGCACACCCAGTGGTAATCAGAGGCTATGTGGTGCCAGGAGTGGAATTCAGAGATTCAAGCACGCTAGGTATGTACTCAACAAAGTTTCCTATGTCATCAGCCTCGAGTGAATTTTTTCACTAAAAAAATAAAAGAAGAAAAAACCGTTCATCATTTTGGAAATGATTTTAAAAGATTTTCCTCCTTTTCTTTCAAGGGAAATAATTAAACATAGGGCAGTGAAACTGAGTTTAGACAAAGCCACATACTGAATCAATTTTCTAAAGAAGTTCTTTGGTTGCTCTAAAAACTGTGATCTTGTAGCTTTAGCATTTATTTACAAACTGTGAGCTTAGAAAAGTTGACATTCTAGCCAAGTCTGAGAAAATATATAAGGCCAATGATATGAAAGAGTGTCTAGCAAAAGGTAAAAGTATATGATAGGTCCCATGTACAAGGAAAGACCATAAGATTGTCTCTGAGTCTCAGTTAAGAAGCCTTCAAGGTCATTTGCTAAAAGAGAAAAAGCCAGAAGAGACCATCAGCAAAGGACAATGTTGGGAATAATCAAGTTTGATGTGGAAGTCTAGTAAACTTTAATAACTATGTTATGGCAAAATCTCTTTGCAGAATAAGAATGGATAGCAAGTTACCACTCTGTCTCTCTCTGTCTCTGTCTCTTTCTACATGAGGAGCAAGTAAAGATGGTCTAATCACCTTGAAGTCTACAAAGCCTGAGTTCAATGATGTACCTAGATCCTAATAAATAAATCATTTATTATTTGATGATTAGTAAATAAATATATAATAAATTAATAAATAAATAATCAGTTATTATTTGATATTATTAAAATATTTGATGATTAGTAAATAAATATATAATAAATTAATAAATAAATAATCATTTATTATTTGATATTATTAAAAATAATATCATTTGAGCAGTACTATAAGCAAAGATTAAGAATCTAACGCCAGTTAGATGTCCTTAGAACCTGTATGTGCTTGAACGAATCAGAGCACCAAATTTCCATTTCTCAGTCTGTGGACTAGGAATTACAGTAACCATCCCGCAGTCTAGTAGTAAAGATCACTGCTAAACACTGTAAGTCATGTTGTGAAGCCATCCAACATTAAGTGTACCATTAGGCAGTAGGCAAACATGTGATGATGAGAACAAACATTCTTGATATTTTTAATTTATTTTGAGGGGGTACACTTATAATTTTGTATTTGTTTCCAATTTTAACTGTCATAAATTAAGCTTTAAAGCTACAAAATAACTGAATTGTTTTTTAATATAATAAAAGTCCAAAACAATATACATTGCTAGTTATAGCAACAGGAATTTTCCAAAATTTGCAAAATAGATCAGGTATGTGAAAACTAAGCAAATAGTGAGCTTTATAAGAAAAAATAGCTTCCATTTATAGCAAGGTTTGGGTACTAAGAGGATTAAATGCGAATAGTAATGAGTAAAATGTCTGTTACCCTTCCACCATCATCTAATAAATTCACAATGAAGAATTCATGTGGAACAGTGTCCTGATAACTTCAAGTGAATGCTTGTGTCATCTTCATATATTTGTCTCTATTAATCATTTTTATTTTTGCCAAAGCAGACTGATGGGAAGTTATCTCACTGTTTCTCAAAGAAAACATTTAGTAACCAAACATTGAGTTTTACATTGAAGGAAGATGCTGGAACAGGCCAACAGGAATAAGTGATTACTTCTAAAATAATAAAATCATGCAGTCGCAGAAGGCACAGTTAATTTTATGCTGCAAGAAAATGATGAGTGGGAAATTTGTGACACCTGATTAAAAATCAATGCTCCTGGAAGGTGATATAATGGCTTTAAACGGAATGAAAAAAAAACTGATCCAGGGAAAATCAAAGCTGACACAATGAAACTACCTTAAAAGAAGAGGGTAGAAGAATGGCAATGTCGAGCAACTAATGGTATTAATGAGGTATAACACGATGGTACTAAAGATCTCATGTCTTTCAAAACAATCAGAGAATTTAGCTGATTAATTTGCTTACTTTTCTACTTAATCTCTCAGGGAACTGGGTTCATCACCCTAAATTATGTTTTTCATTTATAAAAAATAAAAATAATACATAATATGAGAAGGAAAGGAGAAAATTAAAAATACAGTCTTTTCAAAAAAAAATTTTATTATACCACTGTGAGATATACAGTTACAAAAGTGTTCATATTTGGGTTTCAGTCATACAGTGTTCCAGCACCCATCCTTCCACCAGTGCCCATTTCCCACCACCAATGTCCTTTGATTTACCCCTTCCCAGCCTGCATCTATGGCAGGCAATTTTTCTTTTTCTTTTTTTTTTTTTTTTATTATACCACCGTGAAACATAAAATTACAAAGGTGCTCATAATTGGTTCTTGGTAATACAGTATACCAGCACCCATCCCTCCACCAGTGCCCCATTTCCACCACCAATGTACCCCACCCCTCCCGCCCACCCCCATGCTGCCTTAATAGCAAGTACCCCAGTTTCCTCTCTCTCTCTCTCTCAGTCTCTCTCTGTCTCTGCATCTCTCTCCCTCTTATTTTACACATTGTGGCTAGCCCTGCAGATATTTAGAGTTTATCACTTAAGTCTCTTTGTGTATATTAATTGGTGAGTTTTAATCAATGGCAGGCAATTTTCACTTCTCTCTCTCTCTGCCTCTCTCTCTCTCCCTTCTCTTACATCTTGCAATACATACATTTAGAGGTTATCATGTATATCCTTTTTTTAATTTAAGCTTTTAATTTTTTACAATTACAAAGATATACAATTAAAAGTTCATATTTGGGTTTCGGTCATACAGGTTCCAGCACCCATCCCGCCACCAGTGCTCATCTCCCACCAGGAACGTCTCCGGTTCCCTCACCCTCCCCCCGGCCCTCTTTCATGGCAGGTTCTTTATTTCTTTCCCTTTCTCTCTCTCTCTCTTTTCCTTTCCTTCCAGATTATGGATTACAGAACATACATTAAAGGGTTGTCACGTGTATCTTTTGCCTGTATAAAAATACAGCCTTTAAATGAGATTTTAAAAATGATTGCCTAACTCTACAATACATTCCAACATTGCTTCTCCATATGTGAAAATAAGTGAAAATAAGTTGCATCTCTAGTATTTCTGGCTCTAAGAAGGGGGAAGAAAGAGTAATAATATGTACTTGATTAAGAAAGTTTTATATCTGTGCCCCTACAGAATATGAATTTGTGCTACATTGTCATATGTTAAATTATCCCTGGATTCTGGTTAAGCTTATGCAGAGAGCCATCAATAGATTCCTAATCATTATTTTGTCTTAGAAAAATAAAAGAAAAACCGTTCGATCCTGAAGGAATGGTTTGAAGCTTTTCATATTCCTGAAGCAACCAGATGCCATTGAGCTACACTGGCACGTGATAGGATCAAATGGAAATATACTGGCACCCGCTCGAGCAAATCTATGAATAACGGGATGTCAAGTGATCAAGTGATTTTATCTTAGAAATCTGAGGAAAGGGAAGCAGAGAGGCTGAGAAGAGTACACTAATGAAAGGGGTGCCAGAGAATTCTGACCCATTCCATAAACCTCCCCTAAAACTGCAGCTATTGTTTTTAAGGTGCACCTGTGCCCTTTTTCTAAAAGCTATTTAACTTGGCTGGGTGATAGGCATCTCTTTGGTGAATTTAGGGTCTCAAACAAGAGATGTTTTATCTTTATTAACTGGGTAATTTGCCCTACTTAAGCAAGTAATGCAAATTTCCTTGTAAAGCTCTGTGCTCATTAGCTGGTAATTAGGATAATAAATCTGGAATCACCAAACAGATCCCTGAAAATTCGTACTGCTGGAAATGTAAGAGTGAGTTTACCCTATCTAATAGGGACCAATTGCAGAAATCTATTCAAATTCTGAATTTGAGGCTATCATTTATTTAACTCCCAGAATAGGGAAGAAGCAAAAGTCAGGAAGCATTAAAAAAAATCCTTTCAAAAATTTGTGTGAAAATTAGAAATATTACATTTATTGGAGTTAAGAACACCTGAATTGTAAAATATGTTTCTGAATTAACATTAAGCATGTCTTTCACATTGATTTTCAGACAGGATTTTTTTTTTTTTGCAACTAAGCACTTGCTTGTACTGTTGCGGAAACCAGCGGCCTGAAGGTAGTGAGCAATTAGAATTCTCAAAGTGATTCAAAATATTGTCAAAAGAAAGCCCACAATAGGATATTGCAAAGCACAAAGCTCTTACTCCACCCTTGGTATACAGTGTTCTGGGGTGGCTAAGAAAATCTGAACTACTCCAGAGACTGGAGCAAACCATCAAGTCACACAAATCAAGCAATTATGGTTCCCCTTTGTTTTTCTTAATGCATACACGTTGATTCTACCTGGCTGCTTTTAAATTATCACACACCTTTTGATGTTCTTTGCTTGCAAATTGTCTACAATAGACAGTTTAAAAATAGTTACAAATATGCGCATCCTTCTCCAAAATTCACATTAACTGATACCAGTGTATCTCATGCCTGAACATGCTACATACTTTCTGTTTATTTTGAGTTCCACCCATCTTGTTAATTTTTTATCACCCAAGATTTAGAAAAATTTGAGTCTCACCAAGTAGACTAACCTTACTTGTATGATAGAGATTTTTCTCCATTAAATAAAAAAACTAAGGTTGCCCTTAGGTTATTTTAGGTAAGAGAACTCGATTTCTTTGTGGCTAATTTTTTTTCTATGGAAAATATGTTTCCTCTTGCTCCAAACCATTACGTTGAGATTCTATGATTCTCATCTTCACCAAGGAGACAGCATTTTACATTGATTTTTCTACTTCAATTTAAATAAAGTGATTTTTTATTAATTATCTGAATGGTTTTCCTTTGGAACTACAACATAGATTCTTGCATAAGAGAACACAATTAGAAATTTAGAATAATAGAAGTACATATCCTATCTTTCTAAAAGAAAACTTTTGCAAAAGCAAATAGACGGCATCCACTTATATTTTATTCTTGAAAGGTAAGTTTCTGGAGACTAAATGGACCTTAGTGAATACTAATAGGTCAACAGGAAGAAATACACTAGGTAACATTTGCACAAGTGGGTGCAAATGTGTCATTATTTTGAAGTCAATTAAATGACATTATTTAGCAATTTTGGCTGCAATCTAGAAAATTTAATATAAGATGAATAGGTATGATCATAAAATCCCATTATAGTTCATAAATAAAATTCCTTTTTTATACTCATTCTTTTTATTTTTTTTATTTTTTTTTTTTTATTATACCACCGTGAGACATACAATTACAAAGGTTCTCATAATTGGTTCTTGGTAATACAGTATTCCAGCACCCATTCCTCCACCAGTGCCCCATTTCCACCACCAATGTACCCCACCCCCTCCCGCCCACCCCCCATGCTGCCTTAATAGCAGGTACCCCAGTTTCCTCTCTTTCTCTCTCTCTCTCTCTCTCTGCATCTCTCTCTCCTCTTCTTTACACATTGTAGTTAGCCCTGCAGATATTTAGAGTTTATCACTTAAGTCTCTTTGTGTATATTCAATGGTGAATTTTAATCTGCCATTATCATTTCCCACACTTAGTAAAACACTGGTATCTATTTATGTCGTATTAATGAATGCAGTCATTCTATATCTGTCCTTTTCCTTCTGACTAATTTCACTCAGCATGATAGTCTCCATGTCCATCCATTCGCAGGTAAATTTCATAATTTTATCTTTTCTGACAGCTGCATAGTATTCCTTTTGCTTGAAAAATAAATTTAAATATTTCTTCACACCTGTTCCACATTTTGCTTCTTGACCTTTTAGTGAATTATAAAACAATTTTAAAATGTAATACATATGTTAGGGTGAATATATAGTTCCATGGGCTGATGCAGAGTCTCCTGCGCACCACCGGGACTGGCTACGGAGCACAGCGCCTTGAGTAGCCTTTGAACACCACTAGGTTTGGACCCCCAAATCAACAAACAGACAATAAATATCTTAAATCAATTCCTAGAAGTTTACCAGTAAAAAAGATTACTTGGTCTGCTACCCCAATAGAGCCTCAGAATACGGAAAAACGCACGCACCACAATCACAGCCATTTTCAAGGTCCAGATCCCACAGTTCATCAGAGCCCCACCCAAGAGAGAAGCAATTTCAAGCCTAGCTATGCTGGTCTCAGAGGCTAAAGTCACTGGATTTTCATGGAGATTGAGCTGGGGCCCCTTCCCTCACCTCTGTCTCCTCCAGAAGGCCAGGTGGGCCCACTCATGAACTACTTCTGGTGCTGCGCGGTCATGATCGAGAGACACAAATGCATGATATTGCTGCTGCTGGCTCTCACGGCTGGTATACTGATGTACCAGTATCCCACCACTTAGCTTGTATCACTTATCTTCACTTTGTTCATTGATTTACTCAAGCAGGTGCCAGTAATGTCTCCATTTGCCCCTTCCGCATGATAGTATAGCCCAAGGGCCTTCAGGAACATAATGAGCCTCAAACCATTCCTTCAGGTCATTGGAATGAGGTCTATTCTAGTTACTGTTTTTGACATATAAAATACTACACAGGTAGCTTGCCAGGCTGTGCTGTGTGGGTGCTCTTACAAATAAATATATTCTAAATATGTGAGGGGTGCATACTTATGTATTTTTAATTTGGGGGTCACACCCAGAGTGCTCAGGCCTTATTCCTGGCTGTGTGCTCAAGGGTAGTTCTGTGAGAATCACAGGCAAAGCCAGGGACTGAGCCCACACCAGCTGTGAGCAGTCAGTACAACCCAAAAGAGTAGAAAAAAAAAGAAAGCAGGTGAGAGCGACTCAGAGATGACACAGACCAGCAGTGAGGCAGTGGAGGCCAGCCAGGCAGTGCCTGCAAACAAATTATAAAACCCCACCACATTTAATAGAATTAAATGTGGGGCATTTAATAGAATTAAGTTTGGGGCATACAGTCACAAGTGTGTGGTTCCGATGTCTGGTCTGTGGGAACATATCGGTAATTTCTTATATAGTGGACCGAAATGTCACAATGGATCCAGGTGGGATTTAATAATCTCTATTGACTTTCATCTAGAAATATATTTATCCACCATATTTAAAAAACTAGCTCCAACAAGCAATATAGAATAGATCGCTCAGTGTACGTTAGGACACGCTGAAATAGAGGTTGAGGAACATTTGAAATAAGTGTTGTCTGTGGTGCAGTGGTTTTTGGATTTGACTGTTAGAAACCCAGTATGTTTTAGAAACTCAGAAAGTAAATGCAAGAACAAAAATTGGCCAGATTCACATATAATAACTCAGAAAAAAGTCATGACTTTATCAATACCGGTTCTCATATATGGGCTATAACTGTCAATATAATTAGTGCCGGCTAAGGGAGCAGGCATGGGGATGGGGGTGGGTGGGAAATGAGGGTCTTTTGTTGGTGGGAGCAAACTGGCGGTGGGATCGGAGTTGAATGATGAATCTAACAACTGTATTGTAAAAAACTTTGTTAAAATACCGTTTAAATAAATATTTTATTTAGGTGCTATTTGTAAACCATAATATTTAAACAAAGTAAAAAGAAAAAAAAGAGTACTAAATATTTCAATATTTTTTTAGCCAGCAGAAGTAACCTGCCATTTTCCAAGAAGAGTTGTTGGCATTTCACTTGAAAGACCAAACCAGAATGACACCTCTCAAGTAAATGCCTTAAGTACAGATTGATACATAACTAAGCTAAAGTGTGGAACAAAATAGGCCCCAGGATTTTTTGAACTCTCACCCCGGCCTGCCTGCATGTCAGGTAGAGTCTCTGGGGTGCGCCGGCTGGCGGGCAGGCGCCTGGGGCTGTGGTAGAGCCCCAGGTCTCGGCAGAAGGTGGAACTACAACCCCCCAGAAGTCCGAGCGGAACCGGAAGTAAACCATCATTTTGAACTCTCACCCTGGCCTGTCTGCATCTCAGAAGTCCGAGCGAAACCGGAAGTAAACCGTCATTTTGAACTCTCACCCCAGCCTGTCTGCATCTCAGGTAGAGTCTCTGGGGTGCGCTTGCTAGCCAGGCAGGCAGCCGCTTACTCGGCCGCTTATTATTACTAAAACTAGGAAATTCAACACCAAGGGTAGGTAATACCCTCAAGAAAAAAGAAACAGTACACTAGAGGAATCTATCCCTGAACACCGTAACACCATGGGAAAACAACGCAGATCCCCAGCTCGAAGAACAGATGAAGGAATTGACCGTGGAAGAATCAAAAAGAGTACAGATGTGCATGATCACTCTGACAATGAAATTAGAGAGGAAATTGGTAGGATGTTTAGGGAGCTCAACGAAAAAAATTGAGCAGATGTCCAATAAAATACAGGAGAACATAAACGAAGCAGTTGAAACGGCAGTCAATAAACTACGGAGGAAATGAGAGCAGAAATGAGAAACATGCAAAGAGAAATACTATCACTTAAAGAACCTGCCATGGAGCAGGGCTGGGGAAGGGGGAGGGAACCGGGGATGTTGGTGGTGGGAGATGGGCACTGGTGGAGGGACGGGTGCTGAAACACTGTATGACCAAAAACCCAAACATGAACTTTTTAATTGTATATCTTTTTTATTTGTATATCCTCACGGTGGTATAATAAAATACTTTAAAAAAAAAAAAGAAATACTATCACTTAAAAAACTCAGTAGATGAAATGAAAAAACACAGTTGGGGCTCTCAACAGTAGGATGACAGCAGCGGAAGAGAGAATCAGTGAGACTGAAGATGAGCTGCAGAAAGCACTCAGAGAACTACAAAAGATGGAAACAGATCGGAAAATGGATCAGCAACGGAACAGAGAACAATGGGATGAAGCCAGGCGGAACAACATAAGAATCATCGGAGTCCCAGAGGTACAGGAAAGTAACCCCAAGGAAATTAAAACAGTTAAAAACATCCTGGCTGAAAATTTCCCCGAAGTTAAAGGATAAAGGCATCCAGATCCAAGAAGCCCGACGCGTACCAGCAAGAAGAGACCCCAATATAAAAACCCCAAGACACATCCTAGTCAAAGTAATGGATGCCATAGACAGAGACAGAATTCTTCAGGCAGCAAGATCAAAAGAAGGAAATTGTGTACAAAGGAGCATCCATTCGACTTTCAGCAGACTTCTCAGAAGACACCCTCCAAGCCCGAAGGCAGTGGTGGGATATAGTAAAAAAAACTTAATGAAATGAACGCCTCAGCAAGAATTCTTTATCCAGCTAAACTCTCACTCAGATTTGAAGGACAGATATACAACTTCTTAGATAAACAACAGCTTAGGAACTTTGTAAAATCAAAACCAACCTTAAAAGAAGGACTGAATGATCTACTATAAGACGAGACATAACCCAAAAAGAACAACCAACCTATACAGAAAGATGGCACAAAATCCCATGACAATAATATCTCTCAATGTCAACGGTCTAAATGCACCAGTTAAGAGACACAGAGAGTCAAAATGCATCAAAAAATTGAATCCAACATTCTGGTGCCTTCAAGAAACACACCTGAACAATTGGAGCAAAGACAGGCTCAAAATAAAAGGCTGGAAAACAATCCTTCACTCAAACAACCCATCCAAAAAGGCTGGGGTAGCCATACTGGTATCTGACAACATAGACTTCCAGGCTGAAGAAGGTCAGAAGGGACAGTGAAGGTCACTTCTTAATAGTCAAGGGATGCATATATCAGGAAGAAATCACGCTATTAAACATATATGCACCCAACGAGGGCCAGCAAAATACCTAAAACAACTACTAATAGACTTCAAAGAAGACATTGACAGCAACACAATTGTAGTTGGAGACTTCAACACTGCTCTATCAACCCTGGATAGATCAACAAGATTGAAACTTACCAAGGAAATACTGGCCCTAAAAGAGGAGATGGAAGAAAGAGGGCTGGTAGACATATACAGGACATTTCATCCCCAAAAAGCTGAATACACTTTCTTCTCCAGTGCACATGGAACATACTCAAAAATAGATCACATGCTGAGCCATAAATCATACCTCCATAAAATCAAGAAGATAGAAATTGTGCCAACTATTTTTTTCAGACCATGATGCACTGAAAATAGAAGTTAATTGTACACAAAAACAGAGACCAATACCAAGTACCTGGAAACTAAACAGCTCACTGCTGAACAACCAGCAAGTCATAAAAAGAAATCAAAGAGGAAATCCAAATATTCCTTGAAACAAATGAGACTGAAGACACGAATTACCAGAACTTGTGGGATACAAAAAGCAGTGTTAAGAGGCAAGTTCATAGCTCTTCAGGCATTCATCAGAAAAGAAGAAAAGGCCATCATAAACAGTCTGACTTTACAACTTAAAATCTTAGAGAGTGATCAACAAAAGGAGCCCAACCCAAGCAGAAAGAAAGAAATAATAAAACTTAGAACAGAAATCAATGAGATGGAATGTCAAAAAATAATCCAGAAGATCAATGAAGCCAAAAGCTGGTTCTTTTGAAAAAATAAACAAGATTGACAAACCACTTGCAAGACTTGTAAGAAAAGGAAAAAGAGAGAACCCAAATAAATAGAATCAGAAATGAAAACGGAGACATCACAACTGAAAATACAGAAATTCAAAATATCATCAGAGATTACTATGAGAGCCTGTATGCCACGAAACAAGAGAACCTAGAAGAAATGGACAAATTCCTGAATTCCTATAGCTTCCCAAGTCTGCAACAAGAAGATTTGGAATACCTCAACAAACCTATCTCCATCGAGGAAATAGAATCGGTAATCAAAAAGTCTCCCCAAACACAAAAGCCCAGGCCCAGATGGATTCACCAGTAAATTCTACAAAACCTTTAAAGAGGACCTACTCTCAATTCTTTTTTAAGCTCTTCCAGCAAATTGAAGAAACAGAAATACTCCCAAATAGCTTTTTACGAGGCACATATCACCCTGATACCCAAAGCAGACAAAGATGTCACAAAAAAGGAAAACTACAGACCAATCTCCCTGATGAATACAGATGCAAAATAAAATAAAATAAAAATATCAACAAAATACTAGCAAACAGAATCCAAAGAGTCATCAAAAAAGATTGTACACCATGACCAAGTGGGATTCATCCCAGGAATGCAAGGATGGTTCAACATCCGCAAGTCAATCAACATAATACATCATATCAACAAAAAAGAAAAATAAAAACCATATGATCATATCAATAGATGCAGAGAAGGCATTTGACAAGATTCAACACCCGCTCATGATGAAAGCTCTCCGTAAAATGGGGATTGAAGGAACCTTCCTCAAGATAATCCAGGCCATCTACTACAAGCCCACAGCGAGCATCATTCTCAATGGGGAAAAACTGAAAGCCTTCCCCTTAAGATCAGGGACAAGACAAGGCTGCCCACTCTCACCACTTCTATTCAATATAGTACTGGAAGTACTTGCCATAGCAATCAGGGAAGAAAAAAGACATTAAGGGCATCCAGATAGGAAGGGAAGAAGCCAAGTTATCACTATTTGCAGATGACAGGATATTATACCTGGAAACCCAAAACTCTCTACCAAGAGGCTCCTAGAAATAATACATTCTTATAGTAGAGTAGCAGGGTACAATATCAATACCCAAAAGTCAATGGCCTTCCTATATGCAAATAGCGAAAAGAGAAGAAAGGGACATTAAAGAAACTATCCCATTCACAATTGCACCACAGAAAATCAAATACCTAGGAATCAGTTTGACAAAGAATGTAAAGGATCTCTACAAAGAAAACTACAAAACCTTACTTCACGAAATAAAAGAAGACCTGAGGAAATGGAGACACATTCCCTGCTCATGGATTGAAGGATTAACATTATCAAAATGGTAATACTCCCTAGAGCTTTATACAGATTCAATGCGGTCCCTATAAAGATACCCATGATGTTCTTCAAATAAATTGAACAAACACTCCTGAAATTTGTATGGAATAATAAAACCCACCTAATAGCTAAAGCAATCCTTGGGAAAAAGAAGATGGGAGGTATCACTTTCCCCAACCTCAAGCTCTACTACAGAGCAGTTGTAATTAAGACAGTGTGGTATTGATACAGAGACAGACCCGTAGACCTATGGAATAGAACTGAGTATCCTGAAACGCACTCACAAATATACAACCACTTAATCTTCGATAAAGGAGCAAAAAATATTAAGTGGAGCAAAGAAAGCCTCTTCAACAAATGGTGCTGGGAAAACTGGGCAGCTACATGTAAAAAATGAACTTAGACCTCCTTATAACGCCATGCACAAAAGTCAGATCAAAATGGATTATAGATCTTAACATCAGACATGAATCTATAAGGTATATCGAAGAAAACATAGGAGAAACGCTCTGCAATATCGAAACGAAAAGTATCTTTAAAGATGACACACCACTGACCAAGCAAATGAAAGCAAAGATAAACAAATGGGACTATATAAAACTAAAAAGCTTCTGCACCTCAAAAGAAACGGTGACCAAGATACAAAGACAATCCACAGAGTGGAAAAGGATATTCACCCAATACCCATCTGACAAG
Organism: Cryptotis parvus; assembly: GCA_021461705.1. Taxonomy (NCBI): domain Eukaryota; kingdom Metazoa; phylum Chordata; class Mammalia; order Eulipotyphla; family Soricidae; genus Cryptotis; species Cryptotis parvus. The sequence goes on from JAJIBD010030575.1 coordinate 465,411, forward strand.
GGGTTAATATCCAGGATATATCAGGCACTGGTAGCACTCCACAAGAAGAAAACATCCAACCCCATCAAAAAATGGGGGAGAAGAAATAAACAGAAGCTTCCAAAAAGAAGAAATTCGAATGGCCAAAAGGCATATGAAAAAGTGCCCTTCATCTTTAATCATCAGGGAGATGCAAATCAAAACAACAATGAGGTACCATCTCACCCCACAGAGAGTGGCACACATCCAAAACAGCAAGAACAACCGGTGCTGGCATGTATGTGTGGAAAAAAGGACTCTCATCCACTGCTGGTGGGAGTGCCGACTGGTCCAGCCCTTTGGAAAACAATATGGGCATTCCTCCGAAAGCTAGATATTGATCTCCCATTTGATCCAGCAATAGCACTCCTGGGAATATACCCGAGAGACCGAAAAACACATAGCAGAAACACTATCTGTACTTCTTTATTCATCTCTGTGCTATTCACTATAGCTAGAATCTGGAAACAACCTAAATGCCCGAGAACAGAGGGACTGGCTAAAGAAACTGTGGTTTATCTACACTATGGAATACTATGCGGCTGTCAGAAAGGATGAAATTATGAAATTTACCTGCAAATGGAGGGACATGGAGTCGATCATGCCGAGTGAAATTAGTCAGAAGGAAAAGGACAGATATAGAATGACTGCATTCATTAATAGGATATAGATATCAGTGTTTTAATAAATATGGGAAATGGTAATGGCAGATTAAAACTCACCACTGAATATACACAAAGAGACTTAAGTGATAAACTCTAAATATCTGCAGGGCTAGCCACAATGTGTAAAATAAGAGGGAGAGAGATGCAGAGACAGAGAGAGAGATAGAGAAAGAGAGGAAACTGGGGTACCTGCTATTAAGGCGGGTGGGGGGGGGGACGGGGAGGGGGGTACATTGGTGGTGGAAATGGGGCATTGGTGGAGGGATGGGTGCTGGAATACTGTATTACCAAGAACCAATTATGAACACCTTTGTAATTGTATGTTTCACGGTGGTATAATAAAAAAATTTAAAAAAATAGGCCCCAGGAATGAGAGCAGAAGAAAACATCTGCCTTGCAAGTATGAAGCTACAGGTTCAATACCCCAGCCTCACCATACATAGTGAGTAGGGTCACTGAAGCGCTGATCATTAAAAAGCTGATAGAACCACAAACAGTGAGTGATTTCTTGCTCTCTAAAGTGAGGAGTGTGTGAGAACCACATAAACCAATAAGCACTGCATTCAGGAGTATCGCCTCTAAAAAATCACACATGTGAACAGCACAGCACCCATGATGAGAGCTACCACTGAACTGTGCAAAGGACCACACTTAAATGTGCAGCCCCTGGCAAACACCATGCAATATACAATACAAAAATGTTCAATTTAAGTTTCAGTTATACAGTGTTCCAGCACCCGCCCCTCCACCATTGCCCATTTCCCACTACCAATGGCCCCAAATTCCATACCCCTCCCCAGTCTGCCTATATAACAGGTACTCTTCTTCTTCTTCTTCTTCTTCTTCTTTCTCTTCTTCTTCTTCTTCTTTCTTCTTTCTTCTTCTTCTTCTTCTTCTTCTTCTTCTTCTTCTTCTTCTTCTTCTTCTTCTTCTTCTTCTGCTTTCTTCTTCTTCTTCTGCTTCTTCTTCTTCTTCTTCTTCTGCTTCTTCTTCTGCTTCTTCTTCTGCTTCTTCTTCTGCTTCTGCTTCTGCTTATTCTGCTTCTGCTTCTTCTTCTGCTTCTTCTTCTTCTTCTTCTTCTACTGCTTCTACTGCTTCTTCTGCTTCTGCTTCTTCTGCTTCTGCTTCTTCTCTTCTCTTCTGCTTCTTCTTCTTCTTCTTCTTCTTCTTCTTCTTCTTCTTCTTCTTCTTCTTCTTCTGCTCCTTCTGCTTCTGCTTCTGCTTCTTCTGCTTCTGCTTCTTCTTCTTCTTCTTCTTCTTATTCTTCTCCTTCTCCTTCTTCTTCTTCTTCTTCTTCTTCTTCTTTCTTCTTCTTCTTCTTCTTCTTCTTCTTCTTCTTCTTCTTCTTCTTCTTCTTCTTCTTCTTCTTCTTCTTCTGCTGCTGCTGCTGCTGCTGCTTCTGCTTCTGCCTCTGCCTCTGCTTCTGCTTATGCTTCCATTCTTCTGCTTCTGCTTCTTCTGCTTCTGCTTCTGCTTCTTCTGCTTCTTCTGCTTCTTTTGCTTCTGCTTCCCTCCCCCCCTCTTCTCCTTCTCCTTCTCAATCTCTTCTCCTTCTTTTTCTCCTCCTCCTCCTTCCTCCTCTTCGTCTTCATCTTCCTCTTCGTCACCATCATCATCTTCTTTCTCCTTCTCCTTCTCCTTCTCCTACTTCTCCTTCTCCTCTTCCTCCCTCTCCTTCTCCCTCATCGTCATCGCCATCATCGCCATCTTCTTCCTCTCTCTCTATTTCTCTCTCTCCTCTTACACATTGGAGCTTTCCCTACAGACATTTAGGATTGTCATGTAAATCCCTTTGTGTACATGGAGCAAAGAAAGCCTCTTCAACAAATGGTGCTGGGAAAACAGGGCAGCTGTGAGTAAACAAATGAACTTAGACCGCCGTCTAACACCATGCACAAAATTCAGATCAAAATGGATTAAAGATCTCAACATCAGATATGAATCCCTAAGGTACATTGAAAAATGCTCTACAACATTAAAGCTAAAGGCATCTTCAAAAAATGCACCACTGACAAAGCAAATGGAAGCAAAAGGTAAACAAATGGGATTATATAATACTGAAAAGTTTCTGCATCTCAAAAGAAATGGTTACCAAGATACAAAGACCACAGAGTGGGAAAGAATATTCACTCAATACCCATCTGATAAGCGATTAATATCCGGGATATACTAGGCACTGGTAGAACTTTACAAGAAGAAAACAGTCAACTCCATCAAAAAATGGGGAGAAGAAATGAAAAGAAACTTCCAAAAAGAAGCAATTCCAATGGCCAAAAAGCATATGAAAAAGTGCTCTTCATTATTAATCATCAGGGAGATGCAAATAAAAATGACAATGAGGTATCATCTCACACCATCAAAAAGAGCAAGAACAAATGGTGCCTACATGGATGTGGGGGTGGGGAGAGAAGAAACTCTCATTCACTGTTGATGGGAATTCCAACTGATCCAGCCCTTTTGGAAAACAATATGGACACTTCCTCCAAAAACTAGATATTAATCTCCCATTTGACCCAGCAATACCACTCCTGGGCATATAATCTGGAGATCCAAAACATGCAGCAGAAACACTGTCTGCACTTCTGTATTAATCGCAGCCCTATTCACAATAGCCAGAGTCTGGAAACAACCTCAATGCCCGAGATCAAGACTGAATAAAGACAATGGTACATCTACACAATGGTATACTAAGCAGCTGTGAGAAGATTAAGTCATGAAATTTACCTGCAAATGGATGGAGATGGATATTATCATGCTAAGTGAAATTAGTCAGAAGGAAAAGAACAGATATAGAATGACTGCATTCATTAATGGTATATAAATATATACCAGTGTTCTACTAATTGTGGGAAATGTTAACATCAAAAGTTCACATTCTTAACCCTTACATTTAATTCTGGAAGGGGAATTTTTTTTTTCTGTAATATATTTTAATTAGTGAAGTTTGTTTACTGGGGAGTCAGACCCCTGAGAGGAAATACTGAAATTTGATATAGAAGACATGGCAGTGCTGTTTGCTGTCACTCTCATGTTCACTTTTGTACTAGAAGCAATGCAGGAGGCTGTAACAATTGCAGCTGTCGTGTTCCAATTTCTGGAAGGCATGGATGCAATGGAAAAGTCGGGAAACAGGGAACATCTGGTGAATAAGCAGGATTTTGTTCTTCATCTAAAATTAGTTCAGGATAGAAAGAGAGTAAAATGATGAAGGTGCTTGCCTTGAACACAGTGGACACTGGGTCAGTCCCTAGCACTGAAAATGGTTCCGTAAGCACTGCCTCATGTGATCACTGAGCACAGAGCCAGATGTAAACTCTGAGTACTGCCAGGTCCGGCTCCCAAAGAAATTAAAATGAAATAAAAGTGAGAATCTTTGCCTCTTTTTTCAGCTCATTGGTTTCCATTGTCCCTCATACTCGATCAGCTTGGGAAGATAGAAAATGTGCTCTTATTTCATAAAGCAGATGATTCCAATGCATAAATTGGTGCAAGGGAGAGAAATTTCCTTTGTATTTCAACTAATTCTTAGAGAGGATATTTTAATAGTCTACTTCAAAATAGTCAACATGAAATATTGGTACAAGTAACTGGGAGGCATCTCATTATTTAACTTGAAGCTATACTATAAAAGCCATAGTGATTAAAACAGCGAGGTGACCCACTGACCCTGATCTACCTACAGATAGATGAAATAAATCTCCAAGAAGATGCAAGCCATGTATCTAAAATGTATGGACACAGCCAGTTTTTTGGTTGGAAACTCTGGATACCCTTGGGAGGAATGTAGACCAACTCCCACATCTGCTGAAATCCTGGAAGCTACATCCTCAACCCACCTACTGCCTTCATTACAACGGCCCAGCTCCGTGGCTTCATGAAGAATCTCTACAGACTCATCCATTCCAGTACTGTAGATTCTGAAGTTTCTGGACCATGCAGCCACGTACATGGCCCTGTAACAGTTCCAAATTCCACAGTACTGAACTTACAGTAGGAGCACACCAAATTAGATGGGAAGGTAAGATAGAAGCTAACTAGATTCTTCAAACAAAACCAATAATACTGAAGGCTCAATCAACAATAAACAACTTAGCAAATCTTTAGACAAAGACTTAAGAACCCTGTAGTGATATAAAAATAGTTTTCAGGAATTTTATTTTACTGAATATTTTTTTATAATTCTTTTATCATTTGATCATAACAAGCCATATATAGCAAACTATTGTTCGACTACTAGGAGACAGAATTGGGAGGTGGTTGGGATAATGCAGACAATGGCAGAGGGAAAGTCATTCAGGGGTGGGATTGATGTTAGATCATTGAATGCCTGTACCAACTGTATTATGAACAACTTTATAAACCATGTTGATTAAATACAACATATACAACAATTTGCATCATTTAGTAGGAAAAATTAAGAACACGATCAACCAGGAAGAATGTTAATAAAAAATATTTGCTAATCAAAAGAAATAACCAAAATCATAATAATCATTTTAAGTGAAAAATTACTTTTTTGCTGTAATACAGTCAAATTATAAAAACAAATAAAGAAATCCATAAAATCTTTGGCCTTCTCAGTATAGAAATAGGTGATTACACAAAAACAAATGATTCTGCCATAAATGTAGGGATGCTCTTGTACATTAAAACTGCGTGAGTGGTCATAGGTAATTCTTTAATTATTGCATATTTTCAAATTTTCATCATTGTCTGACTTTATTTCTACTTAATTGTTAAACATGTGGATTTTACTTTTTATGAAAATTATAATCTGTGAACATGTAATTGTAATATTAGTCATCAATAATGCAGATTGTTTTCAAATAGAGGGTTTGTGATGTGATTTTACTGACTTCTCCTGAAAGCAGAATCTCCTCCTATCTCCCTACTCTACTTCGTTTATCTACAGGAGTTTCCTTAAGTGACTTTGGCAAAGAGTTAACCACAAATACCTAAATGCTTCTAACTGGTTTACAGTCCATGTTTAGGGAAATCTTCAGGTCCCACTTTCCTGTAGAGCTCTGCACAAATGATTTTCTATGTAGAACAATTTTCTATTGTTAAAATAATAAGCAATTAAAGAACATGTTCCTACTACTAATACTTTTTTAAAAAAACTGGTACTAGAACAAACAAAGACTCTGATCAATAGTACAGAATAATATATTCAAGGACAAACCCCCATAAATATGGTAAGTTAATTTTTGACAAAGTAACTGAGAGCATGAAATTGAATAAAGACAGCCTCTTCACCAAATGGTGTTGGGAGAATTGGATAACATGCAAGAAAGTATATCTGAATCCATATCTTGAACCTCACGAAGTTAACTCATAGTGGATCAAAGATCTTGACATAAGACATGAATCAATAAAGTACATTGAGGAAAATATAGGCAGAGTTCTCTAAAACCTAGACCGCAAAGGAGACTTCAACAATATGATGTATTGGCAAAGACTACAGAATCAAAATTAAACAAATTATGACTACATCAAACCAAAAGGTTTCTGTATGACAAAAGAAATGGACTAAAACTAAGAGGCAGGCGAATTGAACAAACTATTTGCTCTCAACACATCAAATAAATGTTTGAAATCCAGGTAATATAAAGTACTCACAAAGACCAATAACAACAAAATAATCTAAAATCCTCACCAAAATTGGTGAGAGAAAATGAATAGACATTTCTCTGAGGAAGACCAATGGATGGATGTCATGCACATGAAAAGTGCTGTTAGATGACAGTGAGGATCTTACACCAGTGAGGATGGCATACTTCAGAACCACTGAGAACAACCTGTATTGCAGAGATGTGATGAAAAAACAACCTTCATTCACTCTGGGTAGGCACGTTGTCTGGTCCAAACCCCTATGAAAAAGTATAATGGATTCTTAGTAAATTCAGAATTGAGCCCTCATGTGATCCAGCAATTCTGCTTTCATGGTCTCAGAGTATAGGGAGAAGGAAAGATAAAGAGTGGAGGGGGGGGGGAAAAGAAACAGATGAGAAATAATGGGGGGTTACGGTTTCAGAGCCTTCAGATACATCAGTGATATTAAAGAAAGATAGACCTACATAAATATCCAAACCACAGAGTCAACAACTTTAAAAATCATGAGAATCAAACATTAACAACTGAGCTAAAAAAGATGACTGGGTATTGAAGTGAACTTGGGAACATAGGAGAAGGGAATTTGACACTGGTGGTGGGATCAGTGCTGGAATATTATATGTCTAAAACTCATCTATGAATAACTGTAAATCACAGAGTTTTAATAAAATTTAAAAATTATATTTGTACAGTCACTCAATCATGCTTACACATTTCAGTGTCAGTAAAGAAAATTGGATCCACTTCTTAGTCATGAATATGTTAAGGTCTGTCATAATCCAGGGCGATTTTCTAATCACATCCTGAAAATAGCTCTTCCCTCACATGGAAAAAGTTGAGATCATTGCAAATTTGAGTCAGGAGTTGCTCAGCACTGACCTGGAATCTGATCTTCTTTAAGTCATTCAGAAATTTAAAAGAATGTCTTTCAAATTTTTAATGAAGAAAGAATTCCTCTGGAATAACAGAGAAATTCAGATTTGAGTAATGTGAGAACAGTGGGAATTAAGGATGTGAACCTAACACTCAACTCTTTAACATGAGGGCAAATGTCAACATTATCTAGTTCAGGCTCCCAGATTTTACAGACCAAGAACCAGATCAGTTACATAACTTCCCAAGGCATTTCATAGGAGTCAGACTATTTCAGTTTGATTACTGACTCTAGTAAGTTGTAAGGCAGTAATTATGTGCTTTACTTCTATTTGCCATACCATCTCTCTATAAAACTGGAAGAGTTTTGTAATAATGCCTCATAAGGGTTTTGAAAGGAATAAATGAAAGTATTCATACATATAAACCACAACAATCAGATTGAAACTTATTTGCACTCAATAATAGAGTTCTTTATGCACTTACCTTGCATGTAATATATTTAAATATTCCTTATGAATTTTAGAATAACCAGGGCTTATAAAAATCCTTTCCATTTACATAACATTCCAAAAGGAAAGCATCACTGTGACTTTTAGAATTAAAATATAAAATTTATTATTCTTTTAAAATTAAATGGGTCTTGAACATGAACTTAGGCCAGACTTGAAAACATGTAGTAACTTAACATGTTGAACAGGCATTTCAGGTCTGGTGAGTCCTGAGGAATGGGAAAAGAGGAAGTAGAATAGTATCCCTTCATTCTGAGATAACACCTCCCCTTCAACTCATAACTCAGACAGCTCTGTACTTTAAAAAGTAGGAAAGATGAGAAAAATAATTTTTTGCAGGTTGATCTCTCAGAAGTCCTTTACAATAAACGTCATCTTTCTCCATCTAGCTCTCAGCTCTTTATGAAAATTTCCCAAGGTGCTCAACTCAAACCCTGTCTTATTCTCATAGAATGGTGACACTTAGCATAATTCCATTGAGCTCGAGGCTGCACCTGTCTGCATTAACCCTAAATAAACTCCCTCTGCTGCCTTAACATTTATTATTAGTTTTTTGTGCTAATTTTTTAATTAGATTGTGAGTAACAGCATTCCTCGATGGTAGTTTTTAAAATGTATTTATTTATTGGGGGAGGTATTTTTAATTAGGGGGAATGAAAAGAAAATAATGAAGGTAAGGAACGAAGAAAGCATAACTCAGAATTTGTGAGACCTGAAATACCAGCAATACTCCATAAGTTCCACCCCCAAAACTAAGCAGAATTGAAATGGCTAAGGCAAAGCCATAACAAAAACTCCAGCAAATATTTGGTTTATCTTAGATTCTGGCAATAGATTCCTAACTAATCATTTCGCTTCCATCTCTCTGTCTTTTTAGCTCTCCATATAACTGCTCAAAAGGTTTTACAACTTTTGAATGCTAGACACTCAAGAATCTTTTGTTCATAAGAATTTATTAAGCATATATTTCCTGCAATGAAAAGCATTTAGCTTGGTGAATGTTATGCTGTAAATGAAATGGCATGATTTGGGCAATTTAGAGATTAAGAAATTCAGCAAAGAAGGCATTGTTTTACATATGCCATTATAAAAAACTTTTTACTAACTGCAGCAACTGTTAGTACATAGCTCTCTCACAACTGCAGCAAAATTATAATTTTATCTGTATTTTTTGTATATACAATCTGATTTTTCCTAGATTCCTGGAATAACACTAGTTAGTCACAGAAACTGGAATTTATAAATTACTATACTTTATATAGATTTAATCAATCAATCAACAAATTGTTCTC